>SNQJ01S0000153.1:382742-528894 GCA_010110895.2 Picea sitchensis
AAAAAAAATCAATTATATTTTTTTGCTAAATGTTTTAAAATAGTGTTATTTAACTACAATGATTTTCTATGTATTAAATTAAAGGTAAAAAATGTGTTAAAAATGATATTTTTTAGTATATTTAAAAAAGTATGGAACCATAAATTAATTAAGGAACGAAAAATAGTATTTTAAAAAATGTAAATGGTAAAAAATATTTTGAGATTGAAAGAAGCATTGAAAAATGACTAAAAACACAGTTGATAAAAAATAAAAATAAAATAAATAAAACAAATGAAATAAATGAAAAAACAAGCATTTAAAAACAAAGTGGAAATATTATGTATGAGAAAATTTAAAATATCAAAAAACCACCTAAAAATAGAATTGGGTGCTATCGGTAGCACCATGTTTAAAAACGGGGTAAAAAACTTGACCCCCCAAAAAACGAGAACTCTGTAGAGTTCTCGTTAAGTTGGTAACTATGTTTTGGGTCTACTCCACTAGGGTCCAGTCACATGGATAACGATAGGTAAGTTTGGAATTTCAAAATTTTAATTTAGTAAGTTAGAATCATTCATTGTATGGAATAGTCGTTTAGTTCCTCACAAATTTTGCAAATTTCTAGTTTCAAGTAATCAAATTCATTGTTTTTTTTATGGATCGAGATAATTTTGTAAAACTTAATTGGTAATTTTTTGGATACAAATAAGTTCATAGCTTCACAAAGTTTAGTCTTGTTTCTTAGAGCTATGGCTCTAGCCGACTCAAGTTAGGGTTTTCAGCTGGTTCACTCTAGCTCACTCTCACTCCCTTTGTTCACTATGCTTTGAAGATCTTCCCAAAAGATCTTCCCAAAACAGTCAAGTAAGAAGTCTTGGACTCTGAATTTTATAAGTATAAAATATTTCAGACCAAAAAAACTCTAAGAAGTAATGTATCATGATTAGGACAATGTGTTAGTCATTATGGACTCTCATGAATTTTCTTTTGATAACTCACCTCCAAAAAACAACTATATATCTTTGTTTTGATAGGGCCTGGTGTGTCTAATTAAGGATTAGCCTTTTTCTTGGGAA
Source organism: Picea sitchensis (assembly GCA_010110895.2). Lineage (NCBI taxonomy): Eukaryota > Viridiplantae > Streptophyta > Pinopsida > Pinales > Pinaceae > Picea > Picea sitchensis. The sequence goes on from SNQJ01S0000153.1 coordinate 383,801, forward strand.
TGGGGAATACTCCCTTTTGCATAGAGAATAGGCACTAAATAGACAAATAGAATTGGAAGACAAATATAACTAGAAGTTGGATAGGAGATTTAGTCTTCAATTGGATCCTTTTTAAAAAAATTAACACATATGAATTTGCATGAAACATAGAATGACAGGAATGAAAAACAAATGGCTGTCATCACATTTTCACTTGACAGTCAGGTTAAATTTGAAATTCTAGGCCTGACTTCTACACTCAAAAGAATATGATTTTCAGAATTCTCATAAAAATTATTCGATAGATTAAATAGATGAATATTTCCATTAACAAAAGGAAATATAATATTTCATACTTTGATTTAAAGTAATTAACATTAATAAAAAATACATAGGAATCAAAAAGTGTATACAATCATCCCAGATGGGGTGTTTAACATGAGACCAAAGACATCGATGCATAGGCATGACCTTTAAGCCAGACGCCATGTGTTGCACTTCACACTTCCCCTTTGTTCTGAACGAGTCATAACATGACTCGATCTAGCTCTTTCCGATGCTCGAAGCAATTGAAGGAATTTTGGCAGTGAACAACAATAAGTATCATGGTGCAGGTACATAAAGGATTTGTTTAAATTCCAACCCATTTGGGCATGGGTTCAATGTTTTCATTCTTCCTAGATCCATTCAATGGAACTTATTCTTTGGTTTCTCAATTATCTTTCCATTGCTTTTTATCTGGTGATCAGGTCTCTGACATGGCTCCAATAAATGTTAAGAAATGTAGGGTTCCTTCCCAACCCACCAAGGCGAAGATGTGTATGATTATTACTCCACCTTCATCGATCCCACCTTAGAATATTGTATTTACCCCATGGAATAGGACATCAAAATAATCCATTCCTACTATGAAGACTATGGATTGGATGTTTAGGTAGCTCCTTTCATCCCTGATTTGGGCACCAATATTTCTAGGGATAAAAAAAAAAATCACATGTTGAATTTGTGTTGGATAGGAATGAATTCCTAGCCCATTAGACGTTGGCCATGTAACCTGAATACAAAATCGCCAATTAAGGATGGATGTGCTGAAGAAACAGATCCAAGTTTTTCTCACTATGCTTTCCTAGGTTGTCAAAAATCAAGGTGGGAAAATCACGCTCCCTTGGGACAACAAGGCCTCTTCCTATCAAGATCATCTCCAAGGAATAATTGATGATACACTAATGTATGTTGAGTAAGATCCGAAGACCAAATATCAAGTTCCTTCTATGTGACCTTCATGATTACTCTTTTCTTTTTGGATTTTCTATCGTTTGTTTTATCATCCATTCAAATAGATTTTTGATAAATATTCAGTGGTCAAACAATTTTTTGGACATTATGGATATTACAAGCTCTCAATATATTAGGCTATCATATTTTACCTTAGGGTATATTGACATATCCTCTAGCTAAAGGTCTCTATTATGAACACTTTTGGTCTTCTTGAGGTCATTTATTTCTTGTATATGTATACCAAGTAGGTATACATACTCTATTTCCTTTGGATTTGAACTTGTGACCTTTTAGGAGGAAACACATGTTCTTAACCATTAGTTCCACTCAAGTTATATAAAAAATATCTAATATTTGTCAAAATAGAAACTAGACATCAAACAAGTACAAACTTACTATACCATGTGTCTTCAGAATGTCTATAAGAGTTTATAATAACACTAATATATGTATAGATAATAACACTAGTATGTATATAGACCATATAAATACAAGATACACTAAAATTTTAAATAATTAGTTAAAAAACAATCACAGGGAAAACCAAAATACTAAATGAGAAGTGGATTAGTTGCTCAGAACTAAATGAGAGGTGGTTTGGTTGTGCTTGCATGTAGTATACCTAGGGAGGTAATATGGGGTGCCTATGGAGGTACCCAATGGGAATGTAGTTATGTGCTATTAGTGAAATTCATTTAATATATGAGAATGTGGTCATTCAATGTAAGGTGGACTAGGTCCACTATATTAATAAAGGCCCACTATGGTAATTGGATGTAATAAATGTGAGAAGGCTCTCTAGAAGGTTCCTAGAATATAGAGAGAGATATATAAAGAAGTGTAAGAAATATAATGAAACATAGTGAAGAATATTTTGATTGTGCAAGCAAGGATTGTTTGAGGAGTTTTATCCATCCATAAGGATTAATATATGGTGTTACCCTACCTCAAGGGTTTTATCTATTTATTGTGTTCATGTTATGGTGAATTGTTTATGGTTTATTCTTGGTATTATTGAAGTATATTTTCAGATCAAGTATTTGGTTCATAACAATTGGTATCATATCACTTTCCTTGGCCAAATAAGGGAAGATTTTTTTTCTCTTTTTGTAGAATTTTTTCTAGGGAAGAAAAAGAGGGCGATGCACTTAGGTTCAGATATGAAGATTTATGAGCTGAATTTGGAACAACAAATTCGGTATTTGAATTCCTCTCAAAAAAATACCTAATGTAAAAAAAAAAAATCAGCCGAAACAAAGTTCGGAAAGTAAAGTTATGATCATTTTAAATTCAACGGTTTTTCAGGGTTTTTCCGAAAAAACCGCGATTTTCTGTCGTAACTTATTGTTCTATTTTTTGGGGGTTTTGATAGCAAGATGTATTTTACAGGGAAATGTGATGGCCCTAGTATTGAATCATTCATTAAAAAAAAAAAATTAGCATGGGAAGAGAATTGGCCCCATTGGGTAGATCTCAAATTGCAAGGTGATGCTTCCATTTGGTGGAAATCGCTTGATTATAAGGAGATGATGACACTCTCCAATGGAAAATTTGAAAAGATATTGTTAGACAAGTGGTCTCATGGAAAAAATAATGATACAGAGAGAACCACGATTTTTTTTTATGTGAAAAATCTATATTACAGCCTCATAAAGAAAATATAATTGTTTCTATTAACCCTAGTTGCATGCATAATTTTATCAATGCTCAGTTGGTTAATAGATTGCAAGTTGCAATGAAAAATATTCAAAGCACACATGTTGAGGGTGAAAATGTTCAAAATTTTAAAGATTTGAAGATTTCCATGCATAAATATGTGTTGCATTCATATTTTTATGCTATGGCTATGGATGATGTAGATATTGTTTTGGGATATCCTTGGATAGAATCAGTGGGTACCATTAATATTAATGTGCAAAAAAAGTTTTTAAATTTGTGGTACAAGAAAAAGAAAGTCACATTGCAGGATGTGTCTCTTCATAAGAAAGATGGACCCATGGAAGCTAGCAAAGAAGTTATTGCCTAGTCTGAAGTTGAATTAGAGGTAGAGTCTACAGAAGGAGATGAAGCGAAACTACAAGAGGGACATAATTAGGAAGCTAAGGAGGTCATTGAATCAAAGGCACAAAGAGTTGCAGATTTGAAGAAAAAAGAACAAATTCCTACAGTTGTTGTATATCGCCATCCACGTCATATAGAGACACAAAAGTCATCAAGGAAGGGGCGTGTGCATCAACACATTTATGCACTAGTAGGTCACTAGATAGGAAACCGATCAAGAGGTGCATGGAGGACTACCGACACTACAGGAAGAGCTCAAGCTAGAGAAACAATCCCATGGAAACCCCTACATGATGCAGAGAAGGATCAGGGTGGAAAGGTAGAAGATAGACATCATGTTTTACTTCTATTGGGATGGATGGATGGTTGTACTTGGTACCAGTTGGCTACATTGCTTAGTCGATCATATTGTATTGATTCTTCTCATGTTTCAAGGACGAAACATGTGAAGCGAGGTGAAATGCAGTATAGCTAGGGAGGTAATATGGGGTACCTAGGGAGGTACCCAATGGGAATGTAGTTATGTGTTATTAGTGGAAATCATTTAATATATGAGAATGTGTTCATTCAATGTAAGGCGGACTAGGTCCATTATATTAATAAAGTCCCACTATGGTAGTTGGATGTAATAAATGTGAGAAGGATCTCTAGAAGGTTCCTAGGATATAGAGAGAGAGATATAAAGAAGTTTAAGCAATGTAATGAAACATAGTGAAGAATATTGTGATTCTACAAGCAAGGATTTCTTGAGGAGTTTTATCCTTCCATAAGGATTAATATATGGTGTTACCCTACCTCAAGGGTTTTATTTATTTATTATGTTCATGTTTTGGTGAATGGTTTATGGTTTATTCTTGGTATTATTGAAGTATATTTGCAAATCAAGTATCTGGTTCTTAACATTGCATCACTATAAGTCTCATGCAACATGGACTTACCTTTGATGCCCATCTCCATTTCTTCCTCGAGCATGATCCAATCAGAATTGGTCCCTGGTAAGCTTGAATATCGTACCACCTCTACGTATCCTTGATGTACAAGTATCTCTCCCTACTAAAACAATTTTTAAATTCTTCACCTCTATGTATCCTTGATGCACAGGTATCTTTCCCTAGTCAAACAATTTTGAAATTCTATGCCTCTAGTGAGTCATGGTTCAGTGAATGGATTTTTTTTATTAAATATTCCTAAGTTTGTATAAAGTTCTAGATCAATACATATAGGAGAAATTTAAATTATTAAAAGTGTCATGTAATGTGAACGTATCTACTTAGTTAGGACAGATTGATATTTAGAGAGATATTGGGATAGGTTGATAATAATCAGGATATAAAATAATCTAGTGGTGGTTGTATTTCTTGTTTATAATGTAATCATGGGAGCATGAAAAAATAGGTGGCCAAGAAAATTTAAATTAGGTCAGTCATAGAGAGGTAGTTTGAAGTTGTAGGATTTATGTATAGTGTTTGCGTTAATATAATGAAAGTGTTTTATGTTTACACTATTTGGTGAATGCCTCTCTATATTTTGAGTGGTTTTCTTCGTCCATAATATTGAACGTGATTCAAATGATTCCTTCAAATTGGTGAATGATTTTAGGATTATTTTCAGTGGACAAAAATATAGTTTCCAACCTCCATTCACCATGTGTTTTTTTTATTGGCTCGAATCTATTTGTCTATATGGTTTTTTACGTGTATGAATCTTTGGTCAATGATCTAGAAAACTAGTTGTATGGAAGCAACTTTACATTAAATGAATGAGTAAATCATGACTTCAGTTCAAATATATTTCCTATGTTCTAGATGTTATGTTTCATGGTTTCTACATATCGTATTTAGATAATATCATTGCAAGAAGAAAAATCATTCTTCAATAACATTATATTGTCACTTGTTGATCTAGCTAAACATTTCAATTACCATAGGGTTTAGTGATCTTCTAAGTTTGATGAATAAGCTATAGTGAATTTATAGATAGAGATTGTGCCATTATGAATGAAGTTATTTTGGTATCTTAAGTCGAGGTAACCCTTTAGATTCTATTGGTTCGAGGCATTGAATATTTGGATTCACTATAGGAATAATTGATTCATGTATGTGCCTTGGGTGGAGTATCGGTTTCAGTGAGTTTGGTTTTGTTACCTATGATATCTAAGGAAGGAAAGGTCATTGGAAGTGGTGTTAGATGCTCAAGAAAGTGGAACTTGAATGGACAAATGAGTCTCGCCTGTTGGATTAGAAAATAAGAGAAGGTCACCTATATTGATAGAATGTATGCTTTTTGTTAATTGAAAGAACTAAGTGCAATAGAGCCACGATATTGATGCCTGGGATCTGTAAGTAATGATTTTCTAGTTCGTGTTTCTTCTTGAATTGAATTGAAGACAAAGGGAATTTTGATCATAGATATGTAGGGGATTGATTGTATTTGATGGTGGGATCATAGCGTCAAAGGTCATGGACTTGCAGCCTTAAATAAAGGATTATGATCATGAGAATAGAGACTGATACAAGGTTTCTCAAGTCCACTTGTAATATTTATGATGATAGTTATAGGAATTCAAGGTTCCTATAACACTTGTGTTCAACAACAAGAAACAAAGAAGCGAGGTGTTTTGGGTTCTTGAAAACGAAAGGTTTTAGGGACCTTTAATTTTCCCTCAAGTTGTTTCTGAACTACGCAACGCAAGCATCGTTTAACATTCCTCCATTATTCCTTCTCATCATCTTAGCACTAGCTGGTGACCTTAAAATTAATGTTCAAGGAAGCTCTGGATAACACAGTATTTTTTTGTTCTAATATTCAAAGCCACTCCAGATTCTCCTCCTATTTGTCTTGATCAACCTTAGAATATTTTAGGGGAAAATCCATCATGGTCTTAGACATCCAATAGAACTCTTTGGATCCGAAGACCTTTGTATCTCTAGATTTGGAAAAGATGATGTTTGTTAATTATTCATGGAATTCTTTTTTAATATATTGTTTTGAGGCCTGGGATCCTAGCTACCTCACCTCACTCACATATATGTTTGACTTATATAACATTTCCAGTGGGGTTCTGGACTGAAAAAGTTTCTTTATTTTCTCAACAACCCCTTTTGCACTTGTGCCATGAGCATGAGTAGGAGTGTGTTGGAAAAAAAAATTTCATTAATTTCAAAGATAGGGGGAGACTATAGATGTCCAAGACATATATTACAAACCTACAATTGTCTAGGAAAAAGATTTCAAAGTGGATATTATTGAAAGTATTACATTTAGATTTTCAGTTTCGATACCCTATCTTTGAAGGAATTTTTACCTTAAACATAGCTAGATCCTATGTAGTATATTGTTTTGAGGCCTGTGCTCCTAGCTACGTGGACTCACTTACATATATGTTTGATTTCTATAACATTTCTAGTGTGGTTCAGGACTGAAAAAAGTTTCTTGATTTACTCAACAACCACTTTTGCACTTGTGCCATGAGCATGAGTAGGAGTGTGTTGGAAATATCATTTTAAATAATTTCAAAAATAGAGGGAGACTACATATGTCCAAGATAGATATGTAACATGCCGCTCTTACATGCACTGAGCGAACTTATTCTTTGAGGAAACTTGCTTGAAAAATCTAGATTATTATACTATTGGCTATTGATTATGATTATGAGGCATTATGGATGTGATTATATGTTATTTTGATGTATTGACTTAGATAGGTGATATTGACTCGGTTATCCTAAGTGTGTAGGATTTGGACTTCAAGGATGCTAAGGCATAGATGAAACCCTTGGACTCCGAATCGATTTAGGGAGTGGAATATTAGGGTTTGGTTGTTCTATATATGGATTATGTGCATCTAATTATATGTTATGATTATGCATTTTATTCTGAAATGATTCGTTGATGATGTAGGCTGACGATAGCTTGCTGACCAGACTCACATGTGGAGTAGAGGTGTCATGTACAACTACTAGAGACATTGAGGGAGAGGTTTGGACAATAAACATGCCATAGCCTACTAGCACTCCCACTGTGGCTCGAACTATAGGTTAACGATTACCTAGTTTGAGCAAACCCACGATGTCATGAGGGAAGACTGCGACAGTCATTCATGATGATTTTAAGAGGCATGCAAAAAGGAAGGGGCCTTATTCCTTAGAGTCCAATAGTGTCCCACAAGATCACCTGACAAAGTATTGACTCTAGGGGTTTTTGATGTATACCAAGTCAGTCAAGAGGAAAGTGGCACCCTTGGAGCATGTAGTTTGTCCTAAAGGGCACGTTGCGCAAGGGAAGAAGAATGAGGCAAGTGGCACCCTTGGAGCATGTAGTGCATCCTAAAGGGCACGTCACGCAAGGGAAATAGAATGAGGCGAGTGGCACCCTTGGAGAACGTAGTGTGTCTTGAAGGGCACTTCGCACAAGGGAATCACAATGAGACGAGTGGAACCCTTGGAGCACCTAGTGTGTCCTGAAGGGTACGTCACATTGTTAAATAATAAGTGAATAAACCTAGATGGCCTTAGAGTGAATGATGTGATGAGAAAGTTTTAAAAACAATTTTTTTCCCTAATAAAAATGTTGCCTAGCCTCGAAAATTAACATCTAGGTCTAAAGTAATACTTGTGGTAAAAAATTAAAAACAATAATAATCATCTTTAAACATGTGACAAAAAGGGGGTAAGAAAATTGATAAATTATTAAAATCAAATTACCTTGGAGGATTAAATTTTAAAAAAGGAGGAATTAATTGTTTTGTTACATATGCTAATTAAAAAATTATTAATTAAAAAGAAAAAGGGGAAAAGGGTAATTTCCTACACTTGCTAATTGGAGTTTTAGATAAAACTGGAAAGAGGGAAATTTAAAAGAATTAAGAAACTAAGGGGAAAATGGGTAAACATAAAGAGAAAGGGAAACATAAGGGAAATAGCAGAATGACTAACTTAGTAAGGTGTCTTTCCTTTAAGAACTTTCTAAATTGAAGTCAACTAGTAAATTAGTAAGGGGTTAAGTCATTAAAATGTGTAAGGGAATATGGGGACACCTAGGAGCGATTCTAGTAATGCTTTTAGGTGGGTGAGGGAAATAGGAGTAATTAAATAATTAATGAAATTAATATCTGGTGGAATGAAGGGGATGGGTGACACATGTACGGGGAGGATTTTTCTGAATTTAAATATTGAACAATAAATTAAATGGGAATTTGCGAAAGAAAATGACTTAGAAACTCTATATAAAGAAGGGAGGAGGAGAAGGATGGATATGTTATATTATGAGTAACGTTATGTTGCATAATTTTAGACTTGAATGACTTATCTTGTGGGAGTTGGGATACACAGCACGGTGAGGAGTGGTAGCTTGGCCTTGTGAGGTGAGTTGGGAGCTAGTCGTTCTCTAGTTTAGTGTGTGTGGCCCCTTTGTGGCTCAGGGGGGATGAGGGGGAAGAAGAGTACCCCTAGCATTGAATGGGAGGTATCGGTGAAGTCACAGTGGTTGAAAAGAGGGAGTTGCACGGAGCGCGCGGGACAATGACTCAGAGCGGGCAACTTGGGCTACGATACACTTTATTTTATTCTGCATGGTAGATTATTATTGACCTTACCCTTTCATTTCTGTACTTTTAACTGTGTAAAGAAGGTGTTGGAATTATCATTTTATTTGACAACTTAATTTTCCCTTAGCCTTAAGCTCGCGTCTTGACTTGATTGCCTTGGCTTTCGATCCTTGAATGTTATGACTATCCTATTGGTTTTATTGATTTATTTTGAAGAGTTGTTCTTTACTTCGTCCTCATCCCTAGATCATCAGTCCACACCTGAGAAGTTGGCCAGGAGATAGATCAACGGTTGTCACTTCGGTGTGAATAGACCTATAGATCCTAAAGCCTTGCTTTTTTGTGCATGGATGATGAGAAAATGATAGTTTGCCTAGTTGTCTACCTTTGTTGGTTGTTCCTGGTCCAATGATCGTATTGCGCTTTGTTGCGATTGAATAGCTCTACGATTATTATTCCCTTCCCACAACAAATCACCAATCATCCCCTACGTTTTGATACCCTTCCTGATAATTATTTAAGGCTGTGTTTTTAATGCTTCTCATGGCGATTTTACTGTTTATTTTTCTTTACTTATGGTCTACCATTACTCTGCAATTTTACTCTGCCTTGGTCACTTTGGATTATGTCTTATTCTTTAATTACTCTGCATTTTATTTTATTCAACGTAATTTACTCTCTGCAATTCAACACACTTAACCATAAATTTTTAAACTCTTCGTTCTTAATATATTTCTTGATAATTTACACTCTATGTTTTTTTTCTTTTTATCACCTTTAATGGAAAATTCTACCTAGAGGTCTTACCCTTACCATTGCAGTGTCAGTGAAAAAGTGATACCCTGCTTACTCACCTTACCCAACATCTATTTTTGACATTTTCAATGTGTGTGGTAGTGTTTTCTTTTTCCTGTGTATTGGTTGATATTTATTGTATTTAGACTGCACGTTTAACATACTTTGGACAATGAATTATGGTACCCCCTGAGAAGTCTTGTTACATTTCGAGTTATCACTTGTAACTCATCAATTTCTTGTGTTAACCATCTACGCTTCATGACTCTTGTCGACATTTACCAAAACGTTTGACCCACTACATTATCGATTTATCCATGTTTTTACTACTCCAAATTTATTTTATTAATCGAGAAGGATTGAATAATCAAAAATAGTTTTAGTAGTCGGTTGTTATTGACTCTCCACTATAAATTTCCTCTGCAAATCCTTATGGTTGGATGACAAATTTCCCTTTTTCTTGTATTTAATATCATCATCCATGAAATCTTCTCCCTCTTCAAGCACTGTATTTTGATGGAGACCGTACTCTAGTTTTATTTTAAGTTGATGGTGAGTGTACCTTGTGCCTTTAATGTAATTGGATGGCCAATTTACCCTATGGAATTAACCTTCGTTTTACATATTTAAACAACGAACTTACCCATTTTTTTGAACAAATTTTCTGATGATAACACTCAAAGATTAGCCTTTGTTGTCTGTGTTTGTAAACCTGTGAAAGACAACGCATTTTTCTTTACTAATTGTTTCTATGTTTAGCGTTGTTGAGAAATGAGTATTCCTCCTTGGATGCGATTGGGTTGAACTGAAAGCCAACAAAGTAGTGGTTGTTACCCCTACGTTTTACATTTTTTGGACAACGATAATAACCCTGTGTTTACATAATTGTTTATGGACAACGTTTTAATAACCCTGCATTTACATTTACACCTTTTTAATAATTGGCATTATTGTTTTTGGACAACGTTTACATAATTTTTTTCTGGACAACGTTTTAATGATTGTCGTTTACATTTATAGCGTTTTAATAATTGGCATTAATGTTGCTGGACAATGTTCCTCCTTTATTAATTAACAATAATAATAATGGTTGTTGAATATCGTTTAATAATAGAATCAACTGCATTGAATGGCTCTGAAATGACATTTAATTATGACCATGCAGATAACATTAAGTCTCATTGAATAACATCAAGGTGGAAATTATTTATAACCAACATAATAGCATCAAATTTGCATTTAATAGTTGGACATGACATATAATTATAAACAACAAAATAACATTAACATGGCATTGAATAGCGTCGAATGGATTTTACTTATAATCGCATAACAACATTAAATGGCATTAATATTTGCATTGAAATGGAACTCAATTATAGACAACGAAATAGCATCCAAAAGTGGAAAATAGCATTGAAGTGGCATTAATTATAGACATCGATCTCATTACGGTTTATCCCTTTTTAGAAAAAAATGTCGATTATTCTATAAGCAATGTGGAGCACCTTTAAAATGTTAAGTAGTTCACTTTTTAATGGACAATTTATAATTTTTGATAAGCATATTTGATTTGGTTAAGTGCCTTTCTTAGTGCGCATTATGACAACATTATGACCTTAGTATCTTCGTAACAGTTCAACCTTTGCACTTAGACATCTTGATTATCAATTAATGGATGGGTTGTTGGCGGAGTTGGGTAGTAGCTTGAGCCTTTCCTTTTGATTGTCGTCATCTTGCATCTTGTCGACCGGTTGCTTGGAGTGTGGGTGTAGTCTTCTTGTCAACTGTTAGTCTCCTAGCGCGTGGATTTGTCTGGAGTCCTTGGTCCAGATAGGTTATGTTGTGCCAGGGTTATCGCCACACCTATCACCTCACGACGACATGAGTCTTGATGAGGGGATCATGGCGTACCCTATTGGATATAGGCAAATGATATCTTGGCCAGAGTCTATGCTTCCCGTGTGAGTGTTGTTGATTGTTGTAAGTTGTTGTTAGCACTTGGGTTGTAAGGCCTTCATGTGTTGGGTTCACACACCTTGAGGTTCTAGTCATTGGTCACCAAGGTCGTTGTGTCGGGAGGGGGATGTTTTCCCTTAGCTTGTAGGCATGGTCATATTTGGGTGGGGCGGGTAGTCGTTTCTCCTTGTGGTTTTACGCCTGCATCACCGAGTTGCTCTTGTGCCAGTGCATGGAGTCATAGTGGTTTTTTTCTAGTTTGGCAGGTGTGGTGCTCACCGTAAGGTGTGTTCTCTTGTTGTAATCTTTGTTTTCATCCTATTTAGAAAAAAAAATGCACTTTCTTCTTCGCTTGTAGCCGTAACGATGGGGTCGTTGCATATGGTATCAAATTGGGGTTCAACCCATGACTTGGTAACACTACGAATTTCATTTATATGATGTTTGATTATAATGATTTCTAATTAAGTTGACTTGTATTTGTGTAGGTAATCATGGTTAGAGGAAGCCGCGAAGGCAGACGACGAGATATTATGGGAGGAGGCACGCCGCCTACAATAGTATCCACGCCTGAGGGGTCTAACCCCCAGGGAGATGAATAGGTTTTCGGGTAGGAGAAAATAGTAGTGGGTGATGTGGTTAGGATAATGAGGTCTTTTCAAGGCATGTCTGAGGCACTAATTATTCGTTTGGATAGAGATGAGGCTAGGGCATCAACACCCTCTGAGGGTCCACCACACACTTTGGTTGGTACTAGTAGCATTCACCTAGAACTCAAGAATGTAAATTTTCCGAGTTCTTTGGTCCCTCGGAGGGTGCAACCACCAAGTCATGGTTTTAGAATATGGCGATGTGCTTTGGACTTCGTGAATATACCTCCAACATGAAGGTCCGCATGGAGGTCTTTCAACTGAAGGGGAGATCTCTTATTTGGTGGAAGATGCTCCTCCTATAGTTTAACATGGTCTTCAAAGATGTGTGATGGGAACTGTTCAAGGAATGGTTCCGATAGAGGTACCTATCTGTGGAATTAATTGAGCGTTATCTCAATGAGTTCAATGCCTTACGATAAGGCGGTTGTACAATGCCCAGGTATGAGGCCCATTTTATGGAGTTGCTTCGGTATGCTTTGAATCTTAATACTGAGAAACTTAAGGTCAACAGGTTCTTAATAGGCCTTAATGTCAACATACGTGAAAAGGTTAGGATTCTGATGCCTCAGATCTTGTATGATGCAGTCCAAAAGGCCCTCATAGAAGAGGAGGAGCTTATCAATGGGGGTCAGAGCAGGACTCCAACAAGGTCGGTAGGGAAAGTGTCATCTGGTGCACTACGACATCAGACACCGACCAGACATACGCTAGGATATCGTGGCTTCCAGGGGCGATCCCCTTTCACTACACCTCAACGACCATCGCCTCAGCAGTAGACTCCTTACCGAGGACCCCATCATCAACATCAATGTCAACCGCAACAATAGGAATTTAGGCATGTTCAACAAAACATAACAGGATTCTAGGTTGATGGGCCGTCAGCTTCTACTTCGAGTACTAAGAGTAATGGACAAAATAAGGGGTGTTGGACATGTGGGGAGCCACACTACCAGCACAACTCCCCAATGGAGAGGACTAGAGCATCTGGATCAACCAAACCCACTACCTTGGGAGATTTGGGAAAGGCCCATAGGATTCATGTCATGGTGAATAACTGCTAGGAAGATCACCAGTTGACTGTGCTCGAGACGTTAGTTACCATCTCTGACCAGACCCTTAGTATTTTGATAGATCTTGGTGCTACTAAGAGTTTCATTTCTGGTGCAGTGCTAAAAAAGATTAAGGTAAAGGTAGTCGAACACGATGAGTTTAGCTTTGTAGAGATGGCTTTAGGAGCCAAACAGAAGGTTGAAGGAAAGGTTACAGGTTGTACCCTTAACCTGGGAGAGTTTTTCACTAGGTCCAACCTGTATGTCACGATATTAGGATCTTATGACGTCATGATCGGTATGGATTGGTTGGAATCGCATGAGGCAATACTCAATTGTAAGATGAAATGGTTGAGCTTTGTCGATAATGAGGGGCAGGGATGTGTGATTGTAGGAAGGAACTAAGGATTTTCCCTGAGGTTCATCTCTTCCTTGTAGCTACGGAAGAGCATGCACATGTGATGTAATCTTTATGCGATCCTTGCGTTAAACGAGAAGGGATTAGCAGAAGTTCTACAACACCTTCCTGTGGTGAGAGAGTTTGTGGACGTCTCCTTGGAGGATTTACCTGGGATGTCTCCAGAGAGGGAATTGGAGTTTACCATAGACCTAAAACCGGGGACTGAACCGATAGCTAGAACGCCTTATTAGATTTCGACCCCAGAGGTACAGGAGTTGATAATGGAACTGAAGGAATTGTTGGACCTGGGATTGATACGTCCAAGTGTGTCATTGTGGGGTGTGCCTGTTATCTTCATATGAAAGAAGTATGGGTCTTAGAGGCTTTGCATTGACTACCGTCAATTGAACAAGGCAACAATCAAGAATCAATATCTATTTCCAAGGACTGGTGATTTGTTCGATCAGATGAAGGGTGCGACAGTGTTTTCCAAGATCGATTTGTGATCAAGGTATCACCAGTTACGGATCAAGGAGGATGATGTCCCTAAGACTGCCTTTAAGATGCAATTTGGTCATTAAGAGTTTACTATTTTACCATTTGGACTGACAAACGCCCCATGGGTATTTATGAGTTTGATGAATGGGGTGTTATGCGAGTACTTGGACAAGTTTGTCCAAGTATTCATTGACGATATTTTTATTTACTCTCGGACGATGGAGGAGCATGAAGACCACCTGCGCTTGGTACTATAGTGTCTGTGAGAGCATAAATTGTATGGGAAGTTGTCCAAATGCGTGTTTTATCTATCAAATATTCCCTACTTAGGGCATGTCATCTCTGGTGAAGGTATCACCATGGATCCATCAAAGGGAAAGGCTATTACGGAATGGCCTATGCCGACGAATGTCCCATAAGTGCGTAGCTTCATGGGTTTAGCAGGATACTATCTACGGTTCATTAAGGGATTTTTGAAGATAGTAAATCCGATCACAGAATTGAAGAAGAAGAACAAGAAGTTTGTTTGGACCCATAAATGCGGGGAAGCATTTTAGAGGCTCAAGGAGATGTTGACAATTGCACCCATACTAAAGTTCCTTGACATGGATGCAGACTTCTTGGTATGCACTAATGCATCCAAGGAAGTCTTAGGCAGAGTCTTGATTCCATACAGTCGAGTGATTGCTTACATATCAAGGAAACTGAGAAAGCATGAGAAGAACTATGCGACGTAGGATTTGGAGTTTTTAGCCATTGTTTATGCCTTGAATGTTTGGAGACAATACCTTGTTGGACAAAAATTTGAATTAAATACGTACCACTATGGACTACAACACATATCTATGAAAAAAGACTTGAACGCACGACAACGACATTGGTCGAAATTTCCTAGCAAGTACAACTTCAAGATTACTTACATAAAAGGAACCATGAACCAAGTGGTAGATGCATTGATTCGGAGACCACGCATCTTTTCGATGATGCCTCTTCAGATGAATATACAAGAAAATATTATAACTTTACAATGAGACGATGATTGGTACAAAGAGGCCGAGGATTTTATCAAACAAAATGCAATGATGGTACCAATATTTGAAGAATTTACGTTTGATGACGATGGATTATTGAGGTTTAAAAATTGGATTTACATACCAGCGAATGATGGGATGAGGATTTTGATCCTAAATGAGGCTCATAGAGAAGTATACATGGCCCACCCAGGAGTGACAAATATGAGGGCAGACTTTAAACCCTTACTTTTCTAGAAGGGAATGAAGCCAAACATAGTTAACTATGTGGCCATATGTCTAGACTGTCAACAGGTAAAGGCTGAACATAGACATCCAACAAGATTACTACAACCACACACTATTCCAGAATCGAAATGGGAGGTTATTTCGATGGATTTCATTGTTGGATTGCACTAACGGAAAGGAGACATGACTCAATTTTTGTGGTAGTCGACACTCTGACGAAGAGTGCTCATTTTAGTATTGTGCATATGACGTATGAGACACCTAACATAGCTATAATTTTCATCAGTGAGATTTTGAGGCTGCATGGAGTACCTAAGAGGATTATATCTGATCAAGGATCGGTGTTTACCGAACAATTTTGGACTTGTTTCCAAGAGGTCTTGGGAACCCAACTTAACTTTATTACTGCGTATCACCCAAAGACTGAAGGAAAGACAGAACAAACAAACCAAATCTTGGAAGACATGTTGCGCATGTACGTGATGGACCAACAAAAGTGTTGGTAAGAATTCTTGCCACTGTTAGAATTCACTTATAACAATAGTTACCAAAGCACCATTAAAATGGTTCCTTTCGAGTTTCTTTATGGGCGACCGTGTCGGATGCCTTTGAGTTGGGATTGGCTTGAGGATAGGGTCCTAGTGGGACCAGAATAAATCCAAGAAATGGAAGATAAAATGCAAACAATAAGACAAAGGATCAAGGAAGCGCAGGATCGAAAAAAAAGTTATGCCAATGCACACTGTGTCGACCGTAGTTACGAAGTTTGTGATCAATTATTCTTACAGGTAAAACTGCATAAGATTTCAATCAAGTTTGGAAGGGGAGATAAAATATCTCCTAGGTTTGTGGGACCTTTTGATATTGTGGAGAGAAAGAGGCTCATGGCCTATCAACTAGCCTTGCCTGATTCTTTGAGGCATATGCACGATGTTTTTCACGTATCTGTTTTGAGACATTATATTAGTGATCCTACACATGTTATTGACATAAGTTCCTTGCAGGTATCGAAAGACGGGGCACTCACGACTGAGCCGATCCACATCCTAGATCATCACATTTGACAGTTACGGTGTCGAACAGTAGATCAGGTCAAGGTCTAGTGGGACAACTATAGTCTGCACTCGACGACCTGGGAGGATGCATATGGTATGCGCCAACAATTTCCATTTTTGTTTGAAAGATAGACTTATGACACCGTGATACACATGATTTTGGCACTTATATACTGTGAAACTTTGGGACGAATTTTAGACCAAGAGGGGGTGTATGTAACATATCTCTCTTGCATGCACTGAGCAAACTTATTCTTTGAGGACACTTTCTTTCAAGTGATCCAGATTATTATACTATTGGCCGTTGATTATGATTATGAGGCAGTATGGATGTGATTATATGTTATTTTGTTGTATTGACTTAGACAGGTGATATTGACTCGGTTCTCCTGAGTGTGCAGGATTTGGACCTCGAGGATGTTTAAGCATCGATGAAACCCTTGGACTGTGGATCGAGTCAGGGAGTTCTATATATGACATATGTGCATATGATTAGATGTTATGATTATGGATTTTATTCTGACATGATTCGTTGATGATGCAGGCTGACGATAGCTTGCCGACAAGACTCACATGTGGAGTAGAGGGGTCACGCACGATTAATAGAGACGTTGAGGGAGAGGTGTGGACAAAAACTATACCACAACCTACTAGCACTCCTACCATGGCTCAAACTATAGGTTAACGATTACCTAGTTTGAGGAGACCCACGATGCCGTGAGGGCAGACTACGACAATTGCTCACGATGATTCTAAGGGGAATGCAACAAGGCATGGGCCTTATTTCTCAGAAGCCCTTAGTCTCCCACAACATCACTTGACGGAGTATTGAGTCCAGGGGTTTTTGATGTCTACCAAGTCAGTAAAGAGGTGAGTGGCACCCTTGGATCATGTAGTGTGTCCTGAAGGAAATGTCATGCAAGGGAAACAAAATGATGCAAGTGGAACCCCTGAAGAATGTAGTGCATCCTGAAGGGAACTTCATGCAAGGGAAACAGAATGAGGCAAGTGGCACCCTTGGAGAATGTAGTGCGTCTTGAAAGGCACGTCATGCAAGGGAAACATAATGAGGTGATTGGCACCCTTGGAGAACCTAGTGCATCCTGAAGGGCACTTCACGTTGTTAACTAATAAGTGAAAAACCTAGATGGCCTTAAAATGAATGATCTGATGAGAAATTTAAAAAAAAAAAAAATCCCTAATTAAAATGTCGCCTAGCCTTAGAAATTAAAATCTAGGTCTAAAGTAACACTTGTGGTAAAAAAATAAAAACAATAATAAGCATCTTTAAGCATCTGACAAAAAGCGCGTAAGAAACTCGATAAATTATTAAAATCAAATTACCTTGGGGAATTGAATTTTAAAAAAGGGGGAATTAATTGTTTTGTTACATATGCTAATTAAAAATTTATTAATTAAAAATAAAAAGGGGAAAAGGGTAATTTCCTACCCTTGCTAATTTGAGTTTTAGATAAAAAGGGAAAGGGGGAAATTTAAAAGAATTAGGAAACTAAGGGAAAAAGGGGTAAACATAAGGGAAAAGGGAAACATAAGGAGAAAAGCAGAATGACTAACTTAGTAAGGTATCTTTCCTCTAAGAACATTCTAAATTGAACTCAACTAGTAAATTAGTAAGGGGGTAAGTCATTAAAATTTGTAAGGGAATATGGGGACACCTAGGAGCGATTCTAGGAATGTTTTTAGGCGGGTGAGGGAAATAGGAGTAATTAAATAATTAATGAAATTAATACATGGTGCAACAAAGGGGATGAGTAAAACATGTACGGGGAGGATTTTTCAGAATTAAATTATTGAACAATAAATTAAATGGGAATTTATGAAAGAAAATGACTTAGAAACTCCATATAAAGGAGGGAGGAGGAGAAGGATGGATCTATTATGTTATGTGTAACATTACGCTGGAGAATTTTAGACTTGACTGACTTGTCTTGTGGGAGTTTGGATACACAACTTGATGAGGAGTGGTAGCTCGGCCTTGTGAGCTGAGCTGGGAGCTAGTTATTCTCTGGTTTAGTGTGCATGGCCCATTTGTGGCTTGGGGGGCTGAGGGGGAGGGAGAGTACCCCTAGCATTGGCTGGGAGGTACCGTTGAAGTCACAACGGTTGACAAGAGGGAGCTACATGGAGCACGTGAGACAATGACTCAGAGAGGGCGACTTGTGCTATGATACTCTTGTTTTTATTCTATATGGTAGATTATTATTGAACTTACGCTTTTATTTCTGTACTTTTAACTGTGTAAAGAAGGTGTTGGACTTCGAATTTTATTTGAAAACTCAATTTTCCCTTAGCCTTAAGCTCGCTTCTTGAATTTATTACCTTATCTTTCGATCCCTGAATGATGTGATTGTCCTATTGGTTTTATTAATTTATTGTGAAGACTTGTTCTTTACTTCATCCTCATCCCTAGATCATTATTCCACGCCTGAGAAGTCGGCCAGGAGCAGGATCGACGGTTGTTATTTTGGAGTTGCATTTTTAATGTTGCTCATGGCGATTTTACTATGTGTTTTCCTTTACTTATGGTCTTCCATTACTCTGGGATTTTACTCTACCTTGGCCACTCTGGACTGCGTCTTATTATTTCATTACTATGCATTTTATTTTATTCAATGGAATTTACTCTCTGCAATTCAACACACTTAACCACAAATTTTTAAACTCTTCATTCTTAATATATTGCTGGATAATTTACACTCCGCATTTTTTTCTTTTTATCACCTTTAATGGAAAATTCTACCCAGCGGTCTTACCCTTACCACTGCAGTGTCAGTGCGAAAGTGATACCCTGCTTACTCACCTTACCAAGCATCTATTCTTGGCGTTTTCAATGTGCATGGTAGCATTTTCTTTTTCATGTGTATTGGTTGAGATTTATTATCTTTAGACTGCACCTTTAACATACTTTGGACAACGAATAATGGTAGCCCCTGTGAAGTCTTTTTACATATCGAGTTATCACTTGTAACTCAACAAGTTCTTGTGTTAACCCTCTGCGCTTCATGACTCTTCTTGGCATTTACCATAGCATTTGACCCACTTCACTATCGCTTTATCCATGAAATCTTCTCGCTCTGTAATCACCGTATTTTGATGGAGACTGTACTCTAGTTTTATTTTAAGTTGATGGTGAGTGTACCCTATGCCTTCAATGTAATTGGATTGCGAGTTTACCCTATGGAATTAACCTTCATTTTACATATTTAAACAATGAACTTACCCATTTTTTTGAACACATTTTCTGATAATAACACTCACAGATTTCTCTTTATTGTATGTGTTTGTAAACCTATGAAAGACAACGATTTTCTCTTTATTGATTGTCTGCGTGTTCGGCATTGTTGAGAAACAAGTATTCCTCCTTGGCTACGATTATGTTGAACCCGAAAGACAGAGAACCAGTTATTGTTACCCTTGCATTTTACATTTGCCGGACAAGAATAATAACCTTGCGTTTAGATAATTGTTTATGGACAGCGTTTTAATAATTGGCATTTACATTTACACCTTTTTAATAATTGGCATTATTGTTTCTGGACAACATTTTAGTGATTGACATTTACATTTACAACGTTTTAATAATTGGCATCAATGTTGCTGGACAACGTTCCTCTTTTATTAATTAGCAATAATAATCATGGTTGTTGAATATCGTTTAATAATAGCATGAACTACATTGAATGGCTCTGAAATGACATTTAATTATGACCAGGCAGATAGCATTAAATATCATTGAATAACATCAAGGTGGCAATTATTTATAAGCAACATAGTAGCATCAAATTTGAATTTAATAGTTGGACATGACATTTAATTATAAACAAGAAGATAACATTAACATGGCATTGAATAGCGTCGAATGGATTTTATTTATAAGCACATAATAACATTAAATGGCATTAATATTTGTATTGAAATGACACTCATTTATAGACAACGAAATAGCATCCAAAAGTGGAAAATAACATTGAAGTGGCATTAATTATAGACATCGATCTCATTAAGGTTTAGGTCTTTTTTGACAACAATGTCAATTATTCTATAAGCAGCATGGAGCACCTTTAAAATGTTAAGCAGTTCACTTTTTAATGGACAGTTTATAATTGTTGATAAGTGTATTTGATTTGGTTAAGTGTCTTTCTTAGTGCACATTATGATAACATTATGACCTTAGTAGCTTGGTAACAGTTCGAACTTCACACTTAGACATCTTTCTTATCAGTTAATGGATGGGTTGTTGGCAAAGTCAGGTATTAGCTTGAACCTTTCCTTTTGATTGTCGTCATCATGCATCTTGTCGACCGATTGCTTGGGGTGTGGGTGTAGTCTTCTTTTCAATTGTTAGGCTCCTAATGTGTGGATTTGTTCTGAGTCCTTGGTCTGGATAGGTTATGTTGTGCTAGGGTTATTGCCACACCTATCACCTCGGGACGACATGAGTCCTAATGAGGGGATCATGGCGCGTCCTATTGGATAGATGTGAATGATATCTTGGCCAGATTCTGTGCTTCCCGTGTGAGTGTTGTTGATCGTTTTAAGTTGTTGTTAGCGCTTGGGTTGTAACACCTTCATGTGTTGGGTTTGTGCACCTTGAGGTTCTAGTCATTGGTTGTCAAGGCCATTGTGTCGGGAGGGTGATGTTGTCCCTTATCTTGTAGGCATGTTCATGTTTGCGTCAGGTGGGTAGTCATTTCTCCTTGTGGTTTTACGCCTATTTTTATCAACTGCTCTTGTGCCAGTGTGTGGAGTCATAGTTGTATGTTGTCTGTTTGGAGGGCATGGTGGTTGTTGTCATGTGTGTTTTCTAGATGTAATCATTGTTATCATCCTGTTTATAAAAAAAAAAATCGCACTTTCATCTTCGCTTGTATCTATAACGATGGGGTCATTGCAAGATATTACAAGCCTACATCTGTCCAATACAAAGATTGCAAAGCATTTATTGTTGAAAGTGTTACATTTATATTTTAAGTTTCAATACCCTGTCTTTGAAGGAATTTTGAACCTACATACCTAGATTGTAAATGCATTGAACCTACACATAATAGATCTAGCTAGACAATAATACACACATTTGCAGAGAGAATTGGAAAAAGAAGAAGAAAGAAAGAAAGAATGGAATAATTCTCATTAACCATATTCCACACTCAAAGAGTGAATAATTTACAATATATATAGGATACATGAGTAACTAATGAGACATAGTGGTGGTCTAGAGTGATCTGGACATACACCAATAGTTATGGGAGTGAACTGCCACCTAGCTGAGTTAACTAGTCAACTAGTCTTCAGTTAACTGACTGAACAAAGAGTAGTTAGTTGGTGATGATCCCAATGTTGCATGGTAAAAAAACCAATGCAACATCTAAACTCAACTCAACTAGTCAAACTGAAGTGTCAACTGAAAGAGAATATTCTTTGTATGCAATATTCTCCCCTAAAATATAGGAGACTGGATAATGACTAATTATGACTAATAAATAAGGAATAACCTTAGAAAAAATAAATCCTAGGCATGTGTGAAGTAACTCCAACACCCCCCTGAACATCACTATGGTGAAAATAAAGGCTGGGTCCCGACTACGAGGCCAAGTTAGGTACCCAAATACAAAATATACACTGAACTAAATGAGGAAAGAGGGAAAACCTCATGGGAACAACCCCCCCCCGCAAATTACAATGCATAAAATAGAAAATGAGAAGGAACAAAAAATAGTTGTTAAGCAACACTGTCCTTCACTCCAAGAAGACATCGTAACTGTGCAAGTTTTTGCTCGTTGAAGATTTTGTTGAAGATGTAGATGTCTGCAGGGATTTGACAAAGTATGTTAAACATTGAGATTTCCACACATATCCACTTTATCTTCTTGTAATGAAAAATATCCAAATAAATTTTGGATGAAATTTTGAAAACCGTGCGGCCGTTTCCAAAAAAATGTTGAAATTTTGTTGATTTTAAAACGATCATAACTTCACTTTCCGGACTCCGTTTCGAACGATAGTTTTTTTGAAATTGGATATTTTCCCGAGAGGAATTCAAATATCCAATTTGTTTCTTCAAATTTTTCTCATAAAATATCATAATGAAGTTTGATGTGCGCGTCTCCCTTTTTAACTCCTGAGATACATGCATGGTGCATGCAAAAGTGTCTGCATGTGACTCCTGAGATGCATGTCATATATCTTCCACATGAATTTTAGAAAAAAAAACTGAAATGGAGTATATATCATATTTAATTAATGGAATACAAATTTTTGTAATTACTTTTGTGGAAGACTCTTCATAATAAGAGGCTTGATCTTTTGATAGATTCTCTTCTGGCTCTATCTGTTTGACCTCTTGCATGAAATCTTCACAATATTCTTTATTCCAAAATAGAACCTCCAATCTGGTCCATAATTCATTTGGAGTTTATTCTTGTGATTCTTCATATACTTGATGGAAAACTTCGAGAGAAACAAACATGCTGATACTTCCTATGGCCATATCTTGTCTATTTAGAAAGTCATTTTTCTCATCGATAGAATCAAGCTCTACTTCCATTGCCATGGTTATTTGGTACAAGCCTCTACATCTAAGATGAAACAAAATTTTTGGCTTCCATTCCAAATAGTTATGAGGCGTGAGAAGTATTTCCGATGAATAATCCATCTTTTTGTTGTCTTCAATCTTTTGTAACTGCAAAAAATGATTTGGTGTGGCCTTTTCTTAGTATTTTGTCGGCTCTGATACCATGTAAATGTGTTGAACCTGCACAAAATAGATATATCTAGACAATAATACACACATTTGTAGAGATAATTGGAAAAAGAAGAAGGAGAGAAAGAATGGAAGAATTCTCATTAACCATATTGCACACTCAAAGAGTGGATAATTTAAAATAGATATAGGATACATGAGTAAAAAATGATCCATAGTGGTGGTCTAGGGTGATATGGACACACACCAACAGTTACGGGAGTGAACTGCCACCTAGTCTAGTCTCTGAGGCAGTTACAGGAGTGAACTTCCACCTAGCTGAGTTAACTAGTCAATTAGTCTTCAGTTAACCGAATGAACAAAGAGTAGTGAGTTGGTGATTATCCCAATGTTTCATGGTGACAAAACCAATGCAACATCTAAACTCAACTCAACTAGTCAAACTGAAGTGTCAACTGAAAGTGAATATTCTCCTGGTAGAATATTCTCCCCTAAAATATAGGAGACTAGATAATGACTAATTATGACTAATAAACAAGGAATAACCTTAGGAAAAATAAATCCTATATGTGTGTGAAGTAAATCCAACATAGATCCTATTTAATATATTGTTTTGAAGCCTGAGCTCCTAGCTTCCTAGACTCACTCACATATATGTTTAATTTCTATAACATTTCTAGTGGGGTTCTAGAGTGAAAACGTTTCTTGATATGATCAAAAATCCCCTCTGCACGTATGCCATGAGGATGAGTAGGAGTGTGCTGTGAATATCATTTTCATTAATTTCGAATAGAGGGGGAGACTATGGATGTGCAATATAGATATTAAAATCCCACATATCTCCAAAACAAAGATTGCAAAGTGGATATTGTTAAAAGTATTACGTATAGATTTCCAGTTCTGATACCCTATCTTTGAAGAAACATTTACCCTGCATACCTAGCTCAAATGGGAGCATAAGTTATATGGTTGTAAATCTTATTCTGAGACTTTTCGAATGGTATATGGAATTCCCTCTAACTCCCAAGGAATGAGAAGATATGAATTTTTCCATCCGACAACCCAACTAGAAAATTGAGGTCGACTCAGCCAGTGTTTAAAAGTTGGCCCTAAAAGTGGGGAAAGAATTACTATAAATACATGATAGATGTGTACATTTGTAATGTAACCAAGAAAGATATCAAGTTTTATCTGTGTACAAGTGGTATGAGTTACATTATAAGTACTCGAGCATCTTATTGGGATGTAAAAGTTTGAAAGAGAAGTCTAAGGGATTTTCCTGGGATATTTCTTGTTGTCAAGGTGCATTATTATGAGGTTGTGATGTTTCTATCACTGTGATGATTTCATAAGATCTATTATGATGTTGTGATGTTTTCATCATTGTGATGTTGTTGTGTGTGCTATTCTGAGTTTGTGATGTTGTCCTATGAACTATTATGATGTGGTGATATTGTCATCACTGTGATGTTGTTGTGTGCATTTTTGGGTGGCTGTGATGTTTTCATCAGGGATTATATTCTAGAATGATGCAATGATGTTAGCTAGGGCATGAAGTCTACATGTGACTAGCATTTGAGTGATTTTTTGTGGAATGAAGCATGTAGGTGAAGTCTGAAGTACTCTATGTATGAAGCTCTTGGATTGGTTTCTACACATATCTTTTTGATTTGGTTTTCAGGGGAGGCTATTGGTGTCTCTAGCAGGTTGGTGCCTGCATATATTGTAATATTATGTTGGTTCCTACATGTGCAGTTGGGTTGGTGCTCAGTTCACAAGATTGGTGTCTTTAGTAGACTGGTGCCTACGTATTTTTTGGTTGGTGCTCAGTTGAGGAGATTGATATCTCTAGTAGGTTGGTGCCTACAATATTTGTAATAGTAGGTTGGTGCCTAGATGAATTTATAAAGAGAAGTTTCATGGTTTTCCCTTGATTGGGTTTCCATGTTAAATTTTATGCATTGTGATTTGAGTTTATATGTGATTATTGTTTCTCATTTAATTAATGATTGATGAATGGTTAAATAAAGTAAAAAGTATCTTATATTGATTCACCCCCCCTTAGTATAAGCATAAGTTCAAAAATTGGTGTCAAAGTGGGTTCTTTCAGAAACAATCTAACCATTTGAAGGAAGATCCATAGAAAATATGGATCGTAAGGATTGTCTCCCTACAAATGGAGCTCCTTTATTCGATGCAAATAACTATGTAACATCAAGTATAATAATTAAGGAATATTTGCATGTCATTGGGTTTGGTATTTGAGAATCAATAACAATAGGTTATAGAGATAAAGCAGGGAAGGAGTCAATTGAAAAAAATGAAAAATAAATAGAGGTCATCTTGAGTGGCCTACCATATTCTGATATTGTCAATGTAATGAAGTTTACACAATATAAACAAATTTGGTAGAAGCTACAAAATATCTATGACGAGAGATCCGATGATTGTTCCTATCGTGAGTCAAAGACAGAAGAAGAAGAAGTTGTGAGAAAGCTAAAAGGAGGATCAGGAAAATTCAAAGAAAGGGGAGATAATGATGGTAAAGAAGAATCCCTCTCCATAACCATGGAAACAAAACTCGTCGATGAAGAAAATGAATATAAACAGAAAGAAAAACGATATTCATAAGAAGCAGATGTTGACGAGGAAGTGAATACTGAAGAAGAACTCGTTAGTGCCTTAGAATAAGTACATAGACCCAAGAAATAAAACATAAAACATAAGAAGCAATTTTTGAAACATGAAAAGAAGGATCATGATATTGAAGAACTAGAGAAGACCTTTATTATCCTAAAGACTCAACTAGAAAAGAAAAAGAGGATATAAGAAGTGGTGAGAATCTGACTAAAAGAAGAGGAATAAAATTGTGAGAAAATATTTTGCTTCACAAATGAACTAGAGAAAACAATGGATCAGTTGAATAGAATCTTGAAGTTTGGAAAGGGCACTGAAATATTAGATAATATTCTCAATTTTCAAAGGTCACCATTCATCAATATAGATATCGGGTATGACGATAAACAAAAGACCAACGAGGGAGATGCAAAATGTTGTATGGGAGTGATATCTCTCTCATCTTGTCAGTAATGGGAAACAAAATATCAAGGGGAGCAACCTTTTGCCTTTGATATCAAAGGGGGAGAATTTACAAAGATAGGAAGAATTGCAGAAATGAGAAAAGTTGTAGACATGAGGAGTATCATAATTGCCTAAGGGTTTTCATCAATGACAATGTGGGAGATCGTTGGAAATATTGTTGTCATTGATGTTAAAGGTTGTGGTATATTACAGATGTCCAAGATAAATACTACAACCCTACAGATGCCTAAGAAAAATATTGCAAGGTGGATATTGTTGAAAGCATTATTCTTGGAGCTTGTATGGTCAGTACGGATAACCTACATTTGAAGGAATTTTTACCCTATCGACCTAGGTCAAATGGGGAAAAATTTATATGGTTGGAAACGTTATTCTGATACATTTCCAATGGTATATGACAATCCCTCTAACTACATAGGAATGAGGAGATATGAATTTTTGTGTCCGAAAAACCAACCATAAAATTGTGGTCGGCTTAGCTAGTATTTACCAGTCGACCCTGAAAGTGGGGACAAAATTAGTATAAATATAGGATAGATGTGTACATTTTTTAGTGTAACCAAGCAAGAGATCAAGTCTTATATGCACAAAAGTGATCTGAGTTGCGCCAAAGGTGTTGGGGTGTCTTCTTGGTATTTAAAGGTGTGTAAGAGAATTCCAAGGGATTTTCTTGGGGTCTTTCTTGTTCTCAAGGTGTGCTATTGGAAAGTTTTGATGTTGTTGTCATTGTGATGTTGTCGTATGCAATATTTTAATGTTGTGATGTTTTCGTATGCAATATTTTAATGTTGTGATGTTGTCGTGTGCGCTATTATGAGATTCTAATATTTTCATCAATGTGATGTTGTTGTATGCGCTATTATGATATTGTGATGTTGCCATCACTATTATGTTTTTGTGTGCACTATTTTGAGGTTGTTATGTTATCGTCAAGGATTATATTTTGAAATGATTCTGTGAATATAGATAGGGCATGAAGGATACACGTGACTAGGGTTTGAAGCATTGTCTATGGAATGAAGCATGCAAGTGAAGTCATAAGTACTTTTTTTATGAAGATATTGGATTGTTGTCTACATATATCTTGTTGAGTTAGTGATTAGGTGTGGGCATTGGTGTATCCAGCAGATTGGTACCTAAGGGTGTTGATGGTTTGGTGTTCATTTGAGGAGATTGGTGTCTCCAATAGGTTGGTTCCTACAATATTTGTAATAGTTGGTTGGTGCCTACGTGAATTTATAAAGATAATTTTTATGGTTTTCTCCCGATTGGGTTTACATGTTAGACTCTTTTCATTGTGATTTGATTTTATATGTAATTATTGTTTCTCAAATAATGAATGATTGATACATGGTTAATTAAAGTAAAAGTATCTTATATTGATCCACCCCCCCAATCTTAGTATAAACATAAGGTCAATGAAGTTCACAGGGAGGGTGGGGGCTTGGATGCTCCCAACTTCTTGGTGCCACACATGTTCTACTCAGGGCCATTTGTTTCCATCTAGAAAACTATGGCTTGAGAGGGAATACCCAGAACATAATGACCAATCCTACAAGGATAGTGTCCAAGCGAAAGTTGTGTAGGATGCCCAAACTACCAAACAACAACCAAATCCAAGTGAACTCACATGGGGGAAGCCTAGGTCCTATTCCCAATTTCAACATTGAGGGTCATGCAAAAGGCCAAAGTGGTAAAGGACTATGCTCACCCAAATCGACTAGAAAACCAGTTGAGGAAATCCCCCACCCTGAGAGATAGAGAAAAACAGACAAAAAAAATGGATAAACAAAGAAAAAATATTTCATATCAACCTACATAAAACCACCTTTCACTATGAACATAATGCCACAGAAAAAAGGCACCAAAGCCTCATCCTTAAAATAATAGAGAAACACGACCAAGCAACCACACTTAAATCCTGAGAGCGTACATTCAACCATAATCCACATAGTTTATCTCATGAGAGAATCCATGCAAAACAACTAAAGGGAAATTGTACTTACCATTATCACTAGAAAAATGTCACAGAATTAAAAGCTTCTACCATAGTTCCTCGTAAATGTTATTAACAATGGACTAGACTTTCATACCCTAAAATGAGAAACCTTTATACTTACCCATAATTACCTCAAAATCACATGCAATAGCATGAAACCACATGTACTTACCACCCTCTAACTTAAACAAGACCAACGAAACACCTATGTGATGTCTCCCCTATTACATGAAAACTATTTATAATAAGGTCTCACCCCATATGAGGTATTTGAAAATAACTTTATTTAAATAACCATCAAAAACATCTTATAAACTATGTATATTTTATAAGACACCTATCTGATTTCTCCCTTACTCATAACAACAACTTATAGGCCAGGGTCGATCAAACTTATGGGTGTGATTTCTCCCTTATTACATAACAACTTATAAGCCAAGGTCGATCACCCCATATGAAGTATTTGAATATATCTTTATTTAATTAACCATTAAAAACTTCTTAAAAATATTGCATATTTTATTTAGTATTACTTTTTGGAAAGTACTATAATAAAATTAACAATACCTATCGAACGAAAAGAGTATGAATAACTTGGAATTTTGGTAAATGTTTCGTGGTTTTATTTTATTATAGTATTTTAAATTTGTTTTGATTTTTGATTTTTGATTTTGATATTTTTTTTATTATTTTTGTTAAATAGTTTGGTTTAGATTTATTTGTGATTGGTGGAATTGGTAACTCGTGGAGGTGCATCCACACAACCCACAATTATGGGGGAATGGAACATGATACCACCTTTTTATATTTCCTTTCATTTACAGGGCACTTGTCAATAGATCTACACAACTACAGACAATAGTTTATTTTACATTATTTTTTAACAAAAGTTTAATTATATGTAAAAGGTTATAAATATTATTAAATAATCATGTGTGGAGATTTCTGAGAGCTTCAACATCAAATTATATTAAAATGTAAATATTTTTATTTCATTATTACAAATACATTATTTATCACAAATATCTTCATTATATTTACATAAAATATCACTATAAAACAAACACTAAAGAACACTAAATATTATTTTAAGATTTATTTACGTAAAAAAAAATTAATAGTGCTCATGTTATAGTTTTGGATATGAAATTTTTTTAATGCATGTATGTTTACCTTGATTTTAATGCTTCAAATTTACAAAAATGTTTGAAGTTTATATATGCAAAGTTTAATTTAAAAAAGATCTTAAAAATTTATATATGTATTTTTAATTTGGTTTCTCATTTTCTAATCAAATCTTGACTTTAATGCTTCAAATTTACAAAGATGTTTGAAGTTTATATACATAAAGTTTAATTTTAAAAAGATCTTAAATTTTTTTATATATATTTTTAATTTGGTTTCTCATTTTCTAATCAAATCTTTATGTATTAATGTTTCAATATTGTGTTAAATATATTCATATAATATTAATACAAATTAAATTAGTATAAATTAAATTAATTTCCATATTGTAGTTGTTGCAATAGGAGCAATGTTGTTCTAGATTAATGTTGTCGTGGATTGACCTTCAATTTTATTGAAATAAAATTTAAAATGTATACATTGTAATCTAAAATATTTTTATATATAGTATTTTCTCTCCCAAATTGAAGTTCCTGTAAAAATTTTACTCATTCCAAACACTCATACACACGTATCCACAACTTCAAGTTCCTGTAAATTTGAGAGAAACATCTACTCATTCTAGAAAAACATCTACTCATTCTAAAGACTCGTTCATATCCACATTCCCAAAGTTGCCAAGTTCCATAAAATCATGCAACATAACAATATTAAAAACTTTAACTATATATTTAAGTATTTAGAAAGCTTTGTCAAATAACATTAACGCTATAAATATATTTAAGTATTTAGAAAGCTTTGTCAAATAACATTAACGCTATGTTTTTTATGAAAGGAGATTTCGGGCATTACAATTTAGTTGGGTTAAATATTATTGGTAATTTTTTAAAATTAAAATTTATTTTAGGATAATTGATATGAAGATTAAGATTTAGGTTTAAGTATCTAAAATATATAAAATTTGTTTAATATTTTTATATTATTTTTTTAATTATTTTGTTTACAAGAGTTTAATATTCAGGAGATTCTCAATATAAAAATAAGTTAAACAATATGAAAGATAAGAAGATTTCTAAAATTGTTCAAAATTCAGTGGTAAATTAAGGTATTATAAAGAAGTAATCAATCCTAATCCACAATAATTCCTAATCCAAAATAATCCCTATTAAGATATGAACAAATTCTCACTAGCTCCATAATGAAAGAGGGCATTCGTTAATTCCGAAAACCCCATGGAATGAAAGAGGTGTCACATTTGTGACACTAATAAGGTTGAAGAAAAAAACACTTTCTCTTAGATTTTCCAACCTAAACCTAAATTAAATCTCAATTTCAAAATATTTGTCACACTACCAACCTTACTAACCTTTTAACTCAACAAAACTATTTTGATCTTGGAAAACCTCTCTTAATGTTTTTCCAGAACATAAACCAAATTCTAAAGAATTGCAAGTAATACCTTACCTCCTTACCTTCCATAACTTTTAGCTCAACAAAACTATGGTGATCCTGGAAAATTTCTCTTCATGCTTTTCCCAACCAAATTCTAATACCTTACCCTCTTAAGGTCTTAATCATCATCATCATTTTAATAATAAGACATTAAAATAATAAAAAATCATAAAAATTTATGCCCAATTCATTATATATTTGTGTGTACTTTGAATGAATAACACTCATCTTAAATCCATTTAACTTCGAATCTATCAAACACAATGGTCCAGGAAAATCAAATCTTTGATAAATCTAAAATTAAATGAATTTAAATTAGTTTAATATTTTGTAAAATATAATTTTATAAATATAACTAACTTCCACCCAAACCAAATTTTGTATAATATATTTTATTTATTTTAAAATATTTTAGAAAAAATATATAATTATGAAAATTACTAACTTCCACCGAAACCAAAATTTGTATAATATGTTTTATTTATTTTAAAATATTTTAGAAAAAAATATATAATTATGAAAATTTTAGTTGTAAGAATTAAAATATGTAAAAATTAAGATTTCACAAGTTATAGTCGTATAATATATATATTAAGTTTTTTTTAATTATTTTAGAAAAATAATATAGCCTCAAAATTTAAATTCAAATAATTAAAATATGTAAATGAAAAAAAAATAAAAGTAGGTAAACCTTCGAGTAGATAATCGTGGGAAAGGTATAATCAACGTGAAAGATTTGGAAATTAATATTTCTCCTCTATATAAAATATAAATATTCCTGAATTTATGAAAATATTACTATATCTGTAAGAAATACTTCTTTTAGAAATAAAGCCTTTGAATTTGTGAACTCAAATTCTATAGTCAAGCTCAGTATCATAAAACAAGAAATTTTAATTTTAATTTTAATAAGATATTAACGAAATAATTTACATTCACGTGTTATATCTTTATTCCCACTTTTAACTATAATCTTAAAATTTACCCGTTATATCTTTATTCCTACTTTTAATTCCATCTTTCTATTATTATTTATTAGAAGTTTGATTTTTTGACGTGTCTTTTGAAACGAAATTGTTGATTAGAAATTTGATTTCTTGACATGTCCGCTGAAACGAAATGTCTATTTACATTGAGGCGTTCTATAGTTATTCTTAATTTTACTCTAACTGTCAGATTATTACTTTCAATTATAAGTCTGATCTTTTTAGATGTCTTTTGAAAAGACATGTCTATCATTATGACGATGACTATGTTTAATATATGTAAATTTGAAATTGTCTTTATTACATAAATATTTTTAAAATGGTAATAATATTTATAAATATAATAAATTTATCATTATAATTTTTTAAATTTATATTAAATTAATATTTTCTTTTAGGTTTAAAATAATTATACATAATTTAGAAATAGTTTTTATTAAAGTTTATTTTAGGTTTGATGACAAAGCTTTACTAAAAGGTCATTTTCAAATGTTCAAATAGAAGAGATTAAAGTTTACTTTCGGTTTAGTAACAAAGCTTTACTACAGGGTCATTTTCAAATTTCCAAATAATGAAGGTTGTTAAGATAAAATCAATTTTATTATAGAAGTGAAGAAAGATTGACTTTTATAGTATATTATTGTTATATTTATATTGATAATTTAGAGGATTGCATAGAGAAAGAATGTTATGGAAGGGCCATGCTAATTTTCTTTAGCATCATGAGATTATATATAAATGATTCTATTATTTTAGCAAGATGTTGTTTTAATTTTAATAAGAAATCTAAATTTTTTAAAGATTTGTGTATGTACTTTGAGATGTCTATAAATATAGATAAAATAAAGATAATCACCAATAAAATGACACAAATCACATCACCATTTTCACTTATGATAAGAATAATATGGAGGAAGTTTATTTTAAAAGTATATAAGAATTTATTTTCATCACAGAGTTTGATTAGAGTTGTAGCCTTGGAAAAGGATTCAATGGAGATTGAAAAGCATATTTTCATTTAGAAAGCATTTATAAAGATGCAAAAGTTTGGTCTCTGGGAAAAATGGTCTTCTTAGACACATTAGCTACCCTAGTGATCATATATGACAATGAGGTTAGGGGTTGTATCATATGGAAGAAAAGTTGAATGAAAATCAAGCAAATCTAGATGAGATTTAAAATACATAAGCTTAAAATTAAGTACAATAAACCTTATTATATGCTCTTTTAAAAGTTATGTTTCATCAAATCAAGAGTAAAGCTATAATGAGGTACTTAATGTACAATCAAAATTAATAAGGCATAAAGGTTTGTAAGAATTGAACACTTAAACAAATAGAGGAGCATTGTATCTAATTAAAAAAAGCCTTATATAACAACCAAAACACCCAAAAATAGGAGATCGGAATAGGTAGCATACTTTGTTCATATGGATACAATCTTGATTTATAGTTTTACAGAGGGTCCAAAAGATAACTACCCAAAAAGAGAAATAATAATCTCATTGCACGTAACTCATAGGTTGTAAGAGAATAATGAAGAATACAAATGCTCATAACTTGAAGGCTGAAAGAAATGCTAAAGAATGCAATGCATGCAACTCCAACACTTATGCCACTATTCTAACAAACTCTATTGGATTTATTGTTTAATACATTATCATGAGGGGGTTCACTATCTTGGAGGAACAAGTTGCCTTAGGTTTCACCCATGTTCTGTATAGGCTCCTCCTAATGTACTACAAAAATAGGTGGTGTTGTATGCTAAGTGGTGTTATTGCTAGATGTTGAATAACTTCTTGAAATATTTTCCCATTCTTGAACAATGTTCTCCCCGTGAGTGAGATGATGTAATTCAATAAATATACTATAATTGATATCCTACCAAGTGTAAAAATTCATTCAAAAAATGAAGTGGAAAGATGAGATAAGTGGACTAAGATATATACATATGAGAAACCACATTGATACATGAAGGACAAATGCATGCTGGTGAATTCTACAAAAGTTGATGATTTGTATGCAATAGATAGTCTTGGATGATCTACATTTCCATTTAGAGAAGAGGGCAGAAATGTAGTATTCACACATGTTTCCACTTGTATGGCAACGATGAACAAATACTGAAGGACCCATGCATGTTTCCTATAGCATGAAAGGGAAAGTTGTGTACAAACCAATGTCAAAGAGAATGTTTACCATGAAGTGAATTCAAGAAATACCTCTACTCCTCATGATAAGTATGAGATATAAGAACTAGATCAGAATGAGCATAAATAATGTGTTGGGTTTCCCATACAACACTATGGAAATTCATGGTATCAAGTTTGTGGATTCCCTGATTAGAAAGCATATGCATTAGGAAATGTGTAGATTGAATCAAATGGTGTGGAATGGATATACTCTACATGCGAGAGTGCAAAAATGTTGGTGTAAGATAAGCTAGATGATCATTACCATGTTGAAATGAGTGATCTAGGCATTGCTTTAGAAAGTGCATGTGACATGTTGCAGAAACTAGCTAAGGTCTTACTTTGAGTTTATAAAGAACAACAAAATCCCAAAAATAATTGCTCACAATTGATATGGGATTTGGTTCAAATGATAATGGAGCACTAATGGTGATGTAAAGAAATATTTTTAAAATGTAAAGATGAAGATAAAATGTATGGATGTATAGGAATGTGTTATGTTAAAAGGTGTAGAATAAGGCCAAGAAGAATTGTAGATACAATAAAAAAGGTAGTGTGGATGTAGATAAGATATGATTGAGTGAAAGTAGCAATAGAATGCTAAAGTTAAGGCATTTTTGTTGATGTAGCTCAAAGATTTGTGTTGTCGTTGATATTCCTATAGTTTTGAAGGAATAAAAAAGGAAGTTTGTAATGAGATTAAATTTCTAGATGATGAGACACCTGAATGAGAGTATCTTGTTTTTTGCAAGAGTGTAGTGGCAGGTTGTTGATGTCGATGAATCTCGTTATCTGGTACAAGAGAATTTTGCAAAGGAGAATCTAGTATAAATGTTGTATTAACGAAGAAAATTAAGGGAAGGAGGATGTGAGGTAGAGGGATGGAGGGAGAGGAAGAGGAGACCCTAGGCATGGGGTAATCCTAGAGTCATGAAAAATTTTCAGGATGGAAGGATGAGGATGAGAATGTACCAATTGGGGGGGTCTAGAAGAGGGATAGACAAATTAGATGTGGTATGTGTATGTAGGGTAAAAATGAGAGATAAATATATTTGTGTAAGCTTACGTGTTGGGTTGTAGTAAAGTGGTGTAGAGGTATTGCAACAAAGTAGAGTTTATAGGTTTTTCCATCTTTAAATGTGTGATAGGTGGTGCAACAGGAATTGTATAAGACATTTTAGTGCTATTTATATGGGATGATAAAGAGTAAATCAAAATATTTAAGACGTGAGACATCACATTCAACCATGTCTTGAAAAGGTCCTATAAAAAAGGTGACTACATAACATTGATTAATGAGGTGATGAGGGTCATCTTCTTGTACCCAACCTAGTTGGAAATTAGAGTGATGTGGAGTAGTGGGAGGTTGAATATGCTTGACACAATTATGGGAAATGATTTGTTTTTCACTTCCATTGTCAAGTATTATGGTAGTGATTTGATACTTCATTTGATAATTGTAAGTAAAAAGGAGATGTGGAGATGGTGATTCATGTTCTTTTTTCAATAGGATTAAGGATGAAGCTACTTCAATAAGGTTGGGAAGAGGGATGATCTTGGGTTTAGGATAAGGATTGGTTTATAGAGGCATCTCAAAATATTTAATGGTTTTCTCATGAGTGTATAATGCTTTAAGTGTCACTCGATGTTGTAAGAATCTATACTCTGCAACATCATGATTTTTAGTTTTATGATAGTAGCACCATTCTAGATTATTATTAGAGGTAGTGTTAGAACTATAAATATTATAAGGGAAAGTTGAAGGGGCTATGTAAGGGGCATGAGGAGTTATTTGATGGAGGGCATGAATGCCAATCTTAGGTTTAGGGTTACCAAAGGGAATGCGATGAGTTTGCCTATATAATTTGGGTTCGATGTGAGGGAATGGATAAAAACATGGTTTAATGTGGTTATCTATAACAATGATAGATCATTTAAAAAAAATATTTAGCATACTTGAATTAAATTTAAACACAATTACCTCCAAAATCCTTGATCTAGAGTTGGAGTCCAAGCTTGGTGAAAACCTCTATAGGCTATTGTACACTCTGACCTTGATCTTGGAAAATCTATAATCACCTAGACATTAAGATTTACCAATAACTTGAAGGATAAAAATGTTTTATCAAGGATTGGCGCAAAGTGTCTTGGCTTGTGATGCATCCTAAATTTTCAATGGTGGATTGTTCATGATTGAGTTTTATGTAGAGGTCTGAAGAATTAATGTGAGAATCTCATGATGCTTCATAAATTCATTCTAAGTGGTTTCTTGCAAGTAGTAATATTTCATCTTCGATTATGTCTAGTCAAGTTTGAAAATATGTAGTTATGTTGTAGATTGATGAATCAAAGATATCATCATGAATTTTCCACAATATTTGGACAATGAAATTTTGGTAACTAGATGGAAGGTAAGCGAAGTAGTTTGAAGTTGACTACAACACACATTAGTAAAGATGATGGCCAATTTGTAAGTTCAGTTTTCGAGAGGTTGGAATCTCCATCATCAGAAGAGTGATTAATGTGAGGAGTCATTGAGAGAGAGATGTTGGAACAATATTGTACTGAGGTTAATATTTGAATATCGACCCAAATGAAACTCTAGGTGAAAGAATTGGCTCGGTTAAAATTGAAAAAGAGATGGATCTACTAATAGAAATTGATTGTGAGACTATTCATGAGATTTGGAAGGAGGAACAAAATAATAGAGGAACATGTGGTGGGATGAAAACCTTCCAAATACCAAAATGTTTTGTAGATATGAGTGGTCACTATATTGAGTGAACTAGATCTATGTAGTATTTGAATATAACTTTGTTAGGTGAAGGTAATGGGCAATGAAATAACAAAGGAATGACCTCAAAGGAATCTAAATCCTTAGAAGAGTTGTAGTGGGAATGTGGGGTGGGAGGGTGGCCTCCAAAACAAATCCTAATGTTTAATGAAATGACAAGGCGTAGCAAAGGAATAACCTCAAAGGAATCCAAATTCTTAGATGAGTTGAAGTGGTAATGTGGGGTGGGATAATGGCCTCCAAAACAAATCCTAATGTTGAATGAAAGGAGAAGTCATAGGTTGACTACTCTGTTACCAAACGATAAGGCATAAATGTGGTTGGAATTGAACATAGACATAAACAGGGGAACATTATATTTGACCTAAAAAAAACTCAGTTATAACAATCAAAACCTAGAAAATATAAGAGATAACGATAGTAAGTATGTATGGTACTTTATTCATCTAGGAAATGACCTCTTTTATAGTTTCACAAAGGGTTCACAAGATTGAAGGATTAAATAAAATGATAAATAATGCAGATGCACTTATGTCAAAGGCTGAAAGAAATTCTAAGAATGCAATGCATGCGACTCAAGTAATGTAATGCAATAACAAGTTTTGTTGGATTTCTTGAGGAATACACTATCAAGAGGTGATGTGCCTTCCGAGAAGGGAATTAGCATGAAGAGTGAGAAGCTTTTTATTATTTCTTTAAACATGAATAAAAGTCATGCAAGGCTAAAAAAAGTTGGCCTAAAAATGTAGTCTCTTGATTAACCATTCAAGGATATCGGAGGAGCATGCCCTCCAAAATATCAAGTCTATTAAAATCACTATCACACCTAGTTTAAAAATACACATTGATCACTACAGATCATTGCAAAAAGATAAATGATTCTCACAAAGATAATGCCAAATTCTCATGAACTTGAAATCAAAAGAGATGTTGGAAACAACCTATAACACTTTACAACAATTTGTAAAATATGTGAGAAAACTAAATTATTGGATGAAAATCACTTTACCTTGAACACTTCACCTAGAAAAACCTAACTTTGAAAATATTTATAATAAAATTGAACTCTATAACTTATTTTAGCCCATAAAAATTAAAATCCAAATTGTTCAATCATATAAACAAATTGTTCAATCATATAAATAACATGATAAATATACCTTGAACACTTCACCTAGAAAAACCTAACTTTGAAAATATTTATAATAAAATTGAACTCTATAACTTATTTTAGCCCATAAAAATTAAAATCCAAATTGTTCAATCATATAAACAACATGATAAATAAGAGGTAATTACTACCCATACTTCATTTTCTAATTAAAATAAACGTTTTCTTACACTTAATATAATATTGTTTCAAATATATTATCTACATGTGTACTTACTAATTCTCATAATACTTTCTTCTTTTTAACCTTAAAAAAATACTATTCTAAAAATAGATTATACATTCTTTTCATAATATTTTTCCTTTTTAACTTTAAAAACTATTCTTAAAATATATATTAGACTTCCTTCCCATAATATTGTTTCTTCTTAACCTCCAAAAACTACACTTGAAAAAGATTGGACTTACTTCTTCTTGTATTTCTAAAATTCTTATATACACAAGCAAATTAAAATACCATATCGAATACTTATAAAATTATAAGCATGAAAACATTAAAATACCTTTTTTGATTGTTTATTACCAAATCATACATTATTCAATTTTACAGTAATTTTAAAACACCATTACAAATATAGAGTATTAAGTAAACATCATTAAACACTTGTATGTATATTCATGTGAAAACTACACTTGAAAAAGTTTGGACTTACTTCTTCTTGTATTTCTAAAATTCTTATATACACAAGCAAATTAAAATACCATATCGAACACTTATAAAATTATAAGCATGAAAACATTAAAATACCTTTTTTGGTTGTTTATTACCAAATCATACATTATTCAATTTTACAGTAATTTTAAAACACCATTACAAATATAGAGTATTAAGTAAACATCATTAAACATTTGTATGTATATTCATGTGATTATTGAGAAAAAATTTCAATATGAATTGCAAAATGTATAAGGTAAATACGTTGGAATCTAGTAACAATGAATTTATTGAGGATTAGGATTTTAGATCTTATAATCCAGTGTTGGTTGTAACCAATAAGACCAAGTTAGGATATGGATAGAAGTGCATTTAATAATCAGTTTCTTGTGTAAATGTGTATAAATTCATGTAATCCCATAGAGGTAGATGAGATGTATTAGTGAAGCTGTTGTAATCTCCATGATCTGAATAATAATACAATCGATACCTCTGCTTGGTGGATGTCACCCAACATTTGGGTGAACCACGTGAAATATTTGTGTTTCTTATATGTGTGATTGTTTGATTATCATATGTGAATTGTGTTCTCCGTATTTCCAATTCGAACAAGTGGTATCAGAGGGAAGGTGAATTGAGTAGGTGTCACAGGTGAGAATAGAGTAGAAAGTCATCGACGCTCCCTAGGCAGTGGTAGAGGCACGTCGACGCTCTCACACTTGTGAAATTCCAATTTGGGTAACATCCGCGCACCAAGTCCATGCATCACAGAGTGCTAGCACTCCCCCATCCATAGTTAGGGAGTGTTGATCCAACACTAGCACTCCCCCATCCATTGGGGAGGAGTGTTGATCTCCCTTAAGAAACATTCGCATGTTTTTTATGAAGTGGAAAAGTAAAGGTATGTTTTTAATGGACTGAAAAAGTTTCTTACAATATTTGGAATTAAAATATTATTTGCATAAAACAAAAGGGTGGAGGATGTTTTAAAAGACTTTTTTTTATGGAGTAAAGGTATAAAGTAAAAAGTTGGTGAATTTTATTTTTATTTTTAAGAGGTGAGGTTAGTAAAAAAGATTTTTTTATTAAATCTTTTGGAGTTTATATCATTATTCCTCCACATATTTTTAAAGGGATTGGTTATTATAAGTAGTGGTTTTGGAAAATTTTCTTCTACTAATGGCAAAATTTCAGAGTGCTAAATTCAAAATCGAGAAATTCAATGGAAAAACAATTTAGAGATTTGGAAGGTTAAGATGCATGATCTTCTCATGGAACAAGGCATGGTGAAGGCGTTTTTGAGAAAATAAAAGCAACCCGTGACCATAACATATGAATACTGGGATGAGATCGATGCAAGAGCACTGTGTCTCATACATTTGTGTTTGGACAATGATGTTTTGTTCAACATTGTTACAGAAAAGACAACAACCGGTTTTTGGATGAAGCTGGAATGCTTGTATATAACAAAATTCTTGATTAAAAGGATCTTCCTGGAAAGACAATTGTATAGTTTGCACATGAAGGAAGGTATGAAAATAGTTGATCATTTAAATAATTTTAATACTCTTTTAGTCTAGTTGACTAGAATGGGAGTGAAATTTGAATATGAAGATAAGGCAATCACATTATTGTGTTATTTTCCCAAGTCATGGGATCATTTTGTTACCTCTATTAGTTTCAGTTCAACAAAAAATATTGATTTTGATGTTATGTTGGAGATTTACTCTCTAAGGAAAAAAGGAAGAAATCCAATTCAGAAACCTCTACATCTGAGGCAATGGTGGTCATAGGGAGACCTAAGGAAAGAGGACATGTTCATAGAGATTTCTCTCGATCAAAGTCGAAGGGAAATAAGAGCAAAGTTAAGTGCTAGTTTTGTGACAAATCTGGACACCTGAAGAAGGACTGTTGAAAGAGACAACGAGTCTCCAAAGAAGACCCTCCAAAAGAGACGAAGGAAGCAAATGCAATCGAAACAGGTTCAGGTATGACTGATGAAGTTTTATCAATTAGTAATGGTTCACATCATGATCAACAATGGTTATTAGATTTTGGTGCTTCAAATCACATGTGTCTTCATGGACATTGGTTTATTACTTACCAGTCTATAGATGATGGAATAGTTTACATGGGAAATGACATATCATGTAAATTTGTGGGAATTGGTAGCATTCGAATTAAGATGTTTGATGGAACTGTTAAAATACTAACCGATGTGAGACATGTACCTGTGATTAGGAAGAACCTAATTTCTTTGGGAGTCTTAGAAACTGGAGGATATAAAAGTATTGTTCAAGGCAGATTTATGAAGGTCTACAAAGGAATCCTACTGGTTATGAAAGTGAAGAAGGTTGGTAACCTGTTTCTATTAGAAGGAAGAACCGAGTCAGATTATGCGATAGTTGTTTCCGAGAATGACATTGATTATGTTTGAAGTTACTTCCTAGTCTAAAGTCTTTAAAGTTAGATTTATGCAAGCATTGTATTTATGGAAAACAAAATGGGTAGAAATTTAAAACCGGAAGACACACTAGTGAGGGAATCCTTGACTATATCCATTCTGATGTTTGGGGACCATCCCCTACTATTTTGTATGGTGGATCATCATATTTTGTAACTATACATTGAAGGATTTCTAACTATATATGGTGGATTTCTAACCATATATTTTGTAACTATATATGGTGGATTTCTTTAGGAAGGTGTGGAGCTATACATTGAAAATAAAGGTTGATGTGTTTAATGTTTTCAAGCAATTTAGAGATTTAGTGGAAAAGAGCACTGGTAGGTCTATTAAATGTTTAAGAACTGATAATGGTGGTGGATTTACATCAATGGAATTTGATAACTATTGCAAGGAGTTTGGGATTTATAGACATAAGAACATACTATACTCCTCAACAAAATAGAGTTGTTGAACACATGAACATGACTCTTCTAGAGAGAGCAAGAAGTATGCTTAGTAACACCAACTTGTAGCAGGAACTATGGGAAGAAGAAGTAACTACAACTTGTTATCTTGTGAATCGATCACCATCAACAACAATAGAATGCAAGATTCCTAAAGAGGTATGGACAGGTCATCCTTGTAATTATTCTAATCTTAAAGTTTTTGGTTGTGAAGCCTATGCTCTAATTCTAAAACATCAACGTTCTAAATTAGATCCAAAATAAAAAAAGGATTATCTTTGTTGGATATGGTGATGGTATTAAGGGGTACAGGTTGTAGGATCCTACTTCCCACAAGATTACCATTAAAAGAGATGTAATATTTGATGAATCATCTCTCATCAAATCAGATGTAGATGTTCAAATGAAATAGGAAGATGTACCTAAGTATCAACGGATTCAATTTGAAACCAGTTCAAATATAGATGAAAGTGAACATGAACAAGTTTATGAAGATGTTCATGAAGAGTTTCCTACAGAGGAAGACATGGTTGATGATAACAATCAACAGAATGTGGATGAGCCACAAAATTCCTTAAGGAGGTCTACGCGGGTCAGAGTTCCTCCAAGAAGGTATGATGATTTTGTTTCGTCAGTTTCTTTAAGTATTAATAATGATGAACGTTCATGCTATCAGGAAGCTGTGAAGGGTTATAACAATGATAAATAGAAAGAAGCAATGAAGGATGAAGTGAAGGCCTTAGAGAGGAACGCCATATGGGACCTGGTAAAACTTCCAAGAGACAGAAAAATCGTAGGTTGCAAGTGGGTCTACAAGCTAAAGAAGGGTTTTGATGATAAGGTGGAAAGGTACAAGGCAAGGCTGGTTGCGAAAGAATATTCTTAAAAAGAAGGTATTAACTTTCATGAGATTTTTTCAATAGTGGTTAACTTTGTTTCAATTCGAATTGTGTTAGCATTAGTTGCATTACTTGATTTGGAGTTGGAGCAGCTACATGTTAAGACTACTTTCTTACATGGAGATTTGGATGAGGATATTTACATGGAACAACCTGAAGGGTTTGTTCAGAATTGAAGAAAGAAATTTGTTTGCAGACTCAAGAAATCATTGTATGGTTTGAGGCAGTCGCCCAGATAATGGTATAAGAAATTTGACTCTTTCATGGTGAGCCAAAATTATACAAGGAGTGAGTATGATCATTGTGTCTACTTTAAGAAATTGAATAATGACATATTCATTATCTTAGTATTGTATGTTGACAATATGCTTTTAGCAAGCAAAATCATAACTAAAATCAACATGTTAAAGGCTGAGATGGCTACGGCGTTCAATATGAAAGATCTAGGAGCAGCAAGGCAGATTTTGGGCATGGAGATATTGAGAGACGGGAGGAATGGTAAGATTTGGTTGTCACAATAGAAGTATGTTGACAAGATACTTTTGAGGTTTGTTATGAACGATGTGAAACCAGTTTCAGTCCCTTTGGCTTCCCATTTTAGGCTTTCTTCAAGTTTATGTCCTAATACAAAAGAGGAAAAGGAATATATGTCTCGAATATCGTATGTTAATGCAGTAGGAAGTCTAATGTATGCGATGGTTAGTACAAGACCAAACATTTCACATGCAGTTGGGCTTGTCAACAAGTATATGGAAAATGCAGGTAAAGAGCACTAGGCAACAATGAAATGGGTGCTTCGGTCTCTGAGGGGCACAAGTGATTATTGTATCACTTATAACCGTGGTTGTGAATTAGTCTGTGGATATGTTGATTCTGATTTTACAGGTGATTTGGACTAGAGAAGGTCGACTTCAGGGTATGTCTTTACTCTTACAGGTGGAGCTATTAGTTGGATGTAAAAGCTACAGAACATTGTTTCTTTATCCACTACAGAAGCAAAATACGTAGTTGCTTCACATGCTTGCAAAGTGACAGTTTGGTCGAAAGGTTTGTTTGGTGAGTTTGGAAGGATGCAGGACAAAGTAGTACTTTTAGAGAAGCTACGATGGTGCTTGGCTTCTCTTGGCTTGTAAAAAAGGTGATGAACAAAATGAAGTAGCAAGGTATCAGGTTAATTGTTATCAAGGTGGAGATTGTTGGAATCTGGTGACAATCAATTTCTCTAGTATTAGGATTTTAGATCCTATAATCCAGTGTTGGTTGTAACCAATAAGACCAAGTTAGGATATGGATAGGAGTGCATTTAATAATTAATTTCTTGTGTAAATGTATATAAATTCATGTAAGTTCCCAGAGGGAGATGAGATGTATTAGTGAAGTTGTTGTAATCTACATGATTTGAATAATAAGACAAACCAATACCTCTGCTTGGTGAGTGTAGCCCAACATCGTTTGGGTGAACTATGTGAAATATCTTTATTTCTTATTTGTG
Source organism: Picea sitchensis (assembly GCA_010110895.2). Taxonomy (NCBI): domain Eukaryota; kingdom Viridiplantae; phylum Streptophyta; class Pinopsida; order Pinales; family Pinaceae; genus Picea; species Picea sitchensis. Next base: position 427,831 of record SNQJ01S0000153.1, read on the forward strand.
TGATTGTTTGATTATCATATGTGAATTATATTTTCAACATTTGCAATTCTAACAAAATATACATGACTTGCCCTGGATGGGGTGCCACCTAGCACAAAGTGGCCACGTGGTACATCGTTGGGCCAGACCTTAAATATAGGCCACCAGCCCCCATCCCCTCACCATTAATGATGGGGGCAAGCTGGTTTAGCCAGGTTGTTGAGCCAAGACTTCTCACGCATGTGATGGGAACGGAACCATAGAGCACTCAGTGAACTTCCTTAATGGCGGGTCTGGTCACTTTACTCTTCATGAATTTACTCGATTTCGGCGAGGAAGAGGCTCATTTGGAGCTGAAGCTGCAGCCTTGGTGCATCCTTGAGCTCTGGTGCGACTGGAATGGTCTAACTATTGCCAGAGCAACTGCTTGGCACCTCCAAATGCCAAGGGAACGAGGCAAGCCCCGCAGGGGGGCTGCTTGGTATGCTTCGGTCGTGCACAGGAAGAGACAACAAAACTTCGAGCAAACACTGTCCATGGAAAGGACGCAGCTTGTCCAAAATCACAGAAGACCCGAGTCACCTCCCATGGCCTATATTGAAGATATTATCCCGGACGAACCCACTCAAGTCCCCCCAGCACACCTACTCTTCACAGTCCCAAACAATTAGAACCCGCCGACATGTTTTCCCAGGGAAACTATGCAAGGAACATCACAACTACAACACAAGAGAAGTCCAATTGGACGATTTCGCCCCCTGTTATATCGTAGAAGAAATTCCGGCATAAATGGATGCAAAACCGACCGCAGGATCAGTCGAGATCCCTCCAACAAAATCCCTAGAATGAAAAGATACAGCCAAGGCCGAGGCAATTGGTATGGAAGGCGAGGCGTTAGAGGCTAGTCTAGATAGGGAGGGTGGCACCGCTCCTATGCCACGTCCTATGTCTGTCATGCAGGAGGAAGGGCGTGGCCACCTGCCACTCCTCCACCCGAACCACCTGAAGTTAATCTTTGAACTACGGAGCTTGGTGGAGGACCTAATCCATCGAACCAGTCTAGTAAGCCAACGATTAGACCTGCTCTATGAGGCCTACTCCAATACACCGCTAGGAAAGCATTGCCCGACGTGTGCACAGACCTTCGTGCTGACAACCACCGAGGATTGTGAGGGCGACGTGGATGAAGGCGAGGCCAGCGAGTAAAATGTCACAGTTAATAGTTTCAGTCTTTTTCTCTGTTTTCCTCAGACTAGACATGACTAAACACCATTATTTTGTAACTCTAAGACTCAAAGCTTGTTCTCAGACTAATGGCTGCCAGTGGTCTTGGTTTCCTTCGGACAAGACAAATGGCAGCCAATCTATCTCCCTCATAGATTGCATAGATAGCCAACTTTCTCAGTTTCCACTTACACAACGAGACACTTCACAAACATGATATTTATGATTTAACTTTTTTTTTGGAATGTTAATACAAGAGCATGACTTTAAAACTAAAAGTAATACGAGGGCTTCCAAACAATATTTGACCTTGAATACATAACTTAAAAAGCTAAAAGTAATTCCAGAAAAACCAATATATACCAAAGCTTAAAAAAGCTAAAGCTAAAAAAATATATACCAATATTACAAAATCAATATTTAAACTCGATCTACATAACTCCAAGTTAAAATTAATACAATAAAATATTTAATTCAAAATAATAAGTTTTAAAATGGTAAAATATCGATCTGTAAATCATCTTATCAAAATTACAAAAATATTAAACTGTAATCTCTGCAATTTGCATATGTATCTTAATTATTAGACAAGAAAGCGTAAACATCGAACCTGAATTCGGCAGAACCCCACAACAGACTTCCTTGTGATAGGCGCTCCGTGATCATAAATTCCAGAAATAGTAAGCGATATTCTGAGTGATGTCATCCTTGTGAATACGCGCTCCGTGATCATAAATTCCAGAAATAGTAAGCGATAATCTGAGTGATGTCAATATTTTATTAATATTATAAATCCTCCTACCGGGAAGAGTTTTGTACAAATCCAAACTAATCGGAGAGGCCGACTGCGGTTGCATGGTCGAGGTATTTAAAGGCGGTCTCTGAGGAGGACTGAACATCTTTTCAGGTAGTCTATAACAGAAATTCTGAGAATCGATGATGAGGGGAAGATCTTTCAAAATAGTCGGATACAAAAGGCGCAGTGACAGGAATAGGGAATTGGGTGAGAAAGGGGAGAACGGTGTGATTAGAAGGGGGCAGTTCTAAAATCTCCTGAGAAAGTTACTGCAGACTGAGCAAGGTCGGTGGCTTCAGCTTCGGAAGCCCTGCTCTCGATTTCCTGATTCCTATCAATTTTCGTAATCGACGATGAAATTGTTGGATTTACATCAGAAGTTCTATTACCAATACGAGACAACCCCATATTCAAATATACAGATTCAGAAAGCTGAGATGAAGTTGTAGCATCAGAGGCTTGGCGTATTACCGTGCACTGATCGGCTGTCAGATTTTCACTTTTCGCGCTACAAGAATGAGTATCGGACGAGGATGAGCTCCCTGTGAGGCGTTGCACGAGAGTCATAAAATCCTGCACTTCCGCGTGGATGATCTGAGGAGAGTGCATGTGGATTATGACTGGTAAAGATCTGCTGATCCTCGGGATGGAAGGAACAGCTGAAACAGCAGGGACAGGGTTTCCAATTTTGTGAGACTCCCTACAGATCTTCAGAGGAGGAGGTCGCGGTCCCTGCAACTCCTTCCTAGGATCTTGCGAGCTCGTTTGGTGAGAATTCATGATTATAATATTCAGAACCGGTGAAAGAAAAGTTAATTATATCAAATTCCTGTGGATCAAAGTTATATTCACCAATTCACGGGTAAACAAAATATTAGCAATCCAAGTCAAGTCAATGCGGCGTGATCTCACTGAAGTCTTCAAGTCTTCGCACATTACTTAAGTCGCTGTCCATATCGGAAGGCTTATCCTCAGCTTTTCATATAAAGAAAGAAATATAATCTATTGAGAAAACAAAAGAGTTGTTGTGACCTTCACATTGACAATGCCCTGTGCGGTTCAAGTTGCAGGCGGATAGATGCCCTGTGCGGTTCAAGTTGCAGGCGGATAGACCAAAGACGGCCGGGGGGGGGGGTGATTTTTGAATTCTAAAGCCTCAAGGTTACTGTTGATATTTGACTTCTAGAAGGTATTCTGTTGGCCTATCGAAGCATTTTCAGAAAGAAAAACGCACCAATATCTTGTTACTAAACGGAAGGAACTCGTTCAACAAATGAGATGTAATCCACCGATTGTTTTTTTTGGAGAGCATTCCTATCTATAAAGTCTGATCTCTAACCCCAACATTTCAGACAATAGATATTTTACTTTGTGTCTTTATCCAAGTGACGGGAACTTATAGAAAAATTTAGGGAATTTTGAAATTTGGGTAAGCTTTTGTGCCATGACGTCAGCAAGACGTGAAGGCCATATGGTAAGTGACATGTTAGTGACGTGGAATTAGTGACATCGAATTCCATTGTGGGAGGTACACACTGGTGGCTGGTGGCACAATAGTAGGTTCGGTGGTGATGTGGCAGACCACTATGGTGGGGCGACGGGATGTGGTATTGACTGAAACCATAATTGGTTTCACATCATGAGTAAATACTTTTTCCAAATGTATTTCACAATGAAAATCCATTGGGAGGATTCCATGTGTAATTTGGCGGTAAGTGGTATCGCATCCCGAGGTGTTTTTCTTACGATCAAGTTCACAATGTGAAATCGATGTGGGTTGTCGATCTTCTTATCATCCCTGCTGTTAGCTCTAGGAGTATGCAGGTTGCATGTGCTCGAGGAAAAAGGGTGCGAGATGGGAACCTCAGGGCCTCAAAGCTAATGAATTGGCACTACATGGAATTATAGTAGAAGAGGTGGGACATGCATCCCATTAATGGTCAAAGAAGGTGTCGTGGGGCCTGAAATATAGTTTAATTTATAAAATGAAGGTAAAACGAAGAGAGAAGTAAAGAAGAAGATAAGGAAGAAGGTGATGTAGGCTGACGGTAACAATGATGCCATATTACATTTTGGCCATAATAGGATCATAATAACTCATAATAAGATAATAATTTCCATGGTTTGTTTGCAATGTCGAGGGCTACATAAGTTCCTTTAAGCAATTATGCTCTGATTTTCTAGAAAATGCAAATTACCTGTTTTTGAGGATCAGGATTAGATTCAATGGTAGAACCACAGTTACAGTTGAAAGTTGTATAGAGTGTTAGAAACGTAGACATGGAAATATCGTGTGAAGGGATTGACCCCATTTTAAGGATTTTGGAGTGGGGGTGCAAAAATAAGGGAAAAATCACTATTCCATAACACTTTTTAGGGATTTTTGGGATTTTTAGAGGAGGAAAAGGGTCTCCAACTAGAAAATATGGAAAAATATATTTTCTCGACATTTTTTATACTTATGAAGACAAAACTATGAAAATCCTGTAGAGATAAGTCCTTGGATATAAGGTTGATAAAGAAAAGATTATTAAATCCCAGGAATAGATACTACACAGCTTGAACACGCTGCAAAGGTAACACAATGAAGAATCTGACACAAAGCAAGCATCTACTACTAGACAAGTGACAACATCCATATACCATAGAAAAATGGATGAGAATGGGAATGGAAGGAAATCAAGCACCATAAGCAGGTGCCATCATTCCCCAAGGAAATCAACTAAGAGAGCTCATGCAATTTTAGGGCCAAGAATAAATCCATGTCTGTCCTCTGTGAGGAGGAAGAGGATAAGTCTCGTGGGAGAAATATTGCAAGATGAACTCGAGAAAATCAATTCATCAACTTTCAATGGTGAGGACGGGAAAAGAGAAGAGGTTGAGGCCTATCTATTTAAAATGAAGAAATATTACCAGTAGCATGATTATCCCTCCATGGTAGAAACAAAAATTTAAACCTACAACTTTCAAACAAAGGCACCCATGTCGTGGGATCAACTTAAGAAAGAAAATCACCTTGATGAGAGGAAGGTCTCATGTAGGAAGTTCAAAGTATATTTCCATTTAAATATTTGTCCGAGCATTACTATGAGAGGAATATGAAAGATTTCTTTGAAATCAAGCTGGGAAGCATGAAAATGGATGAGTATGAGAAGAGGTTATTTGAATTACTGAAGTATGTGGACTTTAGAGAGGATGGGGTGATCAAAATCCAAAGGTTTTTTAGTGGGTTACCCTCTTTCTATAGTGACAAGATACAATATGATAATCCCAAGACTTTGGAGGAAGCCATAAAAAGAGAAAAATATCTTTATGAGTAGAGCAGAGGGTGGCCATTCTTCCAAAAGACTTGGAATGAAAATATGAAGGGTAATAAGGAGCAAAGGAAAAAAGTGTTTAAGCCACATTTTTTCAATAAAAACTCTGAAGCAAATCAACAAGGAAATTCAACCCAAAATGAGCACAAGATAGTATATTCATTTGGTAAAATGCCAATGGAGCATCTTGTACATTGTTGGGTATGTGAGGTAAATCACTTATACAGGGACCACCCTCACAAAGTAGAAAGAATGAGGATTGTCCACAACATTCGGGAAGCTAAAATAGTTGAAGACATGGGAGGAATCATGCCAAGGATTTATGTAGCTTTGGACAATAAGAAAGAAGAGTATCAATCCCCCATGATTGAAGTGGAAGGTAAGATTTATAACCAACCCATAGAAATTTTAATTGAATCTAGAACAAGACAATGTTACATAAACTATAACATTGTTGAAATATTTCACTTGCAGAGGAGTAATCATAAGAAATCTTAGTTAGTCGAGCTAGCCACATGGGCTAAGAGAAATATAGATGAGTTGGTTAAAAATTTCCCAATAGATATGAATGGACTCAACAAAAAGGTAGATGTTAACATCATACCATTGGGTTCATTTGAATGTTTAATTGACATGAATTGGTTAGAAAAACACCATGCTATCCTAGACTATTACAAAAAGACAACAACTTGTCTTAGTGTGGGAGGGTAGCAAGAAAAGATTCAAGGCATTCTAAGAGTTGTAGTTGTTAGAGAAATTTCATCCATACATCTAAAAAAGAGTTTCAGGAAGGGATGTCAAATTTTTTTAGCCCATATGGAAGAGGCATCCAAAGATAAAATGGAAAGAATTGAATACCACCAAGTCTTAAAAGATTTTGAATATGTTTTTGGGGAAATCCCAAGATTTGAACCAAAGAGAGACATTGATTTCTCCGTTGATTTGGTTCCAAGAGTTGCCCCACTATCCAGTACACATTATATAATGGGAACATGAGAATTGAAAGAGTTGCAGGTGTAACTTAAAGAGTTGTTAAACAAGGGGTATATACACCCAAGTGTGTCACATTGGGAAGCCCCAGTTTGTTTTGTGAAGAATAAGGATGGAACCTTAAGGCTATGTATTGATTTCATGCAATTGAATAATTTCATAATAAATAACAAATATCCTTTGTCAAGGATTGGTGATTTATTTGATCATATGAAGTGTGGAAGGATATTGATCCGGATTTAGGAGAGAAACGAACTTATTAATAGATTGAATACAATAAACACATAGATATGAAGAATAACACAGATATCAAGTGAATAATATCTTCTATTGAATAATGAAATAGGTTGAAACTGTAAAACTGCAGAATTGAAACACTTGCTCGAATGGTGGTAGTTATGATCTATGAGAAGAGATGTGGCTGCTATGTGCATTTGTCTAAGCATAATGAATTACAATGAGGCTCTAGAGGCCTTTTTTTTATTACTCATGAATTTCAAAACCCTAAACATCAAAAAACCTAACCCTAGGAGGTAAAACGTCAAAAGTCATGTGGGCCCCTATGGATAAGTTGGTACCTCAACTTCCCGGGGGCGTAACTTTTGCATATGACCTCTGTTTTAGGAACGTGATAGTCTGTTGGAAAGGTATTTCAGAGAGCTACATATTCCACTGTCAAAATTTTATAGTGTCTATAGTTTGATTGTGGCGAGCCAAAAACACATTTTTTAGGCCTTCAAAATGTCCCTGAAAATACAACAAGATGTGTTGACATGAAAACATACAAAATAAACCAGTTGGATTAGGTGAGAGGCCACCAATATCCACCTGGAAGATCTTTGGGGCTTAAAAAAATTCCAAAAGTGTAGAACCCACAATTACAAATAAGTACAGAAGAATGTGCTGAACTAAAAATAGACAATAGGAGTCAGTTAGAATAGGTGGGTGGCCACCAATAGCCAACTAGATCGATCCTCCCCCCTTAGGAAGCAATGGTATCCATTGTGTTGAGTTACCGCATCAGGTGAGGAAACTTATGATGTATTTGGCCCAGGGTGAGCCACTTGCCTTGGTGTAGGTGTTGCCCTACCTTGATAACCCGATAAAGAAGGATCCTCTATTGGCGAGTGCCCTTGACCTATGTGTCAACTATCCAATCAGTGGATGCATGTTCCATGCAGTCAGGGTTAATGTCTATGGGTGTTAGTTGTTATACGATCTCTAAGGTGCCCAATAATGGTGAAAAATATGGTCGAAGGAGGTCCACATTGAACTTTGGGTGCATGCCAAAGAAGGGTGGAGTGTTGAGCTCAAAAGAATTGTTGCCCACAACCTTTGTGATAGTGTAAGGGCCATAGCGAAGTGGGCAGAGCTTTCGATGGGTCCTTGTGAGATGCTCCTTATGCAGATGTAACCAAACTTTGTCGCCAACCTGAAACTGGTGTGGTACGTTGTGTTTATCATGGTGTTTTTTGTACTTAGAATTGGATTTCTGCAAAATCCCTAGACCTGTTGGCTGGTGTGTTGAATCCGATCAATGAATCTGGTGTCTTTGTTGATTGCAGACTAATCATGGGAAGAACCTATCTATGTGGTGGAAAGAGGAAGTGCAACATCAATGGGTCCCAAGGGTTGGAATCACATCCGCACCTGAAATAGGATATGGTCGGTGGAGCTATGGAGAGTCATGTTGTAACTGTGTTGAACATAATAGAGAATTTTGTCTCATGTACATGGATGCTTAGAGTTGTACATGCGCAGCATGTGCAAAATCATCTGGTTGACGACCTTTGTTTGGCCATATTTTGGGGGGTGGAAAGAAGTGGATTTTGTGAGCTTGGTGTCCAACAGTGACCAGAGACGCGAAAAAAATGTGTTGAGGAACCTGTTGTCCCAGTCGTAGATGATGTTATATTGTATCCCAAAGTTGACCCACACTTGTTCGAATAAGATCTTGGCAGTATCTATCGCTGTGATATTCTTCTTGCAGGCTGTGACGATGGCCATCTTTGAAAATCGATCAACGACCACAAATACGCATCCATTTCCTTTCTTTGTGGACGAAAGGCCAAACATGTAATCCATTGAGATGGATTCCCAAGGATTCTAGGGAGTAGGAAGAGGGGTGTATAAGCCTTGCTTATTGATGGTTGGGTTGGAAATGGCAAAGGAAGTGTAAGATCTGATATACTTGTTAACGTCCTGTCGAAGTTTTGGCCAATAAAAATGTTTCTGCAGAACGACCACAGGTTTCTCCATGACAAAATGTTATGTCATCTGACTGTAGTGGGATTCCAAAATCATATTTCCACGTTCTCTTGTAGGAACAAAGATATGGCCTAGGTGGCATAATAGTCTGTCCTGAATGTGAAAATTGGTGACAGGTGTGCCTATACCCAAGAGATGATAAGTGGTGATCATGTCTGGATCTTGTTGATAAAGTTGTGGCCACTCAGATGCTTCATGTCCACAGGAATGGATCACAGTGGCAAGTGCATCCACGGGAGGTCGACTAAGGTAGTCAGCGACATTATTTGAGATACTTGTCTTATGCTTGATGTTGAGATGTAATTTTTGAAGGTAGGTGGACCACATCTGATTGCAGTCATTCTGTAATTTCCCCTATGTCTATATGAATTGCAGAGGCTTGTGATCAATGTCTATGATCATCTCCTTTGCCACAATGTAATGTTTCCATTGATGACAGGATTGTAAAATGGAATACATTTCCTTGTCATAGGTGGGGTATTTCCAGATACTATCTGAGAATGTCTCACTATGGTATGACACTAGATGACCGTGGTGAGTGAGAGTTACATCCACAAAATAGTCAGATGCATCAGTCTCAATCTCGATTGGTTGTTGCAGATTGGGGAAGGAGAGTACTAGAGCCGAGCACAAGCAATGCTTCAGATCATCAAATGCTTTTTGTTGTTCCTTCCCCCACACAAACTTGGCCCGACCATCACCTTTGGTCACCTGGATGAGGTTCCATGCAATATGGGAGAACCCCAACATGAATCGTCGGTAGAAGTTGTCTAGTCCCAAGAAGCTCCAAAGGTTGGTCAATGTGGTTAGGGTTGGACAATCACGGATGACTTAGATCTTAGCTGGATCAACATGTACCCCATGCTCATCAACAATGTAACCCAAGTATTGGACCATGTTCATTTCAAAAGATCATTTTTCCAAGTTGTCATATAGCTTGTGTTGTCACAGACTATTCAAAACCTATTGAATATGCCAGATGTGCTCCTCCCACGTTCTGTTGAAGATGAGGATTTCATCCAAATATACCACCACAAAGGGGTTGTTGAAGGGTCTTAATACATCATCCATCAACCTCATGAAAGTGGTTGGTGCATTTTTTAAGCCAAAGGTCATGACTAGCCATTCGAAGATACCTTCTTTAGATTTGAAGGTTGTATTCCATACATCAATTGGTTCTATGGGAATCCAATGGTAGCCAGACTTTAGGTTAATCTTGCTGAATAAATTTTCCCCCTTGAGTTGGTCAAGAAGGTCATCAATCCTGGGAATCGGGTACCGGTTCCTGACTGTTATTTTGTTTAAGGCTTTATAATAAATGCACACTTTCCAAGTCCCATCCTTATTCTGCACCAATACAATCGGGCTTTCGCAAGGGGAGGAGTTGGGTTTGATGTGGCCATTTTGAAGAAGCTCTTGGATCTGATGTCAGATTTCATTATTTTCCATCAACAAGCAATGATAGACTGGTCCATTAGGTAGAGGTGCATCAGGGGTAAGATCAATTGGATTCTTTACTTGGAAGTGTGTCGGTACCCCTGTAGGTGAGGAGAAGATGTTTCTGTATTCTTCCATGATCTCGTCCACTTGCTTATGTTGCAAAGAGAGGCTCTTTGTAGAGGCCACAGATGTGGCGGTGACCTTCTTCTTACTGTGAGCACGGATAAAAAAGAAGACGAACTTCCCGGTATGTGAGATGACCTTACTACATTTCTTAGTAGAGATTAAAGATATAACAGTCGGTGGTGCTACCTCTAGTATCCTGTACAATTGTCTACCCAAAGTAATAATAACACCGCGAGGTTTAGACTCATACACAACATGACGCTTCCACAAATATGGTTGTCCTAAAAGAACATCACAAACTTCAAGGGAAGAAATATCACACAATACCTCATCTTTGAAAGTCTTGATGTTGTAGGGAAGACGACACTGTTGCATGACACATAAATCCCTTCCTTGGCATAGCCACCCGATGGTGTAGGGTTGTTGGTGCAGTGTTGTTGGCAGTTCCAGTTGCTTGATGACCTATGATGAAATCAGGTTCTTCTAAATACCTCTATTGACAATGAAATAAAGCATAGCACCTTTTACCCACATCTACAAGTGAAAGAGGCGTTCCCCTTCCTCTAGTTCTTCTGGCTTGCTTGGATGGAATTTGGTGGTAGCAACAATGGAACTGGGTTCAACATCGATAATCCACTCCCCTCCTTCAAGATTTTATTCGGAATCAGAATCAACCTCTGACTTAGAAGCCTTCAGTTCAACCATGAGTTACTACTTGGAGAGACATTCTTGGGTGTTATGCCAAGGTATTTTATGGTACACACATCATTTTCCCGTGTCGTTCTTCATCTTCTCATTTCCCTTCTTGTGTTGCGGCTTGGACTCGTTGTCCTGAGGGCCACCATATTGACTTGGTCCCTTTCTATGTGGGTTGGGGCCGCCTTTTCCCTTCTTCAGCTGTGAGGAGTTTGCAGATCCAAACTATCGCCTTTTCTACTTAAATTTATTCTCGATCTTGACAGTGTATCTATAAGTCGTGCCCAATGAGGCGATGTCCATAAACTCCATTTATGTTTGAATGTATCTCTGCAAACAACTACAGTATTTGAGCACCAAATGACACTCAAAGTATTTGATACCCAATTTGGTGCGCAGGGTATGGGAAATATGGGTGAAATATGGTACTGTTTGGTCCCTTTCTTGACATAGGGTGGTCCATCTAGTGTACTGGTCCTGGTAGCTTCCAACAAGGTAGTATTGTTCTTTAATGGAATCCTGGAAAGAATCCCATGTAGGGCCCACCACAAACATTGCAGTTTCCTCTACGACCCTTTTATCAGAGTAAGTATCCCACCAATATTTAACATGGGGAACAACCTTGAGTAGAGCAAAAGTGAAATTTTCCCTATCGAAAAAATTATGGACCGAAAAATACCCTTCGATCTGATTCAACCATTTATCTACAACATCTGCATCTATCAATCCTTCAAATAATGGAATATCAAATTTTACGTGTACCTTGAAGGGGGTTGCATGGCTGCTTGATGAAGATGATTCTCTTGTGAATAGTCGTTGAAGGATCTGTGCAGATTTGTCCATCATTTTGTTCCTTTGTCGAGCAAGGGCTTCCTCAAGAAACATTTTAATAGTATCTCCTACTCCATAATATTTATTATTGTCCCTGACGGTTTGCTTTCGGGCTCTATGCGATTGATCTTGCAATGGCTCGATTGGTTCGAGTCCCAACTTCTTGTATCGAGATCATGTTGGGGACATGCACGAAGAAAAATAAATGAAGAGTAGACCTCTCTGATACCACTGATCTGAATTTAGGAGCGAAACGAACTGATTAACATATTGAATATAATAAAAACAGAGATATGAGTAATAACACAGATATCCAGTGAAAAATATCTTCTATTGAATAATGAAAGAGGATGAAACTATAAAATTGTCGAACAAAAACACTTGCCCGAATGGTGGTATCTATATTTGAGAAGAGATGTGGCTTCTAAATGCATCTGTGTGAGAATATTGAATTACAATGAGGCTCTAGAGGCATTTTTTATATTAGTCATGAATTCCAAAACCCTAGACATCCAAAAACCTAACCCTAGGAGGTGAAACATCAAAATTCATGTGGGCCCCTATTGGTAAGTTGGTACCTCAACTTCCCGGGGTCATAACATTTTCATACGACCTTCATTTTAGGCGTGTGATAACCCGTTGGAAATTTATTTCAGAGAACTACACATTTGACCGTCAAACGCTAACTATGTCTATAGTTTGATTGTGGAGAGCCAAAAAAACATTGTTTAGGCCTTGAAAATAGCCCTGGAAGTACAACAAGATGTGCTAACATGAAAACATACAAAATAAGCCATTTGGATTAGGTGAGAGGCCACCAATATCCACTTGTAAGATGTATGGGGTTTCAGACATCCCTAGAAGTGTAGAACCCACAATTACAAAGAAGCATAGAAGAACGTGCTTAACTAAAAATGGACAAGAGGATACAGTTGGAATAGGTGAGTGGCCACTAATAGCCAACTAGATCATATCTTTTCCAAGAGTGACTTGATATCAATTTATCATAAAGTGAGGATAAAGGAAGAGTACATCATAAAGAAAAAAATAAAGACAAGATATGGGCACCATGAATTTACAATAGTGTCATTCGGGCTATCAAATGTGTTGGGCATGTGTTATATTATTTGCATGACTAGACCTAGTGCCTACATTGCACTGAGTATTTGGGGGTCGAAGCCCCATTGTTCAAGGAATTCGCGGGGGGGTTTCTCGATGGTTTTCTAATTTTTCTTTAGGAATTGGGGTTGTTAACTAATCTGAGTAAATGGATTAGGGGTTTTGGATTTCGCGTGATCCTATGTATGTATGGCATTGTAAAAAATGAAGACATGATGAATAGAAGGTTAGAGGTGTGGCTCTAAATAGGTTGTTAAATTTCTCGTTTTAGGTTTCCATGGTAAAATGTTTGTGTAATGTGTGTGTGTTCCATTGTACATTTTCTATTTTTATTAATAATGTGTTTGCAGCAAATATTTTTACAAGGTTAAAATATACATTTGGTATCATAGAAATTACTGGCTTTAGGGGGATGCCTTTGTGGTCATGGGTTTGGGCTTAGGTCTGTGGTAAAACTTGTTACAGTGGAAGATATTTGGTATCAATTCTTCAAGTGAAAACAAATTGAGAGCAGTTCAAAAATAAAGATCGAGAAATTTAATGGGAAAATTTTGGAGTTATGGAAGCTCAATATGGAATATTTTTTAGTGGACAAAGATTAGTGGATCATTGTGGATCTAGGTACTGCACCTACATGAATGCTACTAGAAGACTTGGAAAAGTTAGATTGGAAGGTGAAGAGAACAATCTAGTTGTGTCTCTCAGATTCAGTATTATTGAACATCTAAGGGGAAGCTATAGCTAAGGAATTATGGGATAAGTTAGGGGCTTTATATCAATCAAAGTACCTAGTAAAAAAATTATTTATGTGGAAGAAGCTCTATAAACTAAGGATGAAATATGGAGATTCGATGACAAATCATCTAAATGCCTTTAATACTGTGGTAAGTCAGCTATTATCCATTGATATTAATATTTATGATGAAGATAAGTGCATCGGTTTATTATTCTCTTTACCAAACTCATGGTATAGTCTAGTTGTTTCCATAAGTAGTAATAAAACTACATTAAGTTTTGATGATGTGGTCACATCCTTTTTGTTTGAGGAGATGAGGTAGAATAACATGGATGGACAGAGAAAATATGCATTATTTACAAGAGGATGCTCCTAGGAAATAAATAGATCTAAGTCCTCAAGTGGGAGATACAAATCTAAAGGTAGATCTAAATCTCCTAGAAAGTTTGTAAAGGTATATTGGAGATGTTGAAAAGAACGGCACCACAAGAAGAAAAACATATCCAAAAGTGTTGAGAGAGGTAAGGAATATGATGATGTCCCTTCAATAGAATAAAATACCTCCAAGGAGTAAGGAGGGAATGTGTACTTTGATTCTTCAAGAACACATGCATATGATGAGGCCAAGTTGGTTGACTCATGTGCATCCTTTCATATGACTCCTCACATGAAGTGGTTTTGCAAATATGAAAGGTATGATAGAGGTGATGATTTCCTAGGTGATGAATCAACAACCAAAATCATAGGATGAGGAAAATTCAAGTTGAATCTCATATATGGAAGGATTAGAACACTCATTGGTGTTTTGCACATCCTAGGATTGGTTAGAAATTTGATTTTTGTAAGAAAAATTAAAGATGCAGTGGTAAAAATAGTGTTTGAGAAAGAAACCTATAGGATGGTTTGAGGAGCAATGGTGAAATTGGGTAACATCATGAAGGTGGGTAACACTTTCATGATAATGGGGGTGGAAAATTATTAGAATCACTCTTTCGGCCAAAGTTTTTAACTTTTCGATCAAAAACATAGAGTTTTTGATCGAAAATGTTTTTTGGCCGAAACATTGAATGCAAAATTGAATGGAGCACGAACGAAACCCTTGGCTTTCATGTAATAAAAATGATAGTCCATTTATTTCTTACAACTTTCTTAAGAAAACTTGCAAATGGGACAATTTGCATAAAACTCCCAATTCTCTCCAACGTACTTCAACTTTGGAGGTAGGAGACTCGTGCAAATACAAAGAATTTAGTTTTATAAATGATACCAACATTTGTATAATTGAATATACTTTTATTTGATATAATCCATATTCATTTCATTGTTTTTAGCTAATTTTAATTAAATTTTAAAAAACATCTCTGCATAATATCTTTAGGTGACATTATGATTCAATCAAATGAAAAATCCATATCTGTAAAATTGCATAGTGGAAAATTATGGAAAATTTATATTAATAAGCTTTAGACTATCCTCTTCAAAAATGTATTTTTAGATTTTACTTTTAAGTAAAAATTAATAAAATTACATGATGGGTAAAAAAATGTGTTTAAAATATACAACTTTTCTAGATTGGTCAAATTTTAAAAATTGTAGAAATTATAATATTCATTTGTTAGATTCAAAACTATACTCAACATAAAATAGAGTCTTTGTAGATTGTTGCAACATATTTGGTTTGTCAAATTTTTTTTTTTAATAATGGATACATTATTGGGGAAAAGCATAACTCATTATCATTCCCTTCATTTTTAAGGAGCATATTGTCAAATAATTGCTAAGTTGACATATCAGATCTCAATAAAAAAAAATTGAAAATTAGTCAATAGAAAGCTAAAAAAATTCTTTACGATTTTGTTTTGACTCTAAAGTGAAAATCTAAATTAAAAAAAAATAATTTATTTATCAGAAGTTGAAGAATTTGTGAAAATATAATTTGTTTTTCTAAAAAAACAGAAAAATAGACAGGTCCACATTCATGATTTTAAATTGAAGGGAGTTTGGAGTGGAACTATGTATAATATATATGGAAGCACTTTTATTTATAGGTGCAATAGTTCCATTATTCCTTATATTATAGATGAAGAAGAAAAAAATCCTACAGTCTCTAGAGAAAGACTATGTTGTGGCATCAAATATTGGGGCATATAGGAGACAAGGGATTTTTACTACTACATGGTAAAGTTATGGTTGAAGGTATGTCTAAATTATCTATAGATTTTGATTTCTATGAACATTGGGTATATGGGAAGAAGAATTGGGTAAGATTCCCCTTTGGTGCATTGAGGGCAGAGAGAATTTTACAGTTGGTGCATAGTGATGTGTTTGGACCTTTGTTGGTTTCATCATAGGGAAAATATGTGTATTATGTCTCATGTATAGTTGAATTCCCTAGAAGTACATGGATATATTTCCCCAGGAAGAAATATGAATTCTTTGTGAGGTTTAAAGAGTTTAAGTCTCTTGTGGAGAATCAAACGAAGAAAAGAATTAAGGTATTGAGGATGGATAATGGTGGAGAGTTCCATGGAAATGTGTTCTAAGAATTATGTAAGAAGTGAAATATAGCAAGGTAAAATACTACTCCATATACACCTCAACAAAATGGAGTTTCAAAAATGATGAACGAGACGCTGATGGAAAAATCAAGGTGCATGTCGAGTGGTTTCAGGTTAGGATAGGAATTATGGGTAGAGGTTGTGGGTACTGCATGTTACTTGGTCAATCGATCACCCTCATCAATAATAGATGAAAATACTTCACACGAGGTATGGACTTGTAAGAAAAAATCTATGAATCATCTCAGGCTATCTCAGTGTAATGTCTATGTTAACATTTCAATGGAAAATAATATTAAGATAGATAAAAAGGATGAAAAGTGTATTTTTATTGGGTACAGAGATGGTATGAAAGGTTATAATATTTAGAACCTAGAAACTAAGAAGGTAGTGTATAACAACGATGTGTTATTTAGAGAAACCAAAGATGTTGTCAAACATGAAGTCCTACCAAGGAACGAAGAACCAAAGAAAATAGATTTTGAGTTGAAGGATGATGAATCAGACTCTACAAGAGAACATGAATTACATGAAGAATATACACATACTCCACTATTGAGGAGATCGGTAGAGAAAGAAGGAAACCAGAAAGGTATACTCAACCTAATTTTCGTTCAATTTTTTATTTGTTTATCAATGATGGAAAATTGCTAGGGAGGAAGTTGATTAAGAGGATGGAAAACCTCTAAAAAAAGGACTTGGTTGAATAAATGGCAGCCTTGGACAAGAATGAGTCTTGGGATCTAGTGGAGTTTTTGACTGGAAGAAATCCCATTGGAAGTGAATGGGTGTTTAATAAAATGTTGAATGCAAAAGGTAAAGTGAAGAAACATAAATCTTGGTTAGTAGTAAAAGGTTATTCCTAGGTAGAGGGAATTGACTTTGGTCATATTTTTTCTCCCGTTTGCAAGTTAAATTCAATTAGATTTCTTTTATCTATTTCTACTTTATTTTATTTTTAAGTAGAACAGACGGATGTGAAGGCAACATTCCTACATGGGGATCTGGAAGAAGAAATATAAATGAAGCATCCAAAATGATTTTTTGCGAAGGGAAAGAAAGAGCTGGTATGCAGGATGAAAAATTCCTTTTATGGGTTAAAGAAATAAACAAGGAAGTGGTATCAAAAAATTGATACTTATGTGTTAAGACTTGGATTCACAAGTAGAAAACCAGATCACTGTGTATATTTCAAATTTATCAATGATCATCTTATTTATTTGGTTTTGTATGTGGATGATATGTTATTGATAGGAAATGACAAGGAGATTATATAGGATGTGAAAACTTAGTTTTCCTCTAAAATAGACATGAATGATCTTGGTGCTGCAAATTTCCTTTTGGTTATGGAAATTAAAAGACACCGGACAAATATGAAACTCTGGTTAAATTAGAGGAAATATGTCGAGACAACAT
Organism: Picea sitchensis; assembly: GCA_010110895.2. Lineage (NCBI taxonomy): Eukaryota > Viridiplantae > Streptophyta > Pinopsida > Pinales > Pinaceae > Picea > Picea sitchensis. The sequence goes on from SNQJ01S0000153.1 coordinate 445,327, forward strand.
TGCAGAGGTTTAATATGTAGGAATATAAATTGGTGAAGGTTCATATTTATCCAGGAGGATCTTCGTGGCTACCCACCTTTTCCAACTGTCTCAAAACAGTTTTTGGCAACTGACTATTTTTAGTAGTTTTTCGGTTCCCAAACTTTTGGGGCCATTTTAAGGGCCCATACAAAATATTTTCATCATAGAGAACATTATTTATAATTTATGGCTCGAATTTACCCCTCTATATGAAGCTCCTTGTCAATACCTTTCCAACGAGCTATCTTTCACCCAAAACGAATATCGTATGCAAATGTTACGACCCCGGGAAGTTGATGTACTAACTTACCCCAATGGGGCCCATGTGACTTTTGGTGCTTCATCTCCTAGTGTTAGGTTTTTTTAAGTATAGGGTTTTTGAATTAATGTTTATTGTAAAAAGGTATTCAAAGCCTCATTACACTCATTTTCTTGTGAATTATTTTAGTCGTCACATCTCTTCTCAAAGATAAGTTATCATCATTTTAACAAGCATGTTTTTAGTCTGTATTTTACAGTTTTTTGCATATTTCTTATTTAATAGAAGTCAAGTTTTACTATATATCTATTATTTTTCACCGTGTCTCTATGTTAATATTATAAATCAATGGTTTCATTTCTTTCCGCTCATAAATCTGGATCCTCCCCCCTTAGAAAGAAATGATCTCCATTGCGTTGAGTGCCCCTTCACATGAGGAATTTTTTACTGAATTTAGCCCCAAGTGAGCCACCTTCCTTGGTGCATAAGCTACCCTTCTTTGAAAAATCAATAAATATTGATCCTCTTCTAGAGAGTTCCCTTGACATGTATGTCCATGATCTGATTAGTGGATGCATGTTACGTGAATTTAGGGCTGAGCTTTATTGGTGTCAACTGTTCTGATATCTCTTAGGTGTCCAATAATGATGGGAAATAAGGTTGAAGGAGGTCCACATTGAAAACTAGGTGCAAGTCAAGGAATGGGGGAAGGTTGAGCTTGAAATAATTGTCACCTACATCCTTGGTGATGGTGTAAGGTCCATAATGGAGTGGATGAATATTCCGATGAGGTTTTGTAAGGCGTTGTTTCTACAAGTGAAACCAAACTTTGTCTCCCACCTGAAACTGGTGTGGCACCTAGTGTTGATCATGGCACTTATTATACTTGGCATTGATTTTTTCTATAAAATATCCTGAACCTGTTGAAGGATGTGTTGGCTCCGCTAAATGAACCAAGTTTCTTTGTCAGCTCCAGTTGGAGCATACGATGAGTCTTTCTGGGTGACTGCGAGTGGTAGTGAAATATCCATAGGACCCAATGGTTGAAATACTAACCCCACCTGAAAGGGGTTGTGGTCATTTGAGCTATGTATGGCTCTTTTGTAATTGTGATGAACATAGGGAAGACTCTCATCCTAGGTGGGGGTGTTCTTCGAATTGTACATGCATAGGATGTGCATGATAATTTGGTTGAAGACCTTGTTTTGGCCATCTGTCTGCGGTGGACGGCAATGGAATTGGTGATCTTGGTGTCCAATAGTGACCAGAGGCTCGACCAAAATGTGTTGAGGAACCAACTGTCATAATATGAGATAATGGTTTATGGGATCCCAAAGTGCACCCACACTCGTTCAAAGAAGATATTGGTAGTGATCTCCATTGTGATTCTCTTCTTGTAGGTGGCCAGAATTGCCATCATGGAAAAGTGATAAAAAACCAGAAAAACACAGTCATTTTCCTCCTTAGTAGACGAAAGGCCTGACATACAATCCATTGATATGGATTCCTAGGGCCTGTAGGGAGTAGGCAGAGGAGTGAACATTCCTTTTTTCTTACTAGTTTATTTGGAAATAACATAGGAAGTGTAGGACCAGATATACTTGCTGACATCCCGTCAAAGTTTTGACCAGTAGAAATGTCGCTACAACACTATGACTATCTTTTCCACACCAAAGTATCCTTCCAACCGACTGTAGTGGGCTTACAAAATCATCTTCGCTCACTCACTTTATGGAACACAGAGATGGCCAGGATGGCATAACATCTCATCCTGAAGATGGAAATTAGTGACGGTTGTGTTTGCGCCCAATATCTAGTAGGTGTTGGTGAAGATAGGATCTATATCATAGAGGTGGGGCAATTTGGAGGTCTTGTGGACATAAGAATCTAGCACTATGGTGAGTGTCACAAGTGGAGGTCGGTTGATGCAATCAATGACTCGGTTGGTACTTCATGTTTTATACTTCATGTTGAGGTGGAACTATTGAAAATATGTGGAGCACTTTTGATGGTAGTCATTCTACAATTTTCCTTGTGTCTGCATGAACTATAGTGGCTTATGATTAGTGTGGATTACTATACCCTTCTCGAGAATGTAATTCCTCCAGTGGAGGAAGGCTTTCACAATGGAGTACATTTATTTATCATAAGTAGGGTACTTACAGATGACATCTAATAGTGTCTCGCTATGATAGGCCATGGGGTGGCCGTGTTGAGTGATGACTGTGCCCACAACATTGTTTGAAGCATTTGTCTCAATCTCAAATGGATATTGCAGGTCATGTAATGAAATCATTGGGGATGATCACAAATACTGCTTCCGATCATCAAACACTATCTATTGGGATAGGTCCCACACAAAATTTTCCTTACCACCACCCATCGTTATTTGGCTGAGGACCCATGCAATATGGCAAAATCCCAACATGAGCCTGCGATAGAAATTGGAAAGGCCTAAAAATATCTGAAGTTCAGTGATGTGGTTGGGGATGGATAGTCACATATTACTTGGATATTGGATGGATCAACATGCACATCATATGCATAAAAAATGTATCCTAGGTACGAGACCCGGTCCATGTCAAATGAGCATTTTTCCAAGTTGGCATAGAGCATGTGTTGTCATAGAGTGTGCAGAACCTAATGAATATGTTGCAAGTGTTCTACCCAAGTCTTTTTTTAGATGAGGATGTCATCCAGATACACCACCACAAAATAATTAGTGAAAGAATGTAAGATATCGTCCATCATCCTCATGAAAGTTGTTTGGGAATTTGTCAAACCAAAGGGCATGGCCAACCATTCAAAAAGTCTTTCTTTTGAATTGAAGGATTTTTTCCATACATCTATCTATTCTATTGGGACTGGATGGTAGCCAGACTTCAGATCAATCTTATTGAAGTGTTTTCCCCCCTTGAGCTAATCAAGGAGATCGTCAATTTGGGAATTAGGTACCGGTTCCTAACTGTGATTTTATTTAGGGCATTGTAATCAATGCAGAGCCTCTAGTTCCCATATTTCTTTTGCACCAACATCATTGGGTTTCCACAAGGTGATTACATGGGTCAAATCTGCCCCTTGTGGAGAAGTTATTGGATTTGACGCTCGATCTCCTAATTTTCTAGTAGCGATTCACCGAGGGTCAAATCGATGGGATGCTTAACCTGACCGTGCAGATGTACCCCAATAGGTGATGAGAAGATGTCTTTGTATTCTTCCACGAACTTATCCACTTTCTTCTACTGTGTGGAGAGGTAAATCGTAGATTTCATGAATGTGGTTCCCACCCTTCTCTCACTCCAATAGCGAATCACGAAGAAGACAAACTTTCTGATCTGAGAAGTGACCTTCCTGGATTACTTAGAAGAGAAGAAGGAAATAATACTAGGTGGGACTACCTCGGGTATCCTGTAGAATTTCTTGTTCAAAGTAATAATAACATGGTGAGTCCTAGAATCATATAGAACATGAAGTTTCCATAAATAAGTTTGGCCCAAAAGAACAACACAAGCTTCAAGGGGAGAAACATCACAAATATCTCATCTTTGAATGGCTTGATGTCATACGATAAGAAGAACTGTTGGTTAACGTGAATATCACTTCCTTGACGGAGCCATCTGATGGTGTAGGGATGCGGGTGTAGATTTTTTGACAAGGATAACCACTTGATGAACTCTAGTGAGATGAGGTTCTTCTGGCTACCCCTATCAATGATGAACTGCAACACACTACCTTTCACCCACATCTGTGAATGAAAGAGGTGTTGACCTTCCTCTGGTTCATCAGGTTTGTCGAGCTGGATCTTAGTCGTAGAAATGATGGCACTGGGTTCTACGTCAATGATCTGTCTCCCCTTTCCCGAGTCTGACTCAAATTTGAAACTTGCATCTAATTCAATTTTTTACCTAAGCCATCAATGACTTCTTTGAGTGACAATTGACATTTTTATGCCAGCAGATCTTACGGAAGTCACACCACTTACCAATATCTTTCTTGATCTTCCTATTTTCCTTATTTTCTTGTGGCTTGGACTGGTTGTTTTGAGGTTTCCCATATTTTCTCTATCGTTTGTTTTATGGGTTGGGGATACCCTTTCACTTTTTCTGCTGTGAGGGGCTCCCAGACTAAAAAAAAACACTTATTTTGTTTAATCTTTTGGTCGGTTTTGATGACATATCAATAGTCCGCACCCAAGGATGAGATGTCCAAAAAACCATTTTAATATGGATGTATCTATGCAGACCACTGCGGTACTTCAACATGATATTTCAGTAAAAATATTTGATACCCAGCTTGGTGCATAAGGTATGGAAGACATTGGTGAACTGTGGCACTGTTTGGTCTCTTTCCTACCACAATGTGGTTCATATTGTATACAAGTCATCATAACTTCCAACATGGTAGCATTGTTCCTTAATAAAATCCCTGAAGGAATCCCAAGTGGGTGGAACTGCAAATAATGTGAATCCCTCTATTTCCTTTCTCTCACAGAAAGTATCGCAACAATCTTTGACATGGGGGATGACCTCGAGGAGCGCAAATATAATATTTTCCCTATCAAAAAAGTTGTGGAAAAAACAAATACCCTTTTATAAGGTTTAACCATTTATCTACGACATCTGAATCTATTTTACCTTCAAATGTAGAAAATAAAATTGATCTGTACCTTGAATGGGGCGACGCCTCCACTTGAGGTGGATGCATTGCTTGTCGATAGTTGTCAAAGTATTTTTGCAAATTTCTCCATCATATCATTCCTCTATCACTCAAAGGCTTCCTCAAGCAACATTTTGAAAGGATTTTGTGTCCCATCATATTTATTTTTTCCACCATGGATGGTTTCTTGGGTGTGCGAGAGTATTTTTCCTCGAGAGAAACAAACTCAGGACACAATTCTCTATACCTTGACCACATCGGTGACATGCATTAAAACAATGATGAGGATACTTCTCTGATACCACTGATGCATATTTATGAGATGAACAAAATTAAACCACATATTTATAATATTAACATAGAGACACAATGAACAAATGAGACAATTTGCATAAAACTCCCAATTCTCTCCAGCTTACTCCAACTTTGGAGGTATACGACTCTTGCAAATACAAAGAATTTAGTTTTATAAATGATGCCAACATTTGTATAATTGAATCTACTTTTATTTTATATAATTCATATTCATTTTCATTTTTTTTAGCTAATTTTAAATAATTTTTCAAAAACATCTCTCCATAATATTTTTAGGTGACATTATGATTCATTCAAATGAAAAATTCATATCTGTAAAAATGCATAGTGAAAAATTATGGAAGATTTATATTAATAAGCTTTAGAATGTCCTCTTCAAAACGGTATTTTTAGATTTTACTTTTAAGTAAAAATTAAGAAAATTACATGATGGGTAAAAAAATGTGTTTAAAATATACAACTTTTTTAGATTGGTCAAATTTTAAAAATTGTAGAAATTATAATATTCATCCGTTAGATTCAAAACTATACTTAGCATAAAATAGATTCTTTTTAGATTGTTGCAACATATTTGGTTTGTCAAAAACAAGATTTTAATAATGGCTACATTGTTGGGGGAAAACATAACTCTATATCTAATCCGAAAAGATCTTTTAAAGACTATAGTTAAGTTTTTAAAGAATGAGTTCATTAACCATTTAGGAATTTAAGAAAGAGGAATAATTAATGAAGTAACATGGAAGCCATAATAATATATACAGATCTGTAAATAAGCACAAAGAATCAGAAAACCATAACAACAAAAGTTGTTAACAGAGTTCGACAATATCGCTTACGTGTCTGGTCTTTTGTCTCAGTGGGTGAGGATTTATTATTTCTCTTCAAAGCTTCAAAAGTACATCATACAAATTTCAAATGGATTACAATATGATCTGGTTTTTTTCTTCTATATCTCAAGAACCCAACACAACTGACGACACTGAAAACAGATGAACGAAGCTCCCAAAAATGGACCAGAAAGTTGCTCTCCTCAATAGCCTCCCTGCATAAAAATGTCTTTGGATTTACAATTCTTCAACATTTCTCCTCCTATGAACCTCCAAGACATCCAAGAATATTTGTTTTAAATATATTTGAAGTTAGAAACAACCTCCCAACTTCCTCCCAAGATCTGGCCTAAAAAAGGGCTCTAGATCTCCCAATAATGGCCAAAATTTCCCAAAAGAAAGTGAAATAACCATAAGAAAATCATAATCTATGGTAAAAAACCCACAAATTGAAAAACTATTGGGTTAATCCCCCTATATTATGGCACACGCTCCATTTTCTGGTCATATGGGCATGTAGGTGTCCTTGGGCTAGTCTGGCACGTACTAGCCCCACCAGTCTTTGCTCCTGGTCCTGTGGCTTGGAAATATAGTCGTGCCCTAAACCTCCACATGCACCAATATGGTGTACCCCCCTAGTCTGCAGCCCTTGGTTGTGGGCTAGCTCCCCTCCAACCAGGGCCTATCCAAACCCCCCGCTAGTCATCAACTTAACATCAAAATCATTGGGGAAGGATTAAATCCCACCACGTAGGTCGATGGGTCCGCCTGCTTCCACGAAGACGATAGTTCCCATAGAGGTCATGGGTTCAATTCCCCAGAGCCATAACAAAGTTTTACCCAACCAACCTTGAGAAAATATGGGGTACCATGTGGCACCCTGTGATTAGACCACATGTCACTCTGGAATTGGCCCATACTGTTGACATAATGGCCCAATTAGCTGCCCATTCAACACTTTCATGTAACCGTTGTACCTGCCACATGTCCATCATACCTGCCACCTGTCGTACTGTCGTACCTACCACATGTCATCTGTACTGCACAGTCATCTGCCTAGTCACCTACCACATCAACTTTACATATGCCTAACTGTCATCTGTACAACCACGTGTCCACCTTTCATTGGGCCATGTCGTTGTACGGACTACCACGTGTCATCCGTATAGTGACACATGTCAAATCCGTACAGTACCAACTCAACCCGAAAGTGACAAAAATGAGTGACACATGTCACCTCATGGTGATGCCATGTCAACATGATGACATCATCATGACATCATGATGATGTCATCCAAACACATGTTGACATCACTTGTCGTACCTACTGATATCAACATTGACTTTGACCAGTTTGACTTTTTTCCTATTTAGCATTTCGGCTAGAATGCAATAACTTTCGCATACAATGTTCATTTGAGGAAACAATTATATGGATAAAATCAACGCGATGAGACAGACACAATGAGCCTGGTTTCGTTTGATTTCGATAACTTTGATTTTTAGGCCTTCCTGGACCCATTTTTGGTTCCTGGATCTATTTTGGATCACGCATCCCCACTAAGACCTTTTGGTCATCCAAAAGGATACTAACCAGTCATCAAGTATGGGATAGGCCACCCCACTTGTTCTTTGTCTTTAAAATATGTCCTGTGCACCTGTCTCATCAAGATAAATTGAAAAACAACCATGACAACTGACATCATATTGTTAGCCACTTGTACTCTGTCACATCTTACTAAAGCCACTATCATCCATGTTGACAACATTAGCAATGATAACATAAGAAATATGACTACAAATGAGCTAAATTGTTTGTAGTACTTGCATGACATTAGCTTATATTGAAGCAAAGTATGATTGATCTTCCATTCTACAGTCATCTCATGTTCTTTCTTAATATCAATTGCTTGATTTGGCACAATTATATGTGTGTTTCTTTCTTGAGTTGTCTTCCTTAATTGTTCCATTGTTTGAAGAGATTGATTTGATTTTAAGTGATGAGCATGTACCACATATTCATTGCCTTCTTTGATTAAGTGATATTGATTATGTTACCTATAGAGGATTTCTTTGCGATCATACAAATAAGGACTACCTAAGACCATTCCACATTCATTGAGTGGAACCACATCACACATTACCTTGTCCAAACACTTATATGAGATTGCAAACTTTAATGTGCATTTCTTTGTTATGTGCAATTTATGGTTGTTGCTTATCCATTTAAGTGGGTAAGGTTTATGATGCATCTGAGTGTTTAATCCCAATTGTTTAACCACTTCCTATGAAATCAAGTTAGATTGAGAACCACTATGTATCAATGCGTCAACCTTAGTATGTCTCATTATGACCCTTATGTGAAACAATTTACTTATAGAATCATATCCATCACCAATTTTACCTATCAAACCAACCGTTGTGATTTTAGATTCACCACCCAAATCTGATCCCAAGTCTATTGGTCATGATGATGCTGCAACTGTTTGCCTCCCTTTCCTCTCTTTGAACCACTTCGGTCTCTTCTCAGGATGAAATTTCCAACAATGGTGATCATCATGCCCTTCTTTCTAGCAATGCTTGTAAGTGAGCTTCTCTTCCTTTCTTGTCATTGAATTTGCTTTCTTTCCATTCCACTTCCTTTTGTCCTCTTTTCTTGAGGACGATTCCCTTGATAAACCAAGTCCTATTTTCCCTGCCTCAATGTATGTTGCTTGAACAAAATCCTCATCAAGATTAGTAGGTCCAAACATAAATACATTGTTACGAATGTGTGCAGGTAAAACTCCTATATACTTCATAAGAGTTTCTTGGGTATGTAATGGAATGTCTAACATTAATGCCATCTTATGAAATTCATCTGTGTATTCTTGAATTGTTTGTCCCTTTCTTAGTTTAAGCCATTTCCATTCAATTAAAGCCTTCTCTTTATAACCCAAAGGATAAAATTTCTTTCTAAGTGCAGAAACAAAAACTTGCCATGACGGAAATACATTACCCACTTGTTGCGTTCCATTTTGCAACTTGCTTTGCCACTATATGAGTGTTGTGCCTGCAAGTCAAAGCGATGCCAATTTGATTTGAGTTGCCTCATCCTTGATTTTTTTCACACTGCAATAAACTTCCATCTGTCTGACCTAGTTATCAAGCCTCTCTACATTGACTTCACCATCATACATGGGTAATTCAAACTTCACATCAATCTTAAGTAAAGGAATATCATTTTTATGTTTATGGGAATGTTTTCTTGTGGTGGACTTTGAACTTGTACTTAAATAAGAAGAATTTGATGGAGAAGAAGGAGTTTTAGGAAGATCCTCTCCTTCTTCACTTTTGACTTTTGAAGATTCACCTAGAATCGGTCTCTTCCACTCTAAGTAACCATCATATAAAACCTTCACCATCTCCTACATGGCAAATAAATTCTTTCGAAACTCTTTCTCCTCATGAGAATGTCCCTCTTCCGATGCAATCTTCTCACTTTGAGAAGTTCTCTTTCTCGATTCAATATTATGATTCTCTTCAACAAGCTCGCCTTCACCATGATTCATCCTTTCCTTGGTACTCATGCAAAACTCAAAAACCAACCGTCAACTTGCTCCGATACCACTTAAGCCGAAATGATCTTTTAAAGACTATGGTTAAGTTTTTAAAGAACGAGTTCATTAACCATTTAGGAATTCAATAAAGAGGAAGAATTAATGAAGTAACATGGCAGCTATAATAAGATATATAGATCTGGAAATAATCACAAAGAATCAGCAAACCATAACAACAAAAGTTGTTAACGGAGTTCAGCAATATTGCCTACGTCTCTGAGCCTTTGTCTTGGTGGGTCAGGATTTATTATTTATCTTCAAATATTCAAAAGTACATCATAAAAATGTCAAATGGATTACAATGTGATCCGGCTATGTTCTTCTAGATCTCGAGAACCCAACACAACTAACGACACTGAAAATGGATGAACGAAGCTCCCAGAAATGGCCCGCAAAGTTGTGCTCCTCAATAGCTTCCCTGCATAAAAATGGCTTTGGATTTACAATTCTTTAACATTTCTCCTCCTCTAAACCTCCAAGGCTACCAAGAACCTTTGGCTCAAATAGTTTTGAAGTTGGAAATAACCTCCCAAATTCCTCCCAAGATCTTCCCTCAAAAAGGGCTCCAGATCTCCCAATAATGGCCAAAATCTCCCAAAAACAACTGAGATAACCATAAAAAAATCATAAACTATGGTAAAAAACCCACAAATTGACAAATATTGGCTTAAGCCCCCAAGAGTAGGGAACACACTCCTTTTCCTGGTCATATGGGAATGTAGGTGTCCTTTGGCTGGGTTGGCGCGTACTAGCCCCACCGGTCTTGTTGCTTGGCCATATGTTCGTGCCCTAAACCTCCATGCGAACCCAATATGTTGTATCCCCTTGGTTTGCAGCCCCTAGTCGTGGTATAGCTCCCCATTGACTGGGGCCTATCCAAACTATGACACTCGTCAACTTAACATCAAAATCATTGGGAAAGGATTAAGTCCCGCCACGTAGGCTAATCGGTCCGCCTACTTCCACGAAGACATTAGTGCCCACGGACGTCACAGGTTCGATTCCCTTAAGCCATAACAAATTTTTACCCATATAACCTTGGGAAAATCTGGGGTGCCACGTAGCACCCTATGATTGGGCCATGTGTTACTCGAGGATTGGCATGTACTGGTGACACAACGAACCAGTGAATTGCCCAATCAACATTTCCACATCACCGCAGTACTTGCCATGTGTGCATCGTACCTGCCACATGTCATCCATACTGCACAGTCACCTGCCATGTCATCCTATCGTATGCCAAGATTTCATCTGTACATCCATGTTTCCACCTATCATTGGGACATGTCACTGTCCAGACTACCACATGTCAAATCCATACAATGCCAACTGAGCCCAAAAGTGATGAAAACGAGTGACACATGTCACCTCTTGGTGACGCCAGATCAGCATGATGACATCATCATGATGTCATGATAACATCATCCTAACGCTTGCTGACGTCAACGCTAACTTTGACCAGTTTGATTTTTTTCCTGTTTGGGATTTCGGTCAGAACGTGATAACATTCGCATACGGTGTATGTTTTAGGAAAACCTTATATGGTCAAAATCAATGCGACTATACAAACGCAATGACATTGGTTTTGTCTGATTCTGAGAACTTTGATTTTTAGGCCTTCTTGGAGCCATTTTGGTTCCTGGATCCATTTTGGATCATTATCATTCCCTTCATTTTTAAAGAACACATTGTCAAACAATTGCTAAGTTGACATATCAGATCTCAATAAAAAAAAATTGAAAAATAGTCAATAGAAATCTAAACAAATTCTTTACAATTTTTTTTTTACTGTAAAGTGAAATTCTAAATAAAAAAATACTTTTATTTATCGGAAGTTGAATAATTTGTGAAAATATATATTTTTTTCTCAAAAAATAAGAAAAATAGACACCCACATTCATGATTTTAAATTGAAGGGAGTTTGGAGTGGAACTCTGTATAAGATATATGGAAGCACTATTATTGATAGGTGCAATAGTTCCATTATTCCTGATATTAGAGATGAAGAAGAAAATATCCTACAGTCTCTGGAGAAAAGACTATGTTGTGGCATCAAATATTGCGGAATATAGGAGAGAAGGGATTTTGACTACTACATGGTTGAAGTTATGTCTAACTTAACTGTAGATTTTTATTTCTATGAACATTGGGTATATGGGAAGAAGACTTAGGTAAGATTCTTGTTTGGTAAATCGAGGGCAGAGGGAATTTTACAGTTAGTTCATAATGATGTGTTTGAACCTGTGTTGGTTTCATCACCGGGAAAATATGTGTACTATGTCTCATTTATAGTTGAATTCCCTAGAAGTACATGGATATATTTACTTTGGAATAAATATGAATTCTTTGACAGGTTTAAAGAGTTTAAGGATCTTGTGGAGAATCAAATAGAGAAAATAATTAAGGTGTTGAGGATGGATAATGGTGGAGAGTTCCATGGAAATTTGTTTGAATAATTATTTAAGAAGTTCCATATAGAAAAATAAAATACTACTCCATATACACCTCAACAAAATGGAGTTGAAGAAAGGATGAATGAGATGCTGATGGAAAAATCAAGGTGCATGTCGAGTGGTTTCAGGTTAGGATAAGAATTCTAGGTAGAGGTTGTGGGTACTGCATGTTACCTGGTCAATCAATCACCCTCATCAATACTAGATGAAAAGACTCCACACAAGATATGGACTGGTAAGAAAAAATCTCTAAAACGTCTCAGGCTATCTCGTTGTAATGTCTATGTTTGCATTTCAAAGGAAAACAACATTAAGATAGATAAAAAGGATGGAAAGTGTATTTTTATTGGGTAAAAAGATGGTCTGAAAGGTTATAATATTTAGAACCTAGAAAATAAAAAGGTAGTATATAACAGAGATGTGGTATTTAGAGAAACTAAATATGTTGTCAAACATGAAGTCCTACCAAGGAAGGAAGAACCAAAGAAAATAGATTTTGAGTTAAAGGATGATGAATTAGAAGGTAGTGTATAACATAGATGTGGTATTTAGAGAAACCAAATATGTTGTCAAACATGAAGTCCTACCAAGGAAGGAAGAACCAAAGAAAGTTTATTTTGAGTTAAAGGATGATGAATCTGAATCTACAAAAGAACATGAATTACATGAAGAATATCCACATACTCCACTATTGAGGAGATTGGTACAAAAAGAAGGAAACCAGAAAGGTATACTCAACCCGATTTTCGTTCAATTTTTTCTTTGTTTTTAAATGATGGTAAACTTCTAGGGAGGAAGTTGATTAAGAGGATGGACAACTCTAAATAAAGGATATGGTTGAATAAATGGTAGCCTTGGAAAAGAATGAGTCTTGGGATCTAGTGGAGTTTTTTACTGGAAGAAATCCCATTGGAAGAGAATGGGTGTTTAATAAAATGTTGAATGCAAAAGGTAAAGTGAAGAAACACAAATCTTGGCTAGTCATAAAAGGTTATTCCTATGTAGAGGGAATTGACTTTGGTCATATTTTTTCTCCCGTTGCTAGGTTAACTTCAATTAAGTTTCTTTTATCTATTGCTATGGTATTTTATTTTTAAGTAGAACAGACGGATGTGAAGACAATATTCCTACATGGGGATCTGGAAGAAGAAATATACATGAAGCATCCAAAAGGATTTGTTGTGAAGGGAAATAAAGAGCTGGCATGCAGGATGAAAAATTCCTTGTATGTGTTAAATAAATCACCAAGGACGTGGTATCAAAATTTTGATACTTATGTGTTAAGACTTGGATTCACAAGTAGAAAACCGGATCACTGTGTATATTTCAAATTTATCAATGATCATCTTATTTATTTGGTTTTGTATGTGGATGATATGTTATTGATAGAAAATGACAAGGAGATTATCTAGGATGTGAAAAGTTAGTTGTCCCCTAAAATAGACATGAATGATCTTGGTGTTGCAAATTTTATTTTGGTTATGGAAATTAAAAAGGACAGGACAAATAGGAAACTTTGGTTAAATCAAAGGAAATATGTCCAGAAAATATTGCAGAGGTTTAATATGTAGGAATGTAAATTGGTAATGGTTCATATTTATCCAGGAGGATCTTGGTGGCTATGCAAATTTTCTAGTTGTCTCAAAACATTTTCTGGCAACTTACTATTTTTAGTAGTTTTTTGGTTGCCGAACTTCTGGGGCCATTTTAAGGGCCCAAACAATTTTTTTTCACGATAGAGAAACTTATAGATATTTGATGGCTCTAATTTAGACCCCTATATGAATCTCATTGTCAATACCTTTCCAACGAGCTATCTTTCACCCAAAACGAAGATCGTATGCAAACGTTATGACCCCAAGAAGTTGACATACTAACTTACCCCAATGAGGCCCACATGACTTTTGGCACTTCATCTCCTAGTGTTAGGTTTTTTTATGTATAGGTTTTTTCATTCATGTTTATTGTAAAAATGTATTCAAATCCTCATTATACTCATATTCTTGTGAATGAGTGTAGTCATCACATCTCTTCTCAAAGAAAATTTGTCACCATTCTAAAAAGCATGTTTTCAGTCTGTATTTTACAGTTTTTTGCATATTTCTTATTTAATAGAAGTCGTGTTTTGTTGTATATTTGTGATTGTGCAGCATGTATTTGTGTTAATATTAGAAATCTTTGGTTTTGTTTCATTCCTCTCATAAATCTGGATCCTCCCCTCTTATAAAGCAATGATCTCCATTACGTTGAGTGCCCCCATCACATGAGGAAAGTTTTATTGAATTTGGCCCTGGGTGAGCCACCTTCCTTGGTGCAGGAGCTACCCTACTTTGACAACTCAATAAATCTTGATCCTATGATAGTGAGTTCCCTTGCCATGTATTCCCATGATCTGATCAATGGATGCCATGTTACATGAAGTCGAGGTTGAGATTTGTTGGTGTCAATTGTTCTTCTATCTCTGAGGTGTCCAATAATGGTGGGAAAAAAGGTCGAAGGAGCTCCACATTGAACACTAGGTTCAAGACAAGGAAGGGGGGAACTTTGAGCTTGAAATAATTGTCACCCATATTCTTAGTGATGGTGTAAGGTCCAAAACGGAGTGGACGAATATTCTGATGAGGCCCTGTAAGGCATTCTTTCTGCAAGTGCAACAAAAATTTGTCTCCCACATGAGACTGGTGTGGCACCCAGTGTTGATCATGGAACTGCTTTTACTTGGCATTGAATTTCTATAAAAATATCATGAACCTATTGGAGGATGTGTTGGATTCACTCAATGAACCAAGTAGCTTTGTCAACTCTAGTCGGAGCATGTAACGAGTCTTCCTGGGTTGTTGCAAGGGGTAGTGCAATATCCATGGGACCCAATGGTTGAAATACCAACCCCACCTGAAATGGGTTGTGGTCAGTTGAGATATGTATGGCTCTTTTGTATTTGTGATGAACATAAGGAAGACTCTCATCATAGGTGTTTGGGTGATTGTTATTTTACATATGTAGTATGTGCATGATCATTTGGTTTAATACCTTGTCTTGGCCATCCGTCCGCGGTGGAAGGCAATGGACTTGGTGAGCTTGGTGTCCAATAGTGACCAGAGTCTCGATGAGAATGTGTTGAGGAACCAATTGTCCTGATATGAGATAATGGTTTGTGGCATCCCAAAGTGTACCCACACTTGTTCAAAGAAGAGCTTGGAAGTGGATTTCACTGTGATTCGCTTCTCGTAGGTGGCCATAATTTCCATCTTAGAAAAGTGATAAACAACCACAAAAACAAAGTCATTTCCTTTCTTGGTAGATGGAAGGCCCGACATGTAGTCTATTGAGATGGATTCCTAGGGCCCGTCAAGAGTAGGCAGAGGAGTGTAAATTCTTTTTTTATTACTAGTAGATTTGGAAATAACATAGGAAGTGTAGGACTTGACATACTTGCTGACATCCTGTCGAAGTTTAGACCAATAGGAATGTCTCTACAACATTGCCACTATATTTTCCACACTGAAGTATCCTGCCAATCAACTATAGTAGGATTCCAAATCAGTTTCGCTCGCTCGCTTTAGGGAACACAGAGATGGCCAGGATGGCATATCATCTCGTCCTAAAGATGGAAATTAGTGACTTTTGTGTTTGTGCGCAATATCTGGTAGGTGTTGGTGAACTTAGGATCGATCTCATAGAGGTGGGGCCATTTGGAGGTCTCATGGCCATAAGAATCTAACACTATGGTGAGTGTCACGAGTGGAGGTCGGTTGAGGAAATTGATGAATCAATTGGTACTTCTTTCTGTATACTTGATGTTGAGGTGGAAGTGTTGCAAATATGTGTACCACTTCTGATGGCAGTCATTTTGAAATTTTCCTTGTGTCTGCATGAACTGCAATGACTTATGATTAGTGTGGATGACTGTATCCTTCCCGAGAATGTAATTCCTCCACTAGAGGCAATATTTCACAATGGAGTACATTTATTTGTCATAAGTAGGGTACTTATAGACAACATCTGATAGTGTCTCACTATGATAGGCCATAGGGTGGTCATGCTGAGTGATGACTGTGCCCACAACATAGTTTGAAGCATCTGTCTCGATCTCAAACGACTATTGCAGTTCAGGTAATGAAATCATTGGGGATGAGAACAAGTACTTCTTCAGATCATCGAACTCTTTTTGTTGGGATAACTCCCACACAAACTTTTCCTTACCACCACCCCTCGTTATTTGGCTGAGGGCCCATGCAATATGGCAGAATCCTAACATGAACCTGTGATAGAAATTGGCAAAGCCTAAGAATCTCTGAAGTTCAGTGAGTGTGGTTGGGGATGGCTAGTCACAGATGACTTGTATCTTGGATAAATCAACATGCGCATAATATGTATAAAAAATATAGCCTAGTTATTGGACCTGGTCCATGCCGACGGATCATTTTCCCAAGTTGGGATATAGCTTGTGTTTCCGCAAAGTGTGCAAAACCTACTGAATATGTTGCAATTGTTATACCCAAGTCTTGTTGTAGATGAGGATGTCATCCAGATACACCACCACAAAATAATTAGTGAAACGACACAATATATTGTCCATCATCCTCATGAAAGTTGTTTGGGAATTTTTCAAACCAAAGGTAAAGACTAGCCATTCAAAAAGACCTTCTTTTGACTTGAAGGAAGTTTTCCATACATGTATCTATTCTATTAGGACCGGATGGTAGCCATACATCAGATCATTCTTAATGAAGTGTTTGGCCCCCTTCAGCTAATCAAGGAGATCATCTATTTAGGAATTAGGTACTGATTCCCGAATGTGATTTTATTTAGGGCACGATAATCAATGCATAGTCGCTAGTTCCCATATTTGTTCTGTGCCAGCATGATTGGGCTTCCAAGGTGATGAAATGGGTCAAATGTGCCCCTTGTGGAGTATTTCTTGGATTTGACGCTTGATCTCTTGATTTTCTAGCAGAGAGCGGTCATAGACTGGCCCATTGGGTAGTGGTGCACCGAGGGTCAAATCGATGGGATGCTTAACTTGACAATACAAAGGTACCCCATTAGGTGATGAGAAGATGTCTTTGTATTCTTCCATGACCATGGCATAGGTCATGAATGTGGCTGCCACCTTTCTCTTACTTTGCGAGTGAATCACGAAGAAGACAAACTTTCTGATCTGAGAAATGACCTTCTTGCATTTCTTGGAAGAGATCAAGGAAATAATACCAGGTGGGACTACCTCGTGTATCCTGTACAATTTTTTGTTCAAAGTAATAATGACACTGTGAAGCCTAGAATCATATAGAAAATGAAGTTTCCATAAATAAGTTTGGCCCAAAAGAACATCACAAACTTCAAAGGGAGAAACATCACACAATATCTCATTTTTGAATGGCTTGATGCCATACAACAGGAAGAACTGTTGGTTGACGTGGATATCACTTCCTTGACAGAGCCATCTGGTGGTGTAGTGATGCAGGTGTGAAGTTTTCGACAAGGATAGCCACTTGATGACCTCTAGTGAGATGAGTTTATTATGGCTACCACTATGGCGCAAAGTCGCGACCCTCACGGTCCAACCGCTTCCTCCAGGACCTTCTTCGTCTCTGGCCTGAAGAGATATATCACTCTTCAAATCCCATATCGGGACTCTTTGTCACCCACAGGACACTCTATTGATCTCCCAGAGATTGTCTCGGGAAATCGGGTTTCGCGATATCACGAGACCTGTGTGCATGATTTCGTGCTACTCTTATCCCCGAGCTCCGATGTGTCGATCGTCGATGACACCTGTCCTTCCTACTGACGCTTGGACCCCACGCTTGTGAATAATCGGGAAATTTCCGGTCGGGAAATCGCAATTTTCGTAGCACCGTTCCACAGGACCTTCAAAGTCCCGAACCCCAATATGCGATGCCACGTGTTAGTGCTCAGCGCTACCACTGTGGGACCCATCGCAACTCGGAGCTTCGCTATTTCTCTACGATCCCTTCGACACCAAAAGTTCCGAAGTGTCGAATCCTGATCTTCCGGGATCTCGCGCCACCTGTCCCTCTAACGATCAACAACTCCCCTTAAATCGAGAAATCACTAATCGCGATTTCGAAGAGTGTAAAATTCTTACCTCCACAAACGCCGAAGATCGAATCTCGATGGCTCCGGTTGTCTTCCCTGCGCCTAAGGACTAAATCCCACGCAGTTTCTCCCAAATATGGCGGTCAGCGGGATTTCGCGATTCTTCGCTGCGAACCTTGTCCGTCAATTCTCTGCCCTGAGGATTTCTCCCGCTTCAAAGCTTCTTCCAGCTTGAACCTTCTCCTAGATTCTTCTCCCAGGCACACAAAGGAACTATTCCTCCTGAGCTTGTCGCTTCTGACTCCCTCAGAGACTTTGCGTACGCTGCTCACGCTCGACCTTCAACAACTCTCAAAGTGTTGAGTCTTTAGATCCTGTGCATTTACAGTCGCAGTCATCACGGTCTTCCTGTGCTCAGACTAGCTACTGAGACTTCAAATCTAGCCCGCACTTCTCCTGCACTACTCTATTAAACCCAAATCAACTTATGGGTGAACGAGAATGAGAGTTTAACTATTGAGCCTCATCAACGCACTCTATGCGGATGAATTCGACTGCACTCTATGCAGGAATCTCCTGGCTCAAACAAAGAAACAATTGAAACTCATTCTGTTCTCTCTCAGACTATAGTAAACCTCTGAAATCACATGCAAAGCATATTCAAAGCCAATGCATCCAAGGAAACAAACATTCATGAACATATGAGCATCATACACAGAGAAACAACACCAAGCATGAAATTGAATCACAGGTTCCTCTATTAATTCAAAAACATCTGTACATGGGTGTTCTTCACAAACTCTCCACTGCTCTTCTCTTCTTGCTCCCTGAATGAATGATAATATTACAATGTACAAAGGAGGGTGCCTATATTCCGTTTGCCCTCTCGAATTCTACAACTATCAAATCTACAATTAATTCCTATCTAACAACATTAAATCTATTAATTGCCTTCCTATCTACGAAGGACGAGAGCTTATCTGCTCAAGGTCCATTTACAATATACAAAGTGCGCTTCATTAACTCTTCACATTAATGTTTGGTGCAACCATATCAAGGTGTTTCAAAATTTTGGTGCTAGCGCTATCCAGCTGTCTTTTCTGCTCCATGCGTTGGCTCTCTTGATGAGTGAGTGATGCTCCTGCATCATACTCCTCGGCTTGAAAAATTTCATGGGCTCCTATCCATGAGCTCCTGCACAGTGTGTCCATACTTTTGTATCATTGCCTCATTTTCCCAGCTGGCATCCTCCACTGTGTGATTCTTCCACTTCACCAGGTATTCAAAATACTGCTTCCGCCTGGTCTTCTTTCCCGCTCACCTGTCCAGTATGTACTCCATATGTGGCTTTTCAGTTATCGGCATCTGTTTCTACCACTAGACTTCTGGTCCTTTAGTTTTTGCCTCTACTTCATCAACCCTGTATGGGTATAAATCTGAAACGTTGAAAATCAGAGATATCCCTATGCCATCCGACAACTCAAGCTCGTATGCATTTTCTCCCAATTTCTTCAAGACTCTGCATGGCCCGATGTTCTTCATCTTGAGCTTATTATATGTTCCCCTTGGGAACCTTTCCTTCCTTAGGTGTGCCAGAACCATATCACCAACTTCGAACTGAAGTTGTCTTTTCCGCTGATCGGCTCTGCGCTTATATTCCTGGTTTGATTTCATTAGTTGTTGCTTCACCTGGCTGTGAAGTTCCTGCATCGCCTCAGCAAACTCTTCAGCGCTAGCACTTCTAGTCGCACCTTGTTCTGACTCCCTGAGCTTAGAAACTCCCCTTGGCTGTGTTCCATACAAAATCTGGAATGGGCTTTTTCCTGTACTCCGATTCACCGAATCGTTGTACGTGAACTCTGCCTGTGTCAATATCTGGTCCCAGCTGGTATGGTGCTCCATTACCAAGCTTCTCAATAGATCCCCCAGACTTCTGTTCACCACCTCAGTTTGCCCATCCATCTGCGGATGGTAAGCTGAGCTAAAATCCAAATTAGTTCCCAGCTTCTTCCATAGCATCCTCCAAAAATGACCTATGAATTTGGTATCCCGATCCGAGACTATACTTCTCGACAATCCATGTAGTCGCACAATCTCTTTGAAAAACAATCTTGCGATGTGGTTCGCATCACTAGTCTTATGACACAGAATTAAATGTATCATCTTTGAAAACCTGTCCACCACCACAAAGATGGAATCAACCCCTCTCTGCGTCCTCGGCAATCCCAGAACAAAATCCATGCTGATCGCCTCCCATGGCCTCTCTGGTATAGGCAATGGCTGATAAAACCCTGCATTTTTCTTTCTCCCTTTTGAATGTTGACAAATCCTGCATCTGTCAACAAATATTTTGACATCGGTTCGCATGCCCGGCCAAAAATACGATTCTCTCAGTTTTGCGAATGTTTTGTCATGTCCAAAATGACCTGCCAATCCGCCACTATGCTTTTCCTTCACCAAATTCTCCCTCATGGAGCAATTCGGAATGCACAATTGATTGCCCCTAAACAAAAATCCACCCTGGATCATATAATCTATCCACACACTCCGATCTCTGAGAACTGGATTCTCAGCTGCTTCATATGCTTCCCTGAAGTCTGCATCTCCTGCATACATGTCCTTCAGATTCTCAAAACCCAATGTTTTGAATCTGAACTCTTGCAACAACAAACATTTCCTGCTCAAAGCATTAACCACTTTATTAGCAGTTCTTGAAATGTGTTTGATAACAAACGTAAAATTTTGCATGTACTCTACCCATTTTGCATGTTTTTGGTTCAACTTTTCCTATTGACTTACAAACTGCAATGCATGATTATCACTGTACAAAACAAACTCCTTGGGTATCAAGTAATGCCTCCACTTCTTCAATGCCTGTATGATAGCGTAAAATTATTTATCATACGTGGAGTATTTCAGCTTCGCTTCATCCAGCTTCTCGCTGAATTATGCAACCGGCCTGTCATTTTGACTCAAGACCCCGCCTATAGCATATCCGCTTGCATCATATTTCACTTGAAATGTCTTCTGGAAATCAGGCAACACCAGAATTGGTTGCTTTGTGATCTTTCGCTTCAACAGATTGAAGCTCCCCTCAACCTCTGTTGTCCAATGAAAAATTTTATGCCGCTTCTTCACTGTGTCCATCATTGTTGCGCTAATTCCACTAAAATTCCTAATGAATTTCCTGTAGAAATTAGCCAAACCATGGAAACTCCTCACCTCGAAAACATTCCTCGGTGATGGCCAATTCTTTATCACTTCCACCTTCTCAGGATCCATCTTCAACTCATTAGCCGAAATAACAAAACCCAAATAAATGAGTTCTTTCTGCATGAAGGAGCACTTCTTCATGTTGACCAACAACTTCTCCTGCTGCAGTCTTCTCATCATAATGGCTAAATGCTTCAAATGCTCAGCCTTCGTTTTACTGAATATCAATATATCATCCAGATATACGACTACAAATTTTCCGATGAACTCCCTCAGGACTTCATTCATCAGCCTCATGAATGTGCTCGACGCGTTTGTCAAACCAAACGGCATGACCAGCCATTCGTACAAACCTTCGTTTGTTTTGAATGCTGTCTTCCATTCATCTCCCTCTCTCATGCAAATCTAGTGATATCCTCTCTTGAGATCAATCTTCGAGAAATAATTTGCCCCACTTAGGCAATCCATCAGATCATCCATTCTTGGCAGTGGAAATATGTACCTGATGGTTATCTTGTTTATCGCTCTGGAGTCTGTACACATCCTCCAACCTCCATCTTTGTTCGGACTTAGTACTGTTGGAACAACACATGGACTCAGACTCTCTCTGACTAGTCCTTTGTCCAGCAGATCCTGTACCTGCCTTTTGACTTCCTCATTCTCCTGTGGTGTCAACCTGTATGCGTCCTTATTTGGAAAAGTTGCTCCTGGTATGAGGTCTATGTGGTGACTCACACTCCTCATCGGTGGCAACGAACGAGGTAGTTCGTCCACGATGATGTCAGCGAACTCTCCTAGCAGTTCCTAAATCTTTTCTGGAAACTCATCCACTCTTGTGCTAGTCAGGATAATTCTCGGTTTCCTGACCACAAAGAATTGTGGATCTTCCTTCTTCTCCATCTCCGTGAGAAGCTCCTTCTCACTCATGATAAGTATGGTATTGCTGACTTCCGGCTTTACCTCCTTATCCTTTATCGAAAGCAATTTATGGGTCATCCCATTTTTCTCCAGGGTATATGTGTTCATTCTCCCGTCATGAACCACATTTCGATCATACTACCATGGTCTACCCAACAATACATGACAGACATCCATGGGAATGACATCACACAGAATTTTATCTCTATATTCACCCATTTTAAATTCAACCAAGCATTGTTTGGTAACACTTACTTGGTGTCCTTTCTGTAGCCATGATACCTTGTATGGACTCGGATGATTGATCGTCTCCATCTCCAGCTTTTCCACCATCTCAGTCGAAATGAGATTGTCTGTGCTTCCACTGTCCATAATGACCTTGCATTTCCAGCCCTTGGTCTTACACGTGGTCCTGAACAGTCTTCATCTTTGAGCTGTGTTCTCCACCTCTTTCTCAGGTATCAAAAGAACTTTATGCACCGTTAGTGACTTCCCACTTCCGGTGTCCTCATCTTCAACATCATGCCTCTGCGCCTCTGTGATGTGAGCTTCCCCTCTGTCCATTCTCCTATCTGGAAAATCAACGGCTTTATGTCCGTCTCTCCCACATGTAAAACATGTGATGATTCCTCCTTTGCCTCTTCCTCTACCTCTTGTATGAGGAAAAGTGTTGGCGTCAGCATAACCGCCACCCTGCTCTGTATGTTGTCTCCTTGGCTTAGCATATTCCTGCCTTTTCTGTGAGGGTCCACCCCTTTCAACCTTACCCTGAGGTCTCTGCCATTCCTCCTTGGGCTTCTGAGTTCTTTCTTGGGTAACTGCCTTGCCTCTGAGCTGACTCCTAACTCGCCCTCGCTGACCTTGCTTACGACTCAGCTTCTCCTCGGCTTTCAGAGCCAATTGGCAAGCATCTTCCACCGTCCTGATGGTTAGCATGATTAAATCATCCTGAATGTCATATCTTAACCCATTCAGGTATCTCACCACCTTCTCATCATCGCTCTCCCGATGACCTGCTCTGATATTGAGCCTGTAAAACTCCTCGGTGTACTCTTTCACTGTCATCAATTTCTGTCTCAGGTTCTGCATTCGCCTGAACAACGTGATTTGATAGTCTCTTGGGATGAATTTCGCCTTCATCTTCGTGATCATCCTATCCCAGCTCTTGATTTTCTGTTTACCTTTGCAGCGCCTATCAACTTGCAAATCATCCCACCATAAAGCTGCATGTCCTTTTAGCTTCGTGACAGCACGTCTTATCTTTTTATCCTCTTCGATATCCTCATAATCGAAGTAGGTGTCGAGTGCTTGGATCCAATCCAGCAATTCTTCTGCATCCAGGCTTCCTTCATAAGATGGAATGTCCATCTTGGTTTTGGAACTCATCCGGGCGATAGCTTTGATTAATCACTCGGTCGAAGCATCCTCTGCTGTGACCTCTTCTTCGTGTCCAGATTCTTATTCAACCTCAGAGTCACTGAACTCTTCAGCGCCGACTCCGCGTCTCTGCACTGTCTCCATCTCCTCAAGCCTTGCTCGGAGATCTCTCATTTGGCGCTCTATTTCTGGGTTTCCTGCTGGCCTACCCCTTCTTCACGCGTCCCTGTCTTCTCGATCAGGTGATTGCCTTTCTCTTCTCGGCGGCATGGTGTATTCTTCTTTTTCTCTGCTACCGAAAACAAAGAATTCCGGGCTCTGATACCACTCTGGCGCAAAGTTGTGACCCTCACGGTCCAACCACTTCCTCCAGGACCTTCTTCATCTCTGGCCCGAAGAGCTATATCACTCTTCAAATCCCATATCGAGACTCTTTGTCACCCATAGGACACTCTATTGATCTCCCGGAGATTGTCTCGGGAAATCGGGTTTCGTGATATCGCGAGACCTGTGTGCACGATTTCGTGCTACTCTTATCCCTGAGCTCCGATGTGTCGATCGTCGATGACACCTGTCCTTCCTACTGACGCTTGGACCCCATGCTTGTGAATAATCGGGAAATCGCTGGTCGGGAAATCACAATTTTCGTAGCACCGTTCCACAGGACCTTCAAAGTCCCGAACCCCGATATGCGATGCCACATGTTAGTGCTCAGCGCTACCACTGTGGGACCCATCGCAACTCGGAGCTTCGCTATTTCTCTGTGATCCCTTCGACACCAAAAGTTCCGAAGTATCGAATCCCGATCTTCCGGGATCTCGCGCCACCTGTCCCTCTAACGATCAACAGCTCCCCTTAAATCGGGAAATCACTAATCGCGATTTCGACGAGTGTAAAATTCTTACCTCCACAAATGCAGAAGACCGAATCTCGATGGCTCCGGTTCTCTTCCCTGTGCCTAAGGACTAAATCCCGCACAACTTCTCCCAGATATGGCGGTCAGTGGGATTTCGCAATTCTCCGCTGTGAACCCTGTCTGTCAATTCTCCGCCCTGAGGATTTCTCCCACTTCAAAGCTTCTTCCGGCTCGAACCTTCTCCTGGATTCTTCTCCCAGGCACACAAAGGAATTATTCCTCCCGAGCTTGTCGCTTCTGACTCCCTTAGAGACTTTGCGTACGCTGCTCGCGCTCGACCTTCAACAACTCTCAAAGTGTTGAGTCTTTAGATCCTGTGCATTTACAGTCGCAGTCATCACGGTCTTCCTGTGCTCAGACTAGCTACTGAGACTTCAAATCTAGCCCACACTTCTCCTGCACGACTCTATTAAACCCAAATCAACTTCTGGGTGAACGAGAATGAGAGTTTAACTATTGAGCCTCATCAACGCACTCTATGCGGATGAAGTCGACTGCACTCTATGCAGGAATCTCCTAGCTCAAACAGAGAAACAATTGAAACTCATTCTCTTCTCTCTCAGACTGCAGTAAACCTCTGAAATCACATTCACAACATATTCAAAGCCAATGCATCCAAGGAAACAAACATTCATGAACATATGAGCGTCATACAGAGAGAAACAACACCAAGCATGAAATTGAATCACAGGTTCCTCTATTAATTCAAAAACATCTGTACATGGGTGTTCTTCACAAACTCTTCGCTACTCTTCTCTTCTTGCTCCTTGAATGAATGATAATATTACAATGTACAAAGGAGGGTGCCTATATTCCGTTTGCCCTCTCGAATTCTACAACTAGCAAATCTACAATTAATTCCTATCTAACAACATTAAATCTATTAATTGCCTTCCTATCTACGAAGGACGAGAGCTTATCTGCTCAAGGTCCATTTACAATATACAAAGTGCGCTTCATTAACTCTTCACATTAATGTTTGGCGCAACCATATCAAGGTGTTTCAAAATTTTGGTGCTGGCGCTATCCAGCTGTCTTTTCTGCTCCATGCGTTGGCTCGCTTGATGAGTGAGCGATGCTCCTGCATCACACTATCAATGATGAAGAGCAATAGAGTGCCTTTCAACCACATCTGTGAATGGAAGAGGTGTTCGCATTCCTCTGGTTCATCAGGTTTGTCGATATGGATCTTAGTGGTAGAAATTATGGCATAGGGTTCTGCGTCAATGATCTATCTCCCCTTTTCTATGTCTGACTCAAATCCGAAATCTGCATCTAATTCAAAATCTTTAACTCAGCCACCAATGACTTCTTTGAACGAAAATCGATAGTATTATGCACCACTTACTAATATCTTTCTTCACGTTCCTATTGCCCTTATTTTCTTGCAGCTTGGAATGGTTGTATTGAGGTTGCCCATATTTTATCTTTCCTTTGTTCCATGGGTTCCTTTGTTCCGTATTGAGGTTGCACTTATTCTGCTTTGAGGGTTTCCTAGACCCAAACATCCACATATTTTGTTTAATCTTTTGATCGGTTTTGACGACATATCGATAGGCCGTACCCAAGGATGAGATGTCCAAAAAATCCATTTTTTATTTGGATGTATCTATGCAAACCAACACGTTACTCGAGCATGAGATGTCACTCAAAATATTTGATACCCAGCTTTGTGTGTAAGGTATGGAATACATTGGTGAACTCTAGCACTATTTGGTCTCTTTCCTACCACAATGTGGTCCATCTTGTATACAATTCATCATAAATTCCAATGGGGTAGCATTGTTCCTTAATAAAATCGCCGAAGAAACCCCAAGTGGGTGAAACTAAAAATAATGTGGATCCCTCTATTTCCTTTTGCTCATAGAAAGTATTCCATCGTTCTTTGACATGGGGGATGGCCTGAGGAACACAAATGTAATATTTTCCCTATTGAAAAAGTTGTGGATAGAAAAACACCCTTCTAGAAGGTTTAGCCATTTATCTACGACATTTGAATCTATTTTACCTTCAAATATAGAAAATGAAAATTGATATGTACCTTGAACGAGGGGATGCCTCCGCTTGAGGTGGATGTGTCGCTTGTCAACAGTCAGCGAAGGCTTTTTTTCAAATTTGTCCATCATCTCATTCCTCTATCGCTCAAAGGCTTCCTCGAGCAACATTTTGAAAGGATCAAATGTCCCATCATATTTATTTTTTCCCACCATGAACGGTTTCTTGGGTGTGCGAGAGCAATTTTCCTCAAGAGAAACAACCTCGAGACACAACTCTCTATACCCTGACTGTGTTGGGGACATGAATTAAAAAAAAGGACGAGGAGACTGCTCTGATACCACTTATCTAGATTTATGAGAGGAATGAAATTAAACCACATTTTTATAATATTAACATAGAGACATAATGAACAATAACAAAGATAGCGAAAAAATTGACTTCTATTAAATAAGAAATATGTTGGAAACCGTAAAATGCAGACTGAAAACAAGCTTTCTAGAATGGTAGCATCTTATCTCTGAGAAGAGATGTGATGGATATGCTCATTCACAAGAAGATGAGTAAAATGAGACTCTAAAGGAATTTTTACAATAAACATGAATGCTAACACCCTAGACACCCAAAAACCTAACCCTAGGAGATGAAGTGCCAAAAGTCATGTGGGCCCCGTTGGGGTAAGTTAGTACATCAACTTCCTCAGGTTGTGAATTTTGCATGCGGACTCTTTTTTGGGTGCATGATATCATGTTGGAAAGGTATTGATGAGGAGATTCATTTAGGGGGATCAATCAGATTCTTAAAAAAAGATTGAGGTGCACATTTGTGAAAAATCATCGTTTGGGCCCTCAAAATGGCCTCGAAAGTTTGGGAACCGGAAAACTACTAAAAGAAATAAGTTGCCAAAAAATTGTTTTGATCTAGTTGGAAAATCTAGGTGGCCATCGAGATCCTCCTGGATCACATATTCCTATAGGTGTAAAGTTATATGTGGTTCAATGTCCTAGGACACAGGAAGAAAAAGAGGACATGTCTTGTGCTTTGTATGCTAGTGTGGTTGGTAGTTCGTTGTATGCAATGGACTATAATAGAAATTACATTGCACATGCAGTGGGAATTTTGAGTAGGTATATGTCAAAACTAGGGAAGGAGCATTGAACAATAGTAAAAAGGATTTCCTGGTATTTCTGTGGCACTACTATTTATGAATTGTGCTATAAAGGAATACCAATATTGGACAAAGTGTTGAACATACATGACTTTGTTGATGCAGACTGGGTTGGAGATCTAGATTGCAGAAGATATACAAATGGGTATTTTCTTAACCTATTTCAAGGAGAAATTAGTTGGATGGGAAAAAGACAGTCTGTAGTGGCACTCTCAACTAGATAAGTGGAATACATGACAACCACTCATGCAAGAAACAATGTAGTATGATTTTAGAGATTGTGTTCAGGTATTGGGTTGGTAAAACAAGTTGTAAGGATATATTGTGACAGTTAGAGTGAAATATTCCTTGCGAAGAAACCTTCTTGTAATCCAAAGACAAAGAACATTGATGTTCAATATCACTTTGTGAGAGATATGGTTGAAGAAAAGAAGGTATTCTTGATGAAGGTGGACACTTTGAAGAATGTTTCATATTCATTAACAAAATATGTAAGCACCGATAATTTATCTTGGTGTAGAGGATCTATGGGCATTTTTTTCATGGAGTGTTGGCTATGTAACCATGTGAACCCCCTATAAGAAAAGAAAACAACAAGTGAGAGAATTTAGGGTATGTGTTGTATTCATTTCATGACTAGGCTTAGTGTTCACGTTGTGTGGAGCGCGTAGGGGGTGGATCCCCCTGTTTAGGGGGTTTGTAGGGGGGTTAGTCGATGGTTTTCTAATTAATTTGGTTAAATGGATTACAGGTTTTGGATTTCACGAGATCTTGTATATGTATTGTATTGTAAACAATGAAGACATGATGAATATAATATTAGAGGTGAGACTCTAAACATGTTGCTAGTTTTTCTAGTTTTGGTTTCCAAGGAAAAATATATGTGTAATGTGTGTGTGTGTGTGTGTGCCATTTTACCTTTTCTAATTTTATTAAGAATCTGTTTGTAGTAAATAATTGTATGAGGATAAAATATACAAAATCCCCCAACTATTTTCATGTTCCTAATGAATGGAGTGTTCAAGGAGTACTAAGACAAGTTTGTGAATTTTTTCTTAGATGATATTCTCATCTATTGAAGGACAAGAGAAGAGAATGAGAATGATTTGAGAATAGTGTTACAAGTTTTGAGAGAGCATAAATTATATGCCAAGCCAAGATAGTGCATCTTTTATCAAAAATAGATTCACTACTTGGTCCATAGTATTTCAATAGATGGGATAGCAGTTGATCCTGAGAAAATAGAGGCCATTAGAGGATGGAAATGCCAATAAATGTGACAAAAGTCAGATCATTTATGGGTCTTTCCAGTTATTACCAAAGATTCATAAAATTATTTTCAAATATTGCAATACCAATCACTTCTTTGCAAAAGAAGGGAGTGAAATTTGAATGGACTTCCAAATGTGAAGAAAGTTTTCAACAGTTGAAAGATATTTTGACAGGTGTTCCAAACTTAAATATTTCATATCTAGATGGAAATTTGGTGGTCTGCATTGATGTGTGCAACAAAGGGATCGATGGATTCCTCACTCAAAAAGAGCATGTGATATGCTATAAGTGTAAAAAACAAAACATGAGAAGAATTACACTACATATAACTTGGAATAAGCATCCATTGTACTTGCACTAAAAATGTGGAGACATTACCTAAATGCGAGACAATCTAGATGGTTGAAATTTCTAAATGAACATGACTTTGAAATTAAGCATATAAAAAGAAAGGAAAATAATGTGGTTGATGCACTCATCAAAAGAGAACATGAAATGCATATTACATTCATTATCATGTACAACAAAAATTTAAAAGAAATAATTTTAGAGGCTGCAAATTTAGATCAACAATATTTAAAAATAAAAGAAACATCAAAACAAGGAAATTTACAGTCAAAAATTAATCATTATGAGCTGAAAGAGGATGGAATCATCATGTACATAGAAAATATATATGTGCCAAATTATGAAGAGATGAAAAATATAGTGGTGAGGGAAATGCACAATGTGCCATATGTTGGGCACCCAGGATATTAGAAAAATATTGTATTTGTAAGAAGCCAATACTTTTGGACATGCATTAATATAGAAGTGGATAATTAAATAGACAAGTTTCTAGGGTGCCAAAAGATGAAAACAATGCATAGACATCCAACAAAGCTATTACAATTATTTCACATCCCTAAGTGGAATTTGGAAGTGGTTACAACTGATTTCATTACAAAGCTGCCCAAAACTGTGAAGCATCATCATTCCATCAGGGTGGTGGTGGATAAATTAACAAAAGTTTAACATTTTATTCCTATAAAGACCACACATAAGGAAGATAATATTGAAAATATTTACATGAAGGAAGTTTCCAGGATACATGGGGTCCCTAAGAAAATAATTCTAGATGGATATCCGAAGTTTACCTCTAATTTATCGAAAGGTGTGTTCAAAGGATTTGGAACAAATTTAAATCTTAGTATAGTGTATCACCCAGAGTCACATGTGAAAATATGGAGGACCAACATAATAATTGAGCACATTCTCAGAATGTATGTGATGGACCAACCATCAAATCTGGAAGACTACATCCACTTAGTAGAGTTTGCTTACACTAATTGGTACCAAGCCTCATTAAAAATGAGCCCATTTGAAGCATTGTGTGGAAATAAGTGTAACACACTGGTAAGTTTGGATAACCTAGAAAATAGAGCTATCATTGGGCCATATTTTTTATGGGAAGTGGAAGAGAAGATGGAAAATATCAAGAAGAATTTAAAGGCATCCCAAGACAATAACAAATTTTATATGGACAATAATTGTAGCATCTGCAGCCCTGAGCTAGGTAATTCCACATGAAATTTCCAAACTATGATACTAATTTAATTAACGAAAATGCTCTAAATATGCACAAAACTACACGTATTAATAACAAATAATCATAAATAATATTGTATATGAAAACCCATATATAAAACACAAGAATAATTACGTCGTAATTATTAAAACAAGCACATGGAAGACACTTATATTTTAAAAAATATCACCAATTATGTGTAGAACTCTTACCTTCCTCCCAACCTTAGAATCTAATTCTCATATCTCATAATCAAGCCACCCTCGAGCTGGGACTAAACTTCACTTGGGAAAGGGAATCCTAAACCAGGCTAAGGTCTCTCAAACAACAGAAAAGTTCAGACTCGGGTGTGAACTCTAGCAGACAACCTATAGTTCCTCAATCCCCACATGCATGTCCCACCCTAGGAACTGTGCCCCTTGTCTTCTCAACAGTTTTTCCACTGCCCCAATTCCCTTCAAGGGATTCAAAAAAAATCCAGACAAGAAGCCTCAGAGCCCAGTAGCTATAGCTTGGTACCTTGGGAATCAATTCCCAATAGTTCTCTCACTAGGAGAGAATGCTCACGGGCCTTAAAACCCACTTCTTTAATAAATCACAGGTTGGAAAATCTAACTATTCATCCTAATTCCTGGGTTACTTGTTTACCCCAACTCCAAGGATTCCCATTGTACAAGTACAAGTGATGGAAACAATAGAGAACAAATGGTAGGAGAGAATAATCATGGAATAATGAGTGAATGAACGAGATCAATGAACTTAATTTCCCAATTCTTTGTGTATGTTCCCAAATTGACACTTGGCATGTTGGGAAATACATGCCCCCCCCCACACGGGCCCACCAAATGTTGATATTTTCCCCCTTAGAGACTTAGGATAAAATGCATATTCCATACTTTAGACTTTAGACTTTAGGAATATTAATAAAATATTCCTTTCAACTTAAGCCCCTTATCTTAGTCCCTTTCTTAGACTCTTATCCCTCACCATTTCCCATTCTATTGGATTTTATCCCCCCATACACCTTTTTCTGGTTTTTCTACAGCAATGATGTGTTTTCATTACAATCTAAGTATGATTACATAATATAAAGATAGGCTCACTATCCTTTTAGCTTCTATCTCTCCATCCTAATAACCACATAGGCACTATGGCCTCAAAATAAATATATAAAAAGTAACTCGTGCCCAAAATATCTTAGATCACCAACCTATATGTACATTTAAATCTACATTACAATTAGTGTTCAACCTAGGGGAATTACATTCCCATCCCCCTTATTTATGCACTATCCTATGTTCATTATATACACATGTACAATCAAAATTTCAAATTTCTTCAAAACTATGTTGGTAGTATGCCCGTATAGCATCCTCATCCTCCCAAGTTGCATCCTCAGGACCACACTAGGTCCATTGGAACTTTACTAGCCTGATGGCTTAATTCCAGAGTTGCTTGATCTTTCGGTCCAATATGTAAATCAGTTTCACCTAAAAGTCTCCTTCTGGCTCCACCTGAATGAAATTCCAATAAATGACATGATTAACATCATGTACATACTTTTTAAGAAAATATACATGGAACACATTATGAATACACATCGATGCAGGTAGTGCAAGCATGTAAGAAACATGACCAATCCTCTCCAGGATTTCAAACAACCCATAATAACATGATGTCATCTTTGAAATTTTTTCCAACTTCACGAAAATTCTCGTTTCCTTTAATTTCAAGAACACATGGTCACCCACTTTAAACTCTCTGTGATTTTTTCCTTTATCAACATAATTTGTCTTCCTATCTTGGGAAGCCTTTAAATTCTATTGTATTTTCATCATCTTCTCTTCCATTTCCCTATGTAATTCTATCCCAACTACTACTCTGTATGTTGGGTTGTCCCAACTCACTAGTGTGTTCCACTTTTTTCCATAAAGTGCCTCAAATGGTCTCATATTTAGAGATTCTTGATACCCATTGTTATAAGCAAACTCTACCAAATGCAAACAATCTTCCCATTTTGATGGTTTATCCATCATACATCCTTAGCATGTCCTCGATCACCTCGTTGACTCTCTCTATTTTTCCATTTGACTCTAGATGATAGATTGTGCTAAATTTCATATTGGTCCCAAATCCTGTGAATAGTCCTTTCCAAAAATTTGATGTAAATTTGGGATCTATGTCAAGTACAATTTTCTTGGGTACACAATATAGCCTAGCAATTTCCTTGATATAAATACCAGTAATGTTGGTTTCATTGTGAGCGAGATTTACTAGAATAAAGTGGGTAACTTTAGTAATATTATCCACCACTAACATTATGGAATCATGCTTCTTGGTTGTTCTGGGTAGTTTAGTGATGAAATCCATAGTTACAATTTCCCATTTCCAGTCAGGAATGGATAATGACTGTAAAAAACTAGTTGGGTGTATGTGCTCAACCTTGAATTTTTGACATTCCAGACTCCTTGCAATAAAATTGGCCACTTCTTTCTTCATACCTGGCCAATAATATTTTCTTGACAGTTGGAGTTGTCTTTTGGTAGTCTGGGTTCCCAACATCAAGCACATTGTGCATTTCTTTTAATATCAGATTTTTCAACTCTTGAAAATTTGACACATAAACTCCTCCCCTACACATGAGGATTTCATCCTCTTTTAACTCAAAATCTTCAATTTGTTACTGCAAAATACCTTGCTATAATTTTGTCTTTATTTCCACATAGTGATTATTTGATTTTACAACCTCTAAAATCTTGACTTTCAAATATTATTTGTACATGATAATGGTTGTAGCATACATGTCAATCACTCTCCTATTGATTGCATAATCCACCTTGTTCTCTATACCATTCATATGATTTATATCAAGGTCATACTCACTCAGGAATTATAACCATCTATTTTTCCTGGAATTTAGAGTTGGTTATCCAAACATATATTTCAGACCACTGTGGTCTTTCCTCAACTAAAATATTCTTCCCATGAGATAGTGCCTCTACATCCTTAAGGCATTCACTATGGATTCCAATTCTAAGTCATGAGTGGCATAGAGTATCTCATTCTCTTTTAGCTTCCTTGATTCATAGCATACCACATGCTCATTATGACTAAGGACCCCACAAATATCTTCTTTGCATGCATCCCTACACACAACAAAATCTTCATTAGAATCAACAATTCTCAAAACTGGTGCACTTGTCAATAAATATTTCAAGTGTTTAAAACTTCTTTCATGGTCACGTGGCCACTATAATCTCACACCCTTATTTTTCAAATATGTAATTGAATGTGCAATATTTAAGAACTCGTCATTGAATATAATATAGTAACCTAGAAGTCCCATGAATGTTCTCACTTTTGAAATATTCCTTGGTGTTTTCCAACCTTCGATGGATATTATATTTTCCATATACAATGATATCCTTTCCTCTAAAATAATATGCCCGAAGTAATGTATCTTCCTCTCATAGAATGAGCACTTGCTCAACTTTGCATATAGCTAATGTTCTCTAAATAATTGTAGCACCATACTCAATCGATACTCATGCTCTTTTTTAGACTTGGAGTAGATAAGAATTTTATCCAAGAAGACAATGACAAAGTTATCCAAGTAATCTTTGAAAATACCATTCATTAAACACATGAAGACAACTGGTGCATTTGACAACCCAAATGACACCACTATAAACTCATAATTTCCATACCTCGTTTTGAAGGAATTATTGTTGATGTATTCCTCTTTTATTTTCACCTGATGATAGCCTGACCTGAGGTCAATCTTGGAGAATATCTTTGCATCCCTTAGCTGATCAAATAGGTCATCTATCCTTGGCAAAGGATACCTATTCTTCATTGTCACCTTATTCAAGTGCTTGAAGCTAATTCAAAGCTTGAAGGTCCCATCCTTTTTCTTCACAAACAACACTGGAGGACCCCAAGGTGACACATTTGGGTGTATATACCATTTATTCAAAAGTTATTCATTTTTTGGTTGCAATTCCTTCAATTCTAGTGTACTCATCCTATAAGGAGTCTTGGATATTGGGGCTACTCTAGGCATCATATTTATTGAGAAATCAACATCTCTCTTGGGTGGTAACTCTGAAATTTCTCTAAATACATATTCAAACTCTCTGAGGACTACATAGTCTTGAATATTTGGAACTTTATCCTTAGGTGTCTCTTCCATATGTGTTGCAAATGGTTGGAATCATTTCCTGGAGATTTTCATCAACCACAAGGCTAAAAATTCTCTAATAGTTATAGCCCTTGGAATACCCTCTACTAATATCAAGTTTCTTTATTCATTCAAGCAAGTAAAATCCTTATTATAATAGTCTAGGACAACATGATTCATTTCCAACCAATCCATACCAATTAAAAAATCATATGAACCCAAAGGTATGATATTCAAATCTTCCCTTGTGCTAAGTCCATTCATGTCCATTGGACATGCGTTAACCCTCTCATTAATTTTCCTTTTACCTCTTGTAGCTAGCTATACCACCCAAGGTTTCCCAAGTTTGATTTTTAGCAATTGAAATATTTCCACCATCTTAGGATCTAGGTAACTATGACTAACTTATGAATCAATTGAAATAGAAATGGGTTGATTTTTATCTTACCTTCCACTTCAATCATATGCGATTGGAAATCAACATGTTTTTTATCTAGGGTTGAGTAGATCCTAGGTACATTTCTTCCCATGTATTCAACTGTATCATCTTGTTCTTCATTGTGAACAATCCTCACTTTCCCAATCGTATGAGAGAAATATGTGTACATGTGA
The DNA here is from genome assembly GCA_010110895.2 of Picea sitchensis. NCBI lineage: Eukaryota > Viridiplantae > Streptophyta > Pinopsida > Pinales > Pinaceae > Picea > Picea sitchensis. The sequence goes on from SNQJ01S0000153.1 coordinate 480,735, forward strand.
TCTCCCTCACAACCTCAACACTTCATTGCCTTCTACCATGGTCTTTGCCCCACTATTTCTATCATTCTGAGCTCTTTAGAAGATGGTTTTACTTGAGTATTGTTTTTGAGTACTGGTCATTTGGTACCCTTCTTCCTCTTCTCCATATTTCTTTTCTTTTTATTTTCCTAGAAGCGAATACAAATTTGTATGATTTGGAATACATAAAAATGTCATTTAGGCCTCTAAAAACAACCCGCAAGTTGAACACCTAGAAAATACCCAATTTTTGGGAAAATTTTCACTATTATTTTTGAAATATGGTTAACTTATGCTGACTGGGATGCTAACATGGCACCCAATTCCCCCTAACATCCATGAAAGGATGCCCTGTCATTTCCTCTCCCACTTGGCTTTACCCTCTGAGTCCCATATTCATCTCCCTACTTTATGTATTGCCTCCACGATGCACACATTAATATATATATATATATATACTCCTTGCCAACTTGGATTTACCCTGTCTGTCCCATATTCCTCTCCCTTCTTTATTTATCCCCTCCATGATTCACACATTACTATATATATATATATATATATATATATATATAAGAAATCTATAGCTATATTACGTATATAACTATATTCCGTTCAAGCTTATAGTCACAATGGCTCAAAGGAAAGTAAGCAAATTCATCCCTGGTTCTTCCTTCCCCCAGCTTGCATCAAGAAACTATGTTCTCCTAGCCCCAGATGATATTTACCAGCCAACCCTTGCTCGGTTAATGTACTCCACTCCTAATCGAAGCTATCCTTTCTTGATGCCTGTCGCTGGGGTACTAATTTTTCCCCATCTAGAACGACTGGGGGATATTCCATTTAAGAGAACCAAGATTACTGCAAGTAGGTCTCTTTCATTCTCCTTTATCAGCCTACCAAGGGGAAGGCAACCAAGTCATCCTAAAAATGGTGCCCACTCACTACGCTAATAGGGTAGGTAGAAAAAAAAAGGCTTTGGAAAAAGGTTATAGGATCTTGTCTTAAGGCCAATGGAGAATAGATATAAGGCTCTAAATGATTCTGGCATATGGCTCCTAGATCTCGCCCCTCCCTTGTGTGTGTGTGTGTGTATATATATATATATATATTCCCACATGCCTTGGTTTCCTACCTGGAACCTTTTTACTGGGTCACAGGAATGGGCAGGTCACATCTCGCTCCCATTATCCATGTGCACATGAAGTTGCAAATAATTTTAATCAGAAGACAAGCATGGCACATTAGTGGTGATTGACGATCACTGTCGCATCATGGGCCCCCCACCCTAACTACCATTAACATAGGAAGGTAAGGGACAAAAAACCTAAAAATGGTTAGGAAATTGGCGATGTGTTCTCAATCGACACATTGTCACCCCTGACCTATGGTTAACATAACCCCACAGGATCCCCGAAATTTGGTTTCACGGGTCTAGTCTACGGGTTTCACCGAGTAGGAAGACCCCTACCATTGTGGCGATAATTCACTTGCCACCTCTACCACTACACCATCGTGTACCTACCATCATGGAATTTCTACCATGGTAGTACATGTAACTACTCTACCACATTAGTTGACATGTGGCACCAATGTCATGCTCGCATCATCGTACGAGAAAAACTCCCAAATTTTCCTAAATTTTCCAATTTTCACAATTTTCTCAATTTTCCCAAAACAACCAACTTCATAAATATTCATGTAACCTCCATTGAAGCTCTGTATTTAAGATCAATATGACCAATTTCATCTCTGTACATATAAATTTGAACCCTACTCTTAAAATTCGACTCATCCCTATCAAATTCCTTAGAAGCTATGATGCAAAAATTGGGTCTTTTGCCCAATTTCTTCATGGGAACCATGGATGATTTGTAAAATAAAAACTAGACCATCTGCAGGCCCAAATTTTCCCAATTAAATATTTAAATTGGATATTTTAAAATTGTGATCTCAATTTCCCCCATTTTTGTGTGAAATTACTTCTATTTCACTACAATAATATTATCAAACGATTTGAAGTCCTCCTCTGAAATGATTTTTATTCAATTTTCTTATTGAATTTTTTGTTAACTCGACCCATCCAGGATCAATGTTGAAACTCGAGATATGATACCACACTATAGCATCCCCAGGACCCGAGTTGGGAAATGCCACATGAAATTTCTAAACTCTAATACCGATTCAATTCACGAAAATGTTCTGCATATGAAGAGAACTATGAAAAATAATAACAAATAAGAATAAATAGTATCATACAAGAAAACCCATATAGAAAACACATGAATAATTACATCATAATTATTAAAACAAGCAAATGGAATCCACTTATCTTTTATAAAATATCACTAACTACATGCAAACCTTTGACATTCCTCACAACCTTAGACTCTACTACTCATAACTCAGTAGAAGGTAACCCCCGATATGGGATAAAAATCTACCTAGGCAAGGGAATCCTAAAACAGACTAAGGTCTCTCAAACAACATAAAATTTTAGACTCGGGTGCCAACTCTAGAAGACAATTTACAGTCCCTCATTCCCCACATGCCTGTCCCAACCTAGGAAGTTTTCCCCTTTTCTTCTCAATAGTCCTTCAGGTGCCTCACTTCCCTTCTAAGGCTTCAACAACAGGTTGTATAGGGCGTCTCACAACCTTGTAGCTGCAACTTGGCACCTTGGGAATCAATTCCCAATATTTCTCTCACAAAGAGAGATGATCACGATCTTGAAAAACTACTTATTTAATAACTCACAGGCCTCACAACCTGCTTCTTCAGCCTAATTCCCTCATTACTAGTTTCCCAAAACTCCAATGCTTCCCATTATACAGGTACAAGTTATGGCAGTAGTAAAGTACAAATGGTAGGAGGGAATAATCATGATATAATGAGTGAATGAATGGGATCAATGAACTAAATTGCCTAGTTATATTTGCATGTTCCTAACTTGACACTTTTCATGATGGTAACTACATGGGATCCCCACATGGACCCACCACATGGTGATACATTCCCCCTTAGAGACTTGGGATAAAATGAATATCCCATACTTTAGAATTTAGAATTTAGGAATATTAAGAAAATATTCATTTGGGCTTAAACCCCCTTAGCTTATCCCCTTTCTTAGACTCTTTTCCACCCCCTTTCCCATTCTAGTGGATTTTACCCCCCCATACTCGATTTCCTGGTTAGTCTACAAAAGTGATTTGTTTTCATTAAAATATGAGTACGATTACATAATACAAAGATAGGCTCACTAGACTTTTAGCTTCTAGTTCTCGAGCCTCATAACCACACATACACTCTGCCCTCAAAATGCATATATATAAAGGAACTCTAGAATGAAATATCTTGGCTCACCAGACTATATGTACATTTAGATTTACATGAAAATTGAGGTTCAGCCTAGGCGTATTACAAGAATAGAGTTTTCAGGGATTTTAAATTGGGTGAACATGTTTTTCTAAAAGGGGAAGTTAAAAGAAGTTCATTAAGATAGGGTTTCTTCCCAAATTTGGCAACAAGATATTGCGAATCATTCGAAATATTAGAGAATATAAGGCCAATTTCATACATGGTAGCATTTCCTTCATGTTGGTTGTGGAGCCTAATTATCTTCTTGATTGAGAGGTTTTTGTTGTCAACCATGTTTATACACCATGAAGACTTTACACCTCGGAAGACTATACACCCCTCCACGCAGGGAAGTTGCCCGGGGGGATTCCCCCCCTGCGGGATTTGGGGGAAAGCAGTCTCCCGGCGGGGGTTCGGGGGTGAAGCCCCTGAAGTAAAAATCTCCTTGTAAATGTATATTGTAATTTCATAGTAAATCTGGACCATTCATAATAAGGTCGCAGATGTGATGGTAGAAGTTATGTTAGGGTTTTGACCCTAGAAGGAAACCCTCTTTTATGAGGAAATGTACTGTGGCTATGTATCATTGTGAATATTGTATTCCAAGTGAGGAGACAGTGAGAGAACGAAGAGTAAGTTACAGCGGGTGTGTTGTAGGTTGTATCCCTTCATTTTTGGGATAATAAAAAGGAATGAATTGGAAATTTCTCTGGTGGATGTAACCCACACTAGGTGAACCACATATATTTGTGTCTCTATTGTATTGTGTATCTTTTGTGTTTTATTTCTATATTTTATTTATTTATTTCTTCTCGATCCTGTTTTTCTAACAGCTGGTATCAAAGTGAAAGGTAACTCGCAGGAAAATAGGTTTCCTGGTTCGAGTGGGAGAAATCGCGGAAGATGGATAGTTTAGGGTCGAGAAATTTAACAACCAAAACTATCAGTTATGGAAAATGAAGATGGAATATTATTTATATCAGAAGGATATATTCCTACCATTGGGTGGAATAACAAAGAAGTCGACGACCATGAAGGACGAACAATGGGAGGTTCTTGACAGAAAGGGACCAGGAACGATACAACTAATCCTAACAACGTTGATGGATTTCAATATTTTGAAAGAAAAGACAACGAAGGAGTTGATGGACGCATTGGATAAACTGTATGAGAAAGCATCGGCGTCCAATAAGGTATTTCTAATGAAGATATTATTTAATATGAAGATGTCAGAAGGTGGGGTTGTTGCAGATCATTTAAATGAATTTAATACAATTAATAATCAACTAAGTTATGTAAAAGTGGACTTTGATGATGATGTCAGGTCTCTTCTAATCTTGTGCTCATTGCTAGAAAGTTGAAATGTCTTGGTCATGGATTTAAGTAACTTTGTCTCTGGTTCAAACTATTTAAAATTTGATGATGTTGTTGGTGTTATCCTTAGCGAGGAAATACGACGGAAAAACATGGGTGAGACATCAGGTAATGCATTAAACATGGAGAACAGGGGAAGACAAAAGAATAGAGCAAAGGGATCAGGGAACCGCGGAAATTATAGGAAGGGAAGATCCAAATCCATACTGGGAAATATAGAGTGTTGGAATTGTGGGAAGAAAGGACATTTGAAGAAAGACCGCAAAGCTCCAAAGAAACAAAGAGATGGACAATAGGAGAAAAATTAGGAAGCAAATGTAAAAGGTGATGTGTTACAAGATGCTTTGATTATTTCTGTAGATATTATTTTTGAGTCTTGGGTAGTATATTCAAGGGCTTCATTTCATGCCACACATGATAGGAAACATTTTCTAGATTATTTTCAAGGTGATTTTGGACAGGTTTATTTGGGTGATGACGCACCATGCAAAATTGTTGGAATGTGAAAGGTAAAAATAAAGAAAATGAATGAAAACTAATGGTTGTTGAAAGAGGTAAGACATGTTTCAGATATAAGGACAAACCTAATTTCAACAGGGCAGTTGGAAAGTGAAGGTTGTATATCCATATTTACATATAAGGTGTGGAAGGTCACCAAAGGATCATTGGTGCTAGAAAGAGGAGAGAAGGTAGGTACATTGTATTTATGTACTGGTAATATTGAATCATATATCTATTTAGCTTCTATAGGAGTGGATATGACACTTTGGAATCATAGGCTTGGACATATGAGTGAGAAGGGGATGGAGATACTTCACAAAATAAAAAAAATTCCAGATCTTAAAGAAATAGATCTGGATTTCTGTGAGCATTGTGTTTATGGAAAACATAAGAGATTCAGATTTCTCAAAGTCGGAAAAGAAAAGAAGAGTGAAAGGTTAGATCTTGTGCATATAGATGTATGGGGACCAAATCATGTATCATATCTTTGTGGATCTTGTTATTATGTTACATTTATTGATGATGAAACTAGAAAAACTTGGGTTTATTTCATTCGACAAAATATGATGTTTTTTATCATTTTAAGAAATGGAAAGATTTGGTTGAGAATGAGACAAGAAAATTTTTGAAGTGTCTCAGATAAGACAATGGAGGTGAATATTGCCACAAGGATTTTGATTATTACTGTTCATACCATGGGATTCATAGAGAGAAGATAGTTTCAGGAACACCACAAGAAAATGGTGTGTCAGAAAGGATGAACATGACAATCATGGAGCATGCAAGGATTGTGAGATTACATGTTAGTTTTCCCTTACAGTTATGGGAAGTTGTAGATATCGTTGTTTACTTAATAAACAAAGGACCTTCAAGATCTTTGGATGGTGGTATTCCAGAGGAGCAATTAACATGTAAAAGGGTAAACTATTATTTTTTGAAGACTTTCGCTTGTGAAGCATTTGTCCATATTGATAAAGAAAATAGAACAAAGATTGAGGAAAAATACAAGAAGTGTACCTTTATTGGATACCGTGTTAATGATTTTGTTTATCTCTTATGGGATTATTAAAATGAAAAAATCATTAGGAGTAGAGATGTCATATTCAATAATAAGGTCATGTATAAAGATCAGTTGCAGGGAAAGAATAGGGAAGAAAAAAACTAGAATACACAGTTATTGATGAGATCACTGAAAAACAAATTCCAAAGGTACCAAAAAATCAAAATGTACAACAACAGGAGAAACATGTACCTCAAACTCCCGCAAGTGTTGTTATAAGATCTACCAAGCTAAGTAGACCCCCTGAACGATACTCTCCTTCATTGTATTATTTATTGTTGATTGATTATGGTTAACTAGAATGTTATGAACATGTAATATAGGTAGACACTAAAAATAAGTGGGAGGAAGGCATGAAAGAGGAAATGGATTCCCTGCAAAATAACCATACTTGGGATTTGGTTTAATTTCCTGCAGGAAAAAGTGCATTGCAGAATAAATGGGTTTACAAGTTGAAGGAAGAAGATGGAGGCAAAACTCAATACAAGGATAGACTTGTCGTAAAGGGGTTTGCACAAAAGAAAGTTATAGATTTTGATGAAATATTTTCTCTTGTTAAAATGACTTCAATTAGGACTATTTTAAGTCTTGTGGCAGTAGAATATTTGCATCTTGAATAGTTATATGTAAAAACAAATTTTCTCCATTGGGATTTGGAGGAAGAGATTTATATGCAGTAGCCATAGGGGTATGAGGTCAAGGGGAAGGAAAATTCGGTATGCAGGTTGAAGAAGATCTTGTATAGACTAAAGAAAGATCCAAGGCAGTGGTATTTAAAGTTTGACATGTTTATGACATAACAAGGTTATAGTAGATGTCATTTTGATCACTGTGTTTATTTTAAAATTCTAGAAAATGGAAGCTATATTATCTTGTTAGTGTATGTAGATGACATTCTTGTTGAAGGTTCTAATATACAGGATATAAATGTGCTCAATAATAAATTAGATAATTCATTTGCGATGAAGGATTTGGGCGCTGCAAAGAAAATCCTTGGTATGAGAATAACAAGACACATGAAAATTCGCAAATTGACATTGTCTCAGGGTGAGTACATAGAGAAGGTGTTGGAGAGGTTTAAAATGGAGAATGAAAATCTAGTTAGTACATCGTTGGCCAACCATTTAAAATTAACCAAGGAAATGTGTCCCAAGACATAGGAGGAGATAGAATACATGTCCATTGTTCCTTATTCATCAATAGTTGACATCTTGATGGATGTGATGATTTGCACAAAACCAGATATTGGACATGTAGTGGGAGTTGTGAGTAGGTATATGAACAATCCAGGTAAAGAACATTGGGAGGTAGTAAACTGGATTCTCAGGTATTTAAAAGGTACTGATACTCATGTATTATGTTTTGGAGGTTCATAAATTGTTCTACATGGATATGTTGATTCAGATATGGGAGGCGATAAAGATAGTAGGAGGAGCACCACAAGGTATGTTTTTATTGTAGGTGGAATAACAATGAATTGGATTTAAAGACTACAAAAGGTTGTTGCACTTTCAACAACAAAGGAAAAGTATGTTGCTTCTACAGAGGCTAGTAAAAATATGATTTGATTATAGAGGTTTATGGATGAATTGGGAAAGAAGAAAGAGAATAACAGTTTGTACTATGACAACGAGAGTTCCATTGATCTTGCAAAGAACTAATCCTTACATTCAAAGACTAAGAATATACAACTCAGGTACCATTTCATATGATCCATGTTGGAACATGGACATTTGATGTTGGAAACGATACACACTATCCATAATCCTGTAGACATGTTAACAAAGAGAGTAACCAGGGTGAAAATGAGTTACTACTCAGTTTCAGTTTGACTTCAAGCATGAATGTGAAGATGAGAAATTGTGCAAGTCCAAGAAGGATCATAGTCCAACATATACAATAGTGGTGGAGTTGTTGAGATCAATCTCCAAGTGGGAGATTGTTGCCTGTGGATCCTGATTATCTTCTTGATTCAAAGGTTTTTGTTGTCATCCATGTTTATACCTCATAAAGACTTTACACCCTCGAAGACTATACATCCCTCCACACGGGGGATTTCCCCCCCTGCAAGGTCTGGGGGAAAGTGGCCCCCCAAAGGAAAAATTTCCTTGTAAATGTATATTGTAATTTCATAGTAAATATGGACCCTTCATTATAATGTCACAGATTTGACGGTAGAAGTTATGTTAGGGTTTTTTTCGCTAGAAGGAAATCCTCTTTTATGAGTGAAATGTATTGCATCTATGTATAATTACGAATATTGTATTATGAGTGAGGAGACTATGAGAGAAAGAAGAGGAAGTTACATCGGGTGTGTTGTAGGTTGTATCCCTTCATTTCCTAGATAATAAAAAGAAAAGACCTAGAAATTTCTTAGTGGACATAGCCCACACTGGGTGAAGCACGTATATATGTGTCTCTATTGTATTGTGTATCTTTTGTGTTTTATTTATGCATTTATTTTATTTTATTGCTCCGCGATCCTCTTTTTCTAACACTTCATCCATGAGAGTGCATAATGTATTTCTTGTATCATTATTAAATAAATATGTGCATGACTCTAACCACATAATTGATTAGACTATGATCCAGGTGGAAAACAAAGGGGATTTTCAGGTGGAATGAGTAGGCATCTTGGACCAAAAAGTGAAAGTTTTCTAGAGCAAAGCCATAGGACTGGCAAAGGTTCAATGGACCTGCTACGGTATGAAATATGTAACATGGGAACACGGAGAAACTATGCCAGAGGAATAGTGCAATTTTTTTTCAATTTTGAAGAAAATAGAAGCTAAAAATGCATGACTCCATTTTTGGGTAGCTAGAGTTATGGAACCACATTTCAAAATTCTAGGTCACCTGCATTGATATCCATGATAAATGAATCGTGTAGTCCAATGGACTGAGGTCCATGAAGGGGGAACATTCCTTGGTTTAGAATGTTGGTTGTGGAGCCTGATTATCTTCTTGATTCATAGGTTTTTCTTTTTTGAGTCGTGTTTATACCCCATGAAGACTTTACACCCTAGAATATTATACACCGCTCCATGTGGGGGAGTTGCAAGGGGGTATTTCCCCCCTGCAGGGTCCGAGGGGCTGATCCCCCAGCATGGGTTTAGGGGCGAAGCCCCCGAAGGAAAACTTTCCTTGTACATGTATATTATAATTTCATAGTAAATCTAGACTATTCATTATAAGGTTGCAGATTTGATGGTAGAAGTAATTTTAGGGTTTTTTTCCCTAGATGGAAACTCTCTTTTTATGCGGGAAATTTATTGTGGCTATGTATCATTGCAAATATTGTATTCTGAGAGAGGATACTGTGAGAGAAAGAAGAGGAAGTTACAACATGTGTGTTGTAGGTTGTATCCTTTTATTTATTGTATAATAAAAAGGAAGCACCAAGCAATTTCTCTAGTGGACGTAGCCCACACTAGGTGAACCATGTATATCTGTGTCTCTATTGTATTGTGTATCTTCTGTGTTTTATTTCCGCATTTTTTTATTGTATTTCTTTGCGATCCTTTTTTTATAACACAGAAGGTTGAGGGAAATATGAGATATGGGTTGGAACTATTGCTGAAGTTGTGAAATTACATATTTTTTATTTTGTAAGTATTATGATGTAAATTTGTATATCTATTTTGGCATGGTGTTGTGCACCGAGGAAGGTGAAAAATTGTAGGAGAGGAGGAATGTAATATCCCCACTATAATATATAGTTTAATTAATGCATAATGTAGATATGAATATGTCTATGGCCAAGTGATGTAATATGAAAAATGTATTTTCTAAATTTTAATAAATATAATGTGATACCAATTGTTGGGAATATGAACAATGATAGGGGTTGACGGATTCCTAAATTGGCATACTTTCATCACCCATCTAATACATCTTCACTTACCATTTTACATCAATCACTTCCTTTTTATACTCTCCTTATCTAGTTTTTCCACATTTATGATCAAGGAACAAATCTGTCCCATATGTCATTATTATTGTATTATTGGATAATTCTTAAAGGAACTTTCTACGTTCATATACGAATACCACTACACAAGAGTAATACAACAACTACAACTCCTCACGTTGGCTACAATACCTCTCTGTTGCAACTCCATGTGCACTTTTTGTTGCTATGATTATGGGAATGAACCAACTGCTACAACTCCAAGTGCACTATGCATGCTACAAATCCAGGTAACTAGGAACAAACCAGCTACCGCAAATCCAAGTGCACTCATTCTTGTTTCAAATCCAGAAAACTGTTGCAACTTTGAGCACACTCTTTGTTATTGTGACTCAGGACAATGACTGTAACTCCAATATCACTCTCTATTTCCATGAATATGAGTCTATTGTTGTTGTGATTCTGAGTATAAAACCCACCAACACAATAGCCAACACTACAACTAGTAGTTTGGAAATGGTCTTCATAGAGGAAAGTGACAAGAGGCAAGTAGGCGACTAAAAGGAGAAATCAGTTTTCCTATCGAGTCAACACACACCCAATTTTCACTAAAGTTTGACAGAACCAATCATTTAGATGAACAACAATATTCTCATGACTATCCATCTGTCTCTTTGTATAATTTTAGACATCAATCATATTGTATAAAAAAATTAGCTTCCCCATAGCTGAGGGAGAGGAAATTATTCTGGCTATAAGCATTCGAATGTTATTGTACTTTCAAACTTCTGCTATATAAATTATATTCCTTCTTTCATTCACGTATAGATGTTGACCGCAGACCCCCGACCCTCAGGCCAAGGTCCATGCAAGATCTTTCTAAATCTACCTCGTTGAGTCTAATTGACTCCTTGATTTTCCCTCGAGTAATATCTCATACACTCACAGTGTATCCACAGGTCCTTATGAGTTGATCCTGTGTGAGAAAACACCAGGCATCAACTCTTATCTTCTTACCAACAATGAAATTACATCTTTCACCAAATCGTAACTTCGGGTTTCACGATTTTGTGATCCCTGTTGTTGAGGTTCTCAACCCTTCCACCTACCGAAACTCGAAATGCCGAAATGCCGAAGTCTTTGGCCGCATCCTCCTCTGCTTATGAATCAAGTTTCGTGACTTCGGGAATTCTAGAGCAAGGAACCTCGATCTCTTGTCTCCTAAAGTGTCAAATTGTCGAATCTCGACACGTTCATCAATTATTGGCTCCTCAATGGGGTTTTCACCTTTTCGGGGTTTCGGACTTTGCGATTTCGCGAATCCTGACGTGAGGTTTCCTGACTCTCCAACCCCCGAACCCCGAAACAGTCAATGGAGTCTGACTCCGACTATTGACGAAAACTCACCACCTGTCCTCTCAAACTGTACTTTGTTTCTAATGTGGGCTCTCGTCATCTATCACCCAAGCTATTGACTTTCAGAACTTGAGCTATCCTTCTATCGCTATTTCCTTTATCCTTTTGAAGTTACGAACTATGAAATAGCAGCTATACAGAATCAATGGATGACAGTCACCCTCTTGATCAATGGCCCACGTGATTTTGGGCTTTCGGGTACCGGGAGTCCGAGACTCTCGATCCCAGAACACTGTCTTCTCAAGTTTCTAACACTCGAAGTGCCAAAATCCTGAAACCCACACAAATATCCTATCGCGACTTGCGACTTCGGTTTTTTTCACTCCATTGTATCCCAACCACTTGTCATCAGGACCTCCGAAACTCCAAACTCCGAAATTCCAAAGTTTCAAAAAATCTTCTCCTCACTTTCACTCACGATAAATCAGTTCATGATTCGTGGGTTCGAGAGACCAAGGGTTTCATCCACACTTCGAACTTACAACCCCCCAAATGCCAAAATGATCTCGATGGTCCAAAAATCATGATCAACATTCCACATTGGATCCTACCTCTCGAAGGATGCATTCGTCCAACGCTTAACTTCCCCACAACTCTCCTAGATCCTACGGTCCTCACTATTTTGTGAATTCTCCACAGAGAATTTTGACCATTCTATTCTTCCCTCAAGAACCTCTATGGAACGATCCAATGTTCTTTCACTGGAACTTAACCTTTTGCACGAAGATTCTGCTTTCTTCCTTCCTTCAAACACTTCAAAGGTGCTACCCCTTCTGAGGTTTCTCTAGTAAATTCAAGCCTCGAAAAAGGGCCTCTGCTCGCACTCCTTGTGGCAGACCTTCAAATACTTCTTCATATTTGAACTCTCGACTCTGTGCACCTTCTGCAACAACAATCTTTCTCTCTTCCACCTTAGTTAATAACTCCTAAGGACTCAGCTATCCTGCGCATGCCTTGCACGACTCCTGTGCTTCACTTGCACTTATGCTATAATGAGAACAACGGTATCCCTCCTTAGCTTTCAGAGATAAACTCTGAAACATTTTCAATGCACTCCTTGTGGATGCTTCACTGCACTCCTTGCAGGAACTTCTCTCACTTAAGAAGAGAAACAATTGAAACTCATTCTCTCTCTCTCATACTTCAAACATCCAACATGAAATCATACATACAACACAACATTTCAAGTAAATGCATAACAGAGATAATAAACAACTATCAACATACCAGTCAGCATGTATACACAGAAAACATCATAACACAATGAGTCTGATTCAAAGCTTCATATATTAATTCAAAGCTTTTGTACATGGGTTCTTCTCTACAACTTTCTTCTTCTTATGCTCTATGCTAATGCTACAATGATCTAATGAATGTCGTAATACAAATATGAGGGTGTCTATATCCATTTTCCCTCATGTTCTTCTAAACAGTCTAATATCTAATTCAAACCTACCTACTTTCTTTAACTATGCATAAATGCCTCTACCTTCTACAGATGAGAGCGAACCGCTCATGATCTATTTACAATATGCAAGTACGCTTCTCTTTAACCATTACATTAATGCTTAAAAAACATTTCAAAAACGTTCACTAGACGTCTTCAAACTGTCTTCTGCCTTTTACGTTGCTTGCTTGGCTGGATGCTTACAATGCTCCTGCATCATACTTCCTTTCTTGAAAATTTTCATGAACTCCTGTTCATGAGATCTTGCACGGTCTGTCCATGCTTAATAATTTCTACTTCATCTTCCCAACTGGCATCTTCAACTGGATGTCCTTTCCATTTGACCAAGTATTCAAAATACTCCTTCCTCCTGGTCTTTTTGCTAACCCTCTTGTCAATTATTCTTTCCATCTGTGGCTTTTCAGCTACAGGCATTTGTTTGGTCCATTGAATTTATTCTGCTCCTGCTTCTTCATCTTTGTAAGGTTACATATATGATATGTTGAATATCGGTGAAATTCCGATCCCATCGGGTAATTCAATCTCATATGCGTTTGCCCCAAATTTCTTCATGACTCTGCATGGTCCAATATTTTTCATTTTCAGTTTGTTATATGTTCCCCTTGGGAACCTCTCCTTCCTTAGATGTGCAAGAATCAGATCACCAACTTCATATTGAAGTTCTCGCCTATGTTGATATGCTCTGCGCTTGTATTCCTGATTTGAACTCTGCAATCGCTCTTTGACTCGGTTGTGAAGCTCCTTCATTGCTTCTGCAAAGTCCTCTACACTAACACTTATGAATTCAGTTTGTTCCATATATTTTAATTCATAAACTCCCCTTGGTTGCATTCCATATACAATTTGGAATGGACTCTGCCCTGTGATTCTATTGATCGAATCATTATAAGAAAATTTCGCTTGTGGCAGAATGTGATCTCACTGACTGTGGTGTTCAACCACTAGGATCCTCAGTAAATCTCCCAAGCTTTTCTTTACAACTTCTGTCTGACCATCCATCCAAGGATGATAAGCTGAGCTAAAAGACAAACTTGTCCCCAACTTCTTCCATAAATTCCTCTAGAAATGTCCGACGAACTTGGTATGTCGATCTAAAACTATACTCCTTGGCAAGCCATGAAGTCTGATGACTTCTTGAAAAACAGGTTCGCAATATGAGTTGCGTTGCTGGTTTTTTGGCATGGTATGAAATGTGCCATCTTTGAAAATCTATCTACCACCAAAAAGATTGAATCACATCCTCTTTGTGTGCTTGGCAGTTCCAATATGAAATCCATGCTCACTGCATCCCACAGCCTCTCAGGTATGGGTAATGATTGGTATAACCCTGTGTTCTACCTTTTCCCCTTTGTGTGCTGACAAATCCTACATCTGTCCACAAATTTCTTAACATTTGTCCTCATCCATGGCCAAAAATATGTGCCGTTCAACTTTGAGAACGTTTTTTCATGATCGAAATGTCCGACCAATCCTCCACTGTGTTTTTCCTTCAATAGGTTCTCCCTCATGGAGCATTTTGGAATACATAATTGATTGCCCCTGAATAATAATCCATCCTGGATCATATATTCGTTCCACTGGCTTCTGTCGCTGAGAATTGGATTCTCATATGCCTCATACGCTTCCTTAAAATCTGGGTCATCCTTGTACATTTCTTTGAGGTTATCAAAACCCAAAGCTTTGACTTTGAATTCCAGCATCAACAAACATTTCCTGCTCAGAGCATCAATAACTTTGTTAGCAGTTCTAGAAATATGCTTAATCAGAGAAGTAAAATTCTGCATGAATTCAACCCATTTAACATGTTTTTGGTTCATCTTCTCCTGTTGAGTCACAAATTGCAAAGCGTGATTATCGTTGTACAAAACAAACTCTTTAGGAACCAAATAATGTCTCCATTTCTTCAACGCTTGTATGACTGCATAAAATTCCTTGTCATATGTTGAGTATTTAGTCTTCGCTTCATTCATCTTTTCACTAAATTATGTGACTGGCCTGTCATCCTGGCTCAAGACTGCTCCAATTGCAAATCCACTCACATCACACTTGACCTGGAACGTCTTGTTAAAGTCTGGAAAAAACAGAATTGGTTGCTCCGTGATCTTTTTATTCAATATATTGAAACTCTTCTCTGCTTCTTCTGTCTAGTGAAAATACTTGTGTCTTTTCTTCACCGTGTCCATCATCGGTGCACTAATCCCACTGAAATTTCGGATGAATTTATTGTAGAAACTAGCTAAACCATGGAAGCTTCGAAATTCAAACACACTTTTCGATGATGGCTAATTCTTAATCGCTTCTACCTTATCCGGATCCATTTTCATCTCATTTATAGAGATAACAAAACCAAAATAAATGAGTTATGTCCTCATAAATGTTGATTTCTTCATATTTATCAGCAATTTCTCTTGCTGTAATCTCCTCATTACTACAGCTAAATGCTTTAAGTGCGTTGCTTCTGTCTTGCTGAAAATCAATATATCATCAAGATATACGATGACAAATTTCCCAATGAAATCCTTCAGGACTTCGTTCATCAACCTCATGAAAGTACTGGGTGCATTTGTTAAACCAAATGGCATGACAAGGCATTCATACAACCCCTCATTCGTCTTGAATGTTGTCTTCCATTCATCACCTTCTCTCATATGAATTTGATGATATCCACTTTTCAAATCAATCTTTGAAAAAAACTTTACTCCACTCAAGCAATCCATCAAATCGTCCATCCTTGGCAATGGAAATCTGTATCTGATGGTAATCTTATTGATTTCCCTTGAGTCTGTACACATCCTCCATCCTGCATCTTTCTTTGGGATGAGCACTGTTGGAACAACGCATGGACTCAAGCTCTCTTGAATCAATCCTTTGTCCATTAAATCCTGGACTTGTCTCTTGACTTCTTCATTTTCCTGTGGTGTCAACCTGTACTCTGCTTTGTTCAGTAAACTGGCTCCAGGTATAAGATCAATGTGATGGCTTATAATCCTGATTGGTGGCAACGAACAAGATAGTTTGTCCACTACTATATCAACAAACTCTCCCCGCAACTTCTGGATTTCTTTTGGTAAATCATCCACTCTTGTACTAGTCAAAACAATTTTAGGTTTTCTGACCACAATAAATTGTGTGTCTTCCTTCTTCTTAACCTCATTAAGAATTTCCTTCCCACTCATGAGAAGTATAGTGTTGCTTGTCTCTATTTTTACTTCTTTATCCTTAATCGACAACAACATGTGTGTCCTCCCATTCTTCGCTAGGGTGTATGTGTTCTTTCTCCCATCATGAATCACGTTTCTGTCATATTGCCATGGTCTACCTAGCAATAGATGGCAAACATCCATGGGAATGACATGACATAATATTTCATCCTTATATACTCCTATTTTAAATTCAACTAAACACTGTTTAATGGCATTTAACTAATTTCCTTTTTGTAGCCACGAAACTCTGTATGGGCTTGGATGTACGATAGTCTTTAGCTCCAACTTTTCTACCATCTCTGTAGAAATGAGATTGTCTGTGCTACCACTGTCCACGATGACTTTGCATACCCTGTCTTTGGTCTTGCAATCAGTTCGAAAAAGTCTATTCCTTTGGGATGGATTCTCTGCATCCTTCTCTGGCGTTAAGAGAACTTTTCTCATCATTAAAGATCTTCCACCCTCAGCATCTTCTGCCTCAACATTCCATCCTTGTGCTTCGGCAATGTGAGTTTCACCACCTTCTTTCTTCCTATCTGGACACTCATAAGATTTATTTTTGTTTGTCTCACAAACATAACATTTCACTTCACCTCCTCGGCCTCTTCCTCTTCCTCTGGTATGAGGAAAAGTATTTCTATCAGCATACTATCCTCTTTGTGAGCTTCCCCCTCTCTTAGTTTGGGTTTGAGGTTTCTTCCCCTCTTCTTTAGATATCTGAGTTCTGTCTTAGGCAATTGTTTTGCCTCTGGCTTGACTTATGCCTCGACCTCTTTGACCTTACTTTCAGCTCAGCTTCTCTTCCTCTTTCAGAGCCATCTGATAAGCATCTTCTACATTCCAAAGGGTCATCATGCTCATCTCATCCTGAATGCCATATCGCAGACCATTCATGTACCTGGAAACCTTTTCATCATCGCTTTCTCGATGACCTTCTCTGATGTTTATCTTGTAGAACTCTTCAACGTATTCTTTCACTGACATCAACTTCTGTCTCAAATTCTGCATTCTCCGAAACAGAGTAATTTGATAATCCTTGGGTATGAATTTGGATTTCATCTTCACAACCATTCTATCCTAGCTCTTGATTTTCTGTTTTCCTTTGTAGCGTCTGTCAGCCTACAATTCAACCCATCATAATGTTGCATTCCCTTTAAGTCTTTTCACAGCGTGCTTGACCTTCTTGTCTTCCTTGACATCCTCATAGTCGAGGTACTTATCCAGAACCCTAATCCAATCTAGAAGCTCTTCAACATCCAGGTTCCCCTGATACATGGGAGTCTCCATTTTTTCCCTAACACCTATCCTTGCAACAACCCTGAATAGGCGTTCATCCGCAACATCTTCGACTGCCACTTCTTGTCCTTCATGTCTAGCTTCATTTTCACCTTCAGTTTCATTGATATCCCTCTCTTTCCACTGCTGGATCAGGCATTGACATGGGCCTATCTATTGTTCTCGGCGGCATGGCTGAGAAATGCTCCTCTTTTCTCTGCTACAGAAAACAAAGAACTTTTTTTGTGCTCTGATACCACAATTGACCACAGACCCCTGACCCTCAGGCCAAGGTCCATGCAGGATCTTTCTAAATCTGCCCCCTTGAGTCTAATTAACTCCTTGATTTTCCCTCGGGGAATATATCATACACTCACAGTGTATCCACATGTCCTTATGAGTTGAGCCTGCGTGAGCAAACACCAGGCATCAACTCTTATCTTCTGACCAACAATGAAATTGTGTCTTTTGCCAAATCAGAACTTTGGGTTTCACAATTTTGCGATACCTATTGTCGAGGTTCTCGACCCTTCCACCTGCCGAAACCTGAAATGTCGAAACACCGAAGTATTTGGCCGCGTCCTCCTCTGCTTCTGAATCGCGTTTTGTGACTTCGGGAATTCTAGAGTAAGGAACCTTGATCTCTTGTCTCCTAAAGTGCCGAATTGCCGAATCCCAACACATTCATTAATTTTTGTCTCCTCAATGAGTTTTTCTCCTTTTCGGGGTTTTAGACTTCGCGATTTCGCAAATCCTGATGTGAGGTTTCCTAACTCTCCAACCATCGAACCCCAAAATAGTCAACAGAGTCTGACTCCGACTATTGATGAAAACTCGCCACCTGTCCTCTCAAACTATACTCTGTTTCTGATGTGGGCTCTCGTCACCTGTCACCCAAGCTATCGGCTTTCGAAACTTGAGTTATCCTCCTGTCTCTATTTCCTCTGTCCTTTCGAAGTTCCAAACTCCAAAATAGAGGCTATACAGAATCAACGGATGACAATCACCCTCCTGATATGATGACCCATGTGATTTTGGGCTTTCGGGTACCGGGAGTCCGAGACTCTTGATCCCAGAACACTGTATTCTCAGGTTTCCGACACTCGAAGTGCTGAAATCCTAAAATCCACACAAATATTCTGTCACAACTTGTGACTTTGGATTTTTTCACTCGACTGTATCTTGACCTCTTGTCATCAGGACCTCTATAACTTTGAACTCCAAAATTCCAAGTTTCCAAAAAATCTTCTTCTCGCCTTCACACACGATAAACTAGTTTGCGCTTCGGGAGTTTGAGAGACCAAGGGTTTCGTCCACACTTCGAACTTACAACCCCCCCAAATGTCGAAATGATCTCGATGGTCCAACAATCGCGATCAACGGTCCACATTGGATTCTACCTCTCGAAGGATGGATTCTTCCAACGCTTAACTTCCCCGCAACTCTCCTGGATCCTACGGTCTTTGCTATTTCATGAACTCTCCACAGAGAATTTCGACTATTCTATTCTTCCCTCAAGAACCTCTATGGAACGAGCCAATGTTATTTCACTGGAACTTAACCTTCTACATGAATATTCCGCTTCCTGCCTTCCTTTGAACACTTCAAAGGCGCTACCCCTTCTGAGCTTTCTCTGGTAAATTCAAGCCTCGAAAAAGGGTCTTTGCTCACACTCCATGTGGAAGACCTTCAAATAATTCTGCGTATTTGAACTCTCAACTCTGTGCACCTTCTGCAACAACAATATTTCTCTCTTCCACCTTAGTTAATAACTCCTAAGGACTCAGCTAGCCTGCGCATGCCTTGCATGACTCCTGTTCTTCACTTTCACTTCTGTTGGAATGAGAACAACAGTATCCCTCCTGAGCTTTCAGAGATAAACTTTGAACCTTTGTCAACGCACTCCTTCTAGATGCTTCACTGCACTCCTTGCAGGAACTTCTCTCACTCAGGAAGAGAAACAACTGAAACTCATTCTCTCTCTCTCAGACTTCAAACATCCAACATGGAATCATACATACAACACAATATTTCAAGTAAATGCATAACAGAGAAAATAAACAACTATCAGCATACCAGTCAACATGTATACACATAAAACATCATAACACCATGAGTCTGATTCAAAGCTTCATATATTAATTCAAAGCTTTTGTACATGGGTTCTTCTCTACAACTTTCTGCTACAACTTTCTTCTTCTTCTACTCTATGCTAATGTTACAATGATCTAATGAATGTCATAATACAAAGACGAGGGTGTCTATATCCGTTTTCCCTCCTATTCTTCTAAACAGTCTAATCTCTAATTCAAACCTACCTACTTTAATTAACTATGCATAAATGCCTCTACCTTCTACAGATGAGAGCGAATCTCTCATGATCTTCTTGCAATATGCAAGTATGCTTCCCTTTAACCATTACATTAATTCTTCAAAAACATTTCAAAAATGTGCGTTGGAGGTCTTCCAGCTGTCTTCTACCTTTTACGTTGCTTTCTTGGCTGGCTTCTTATGATGCTCCTGCATCAGATGTGTTGGTGATTGTGTGGTTCTGATTTCGTAGATCAATGCCTTCTCTAAAGTGGTAGGGCCCCCTTTTTAGTCAGGTACTTCCTATACATTAGTATAAGATTTAACCTTTCAATCTTGTTCATTTAATTTCATATTTTATTTACTTTGAAATCTGTTGCAATTCTAAAATCAAGTAGAACAGTCACCGCAATTCGTTTGTGGTTGATATTTAATTTCTTTTTGTTAATAATTAACAATATTAATTTGCAATTCTA
Organism: Picea sitchensis; assembly: GCA_010110895.2. Lineage (NCBI taxonomy): Eukaryota > Viridiplantae > Streptophyta > Pinopsida > Pinales > Pinaceae > Picea > Picea sitchensis. The sequence goes on from SNQJ01S0000153.1 coordinate 501,100, forward strand.
CATTGGTTCTATTTTCGTGAAGTCATAATCACATATGTGTTGGAGCTCATAATTGTTGACATTATGCTCACTTCTATTCTCACACAATAGCCATGTTGTTGTAGTCTATGTTGATGCAACTCACATTGTGACAACTCACATCGTTGTGATTCCCTTTTTTTATGTAGCTTCATTAATGAAACTCATGTTGTCGCAACTCGACTTCGAGATGAATTTTTTTTTTTTTCTTCCTAATTTGAGATATAATTAGTCTTCAACATTTTGATATTTCCATTGGATTATTGAACATTTAATTGTCCCAACAAAACAACATATTCATTATACTTGAGAAAGTCACTAGTAGATCATAGTATAGATTTCAATTCTTGTAAGTGTGATTTCAATTCCTACAAGAGTGATTTAAATTTCAGCAAGTGTGATTTCAATTCTTGTAAGTTTTATTTCAATTTCCACAAAGTGTGATTTTAGTTCTTACAAGAGTTATTTCAATTTCCGCAAAGTTTCATTTTAATTCCTGCAAGTGTGATTTCAATTTTCATACATGTGATTTCATTTCCTACAAGTGTGATTTCCTTTCTTGCAAGTGCAATATTTACTTACCTGCAACTTAGGAAATAGTTTATCTTGGCAACTTCATTAAGTATCTTGAATACTTGATTTGTGACATTCAATGTACTACAACCCCTAGAAAAAATAAACTATAACTTTCATATATGGTGCATGACAGTTCATAAGTAAGAGATGACCTCACATTGAGAATTAAATGTACAATTTTGTTTTTCTCACTAATTAATTAGAAAGTAATAGAAACATCCATCATTTTTTGCATCTTTGTTGGGGAACTTTTTAAAGAAGGTAGTTTTTGTTTAGATGTGTGGATTTCCCTCATTATAGTATATTAAATGTCATGATTTATTTTAATCAATTTGTAGGATGTTTTTCTAATCTTTTCTATGGCCAAATCTAGAGATCCACAATGTATATTTATTATCTCTGTCCAAAACCCCCAAAAATAAAACAATGCAAGCCAATCACAAGAGAGAAAAGAGCTTAGTCAACGAAATTACTTATCCCCTAAAAAACTTTCTCCTACCAAGAAGAACCTTCAAGCATCTCCTTAGGAATCATAGATTGTACAAGGGTCTCTAGACACAGAGTTTCAAATTTCATAAGAGAATATCAACGAGAAATATCGCTCTGGAGAATTCCTTTTCCCTAAGGCACCCTTAGAAATAGAGAACAACCCTAAAAAAGAAACGACACATGATATTTTCAAGGAGGAACCCACAACTTTCGGATTTCCAATTAAAGAAATGAATGAGGAGACCAAGATGAAGAACATCCCTCATTTACCCTTTCCAAACTAACATGGGTTATCTAAACAATATTAGGATACCTTCCTCTTCGATTTTGATGTACTTTGCAGAAACTAGGACTACGTAACAGATGCCCAAAAACTTAGTCTTTTTCCTGCGACACTGAAGAGTGTTGTACTACGATGGTTTATGGGTCTCAAAAAAGATATCATCCACTCATGGGATCAAATGAAAAAGAATTTTCTAGACAAGTACCAAGACTAATGAAAGGATAAAGAAAGAAGAGAGGAAGTATTCAAGATGATGCAACATGAAGATGAAAGTATGGAATATTACATTGAACGGTTCACCTATAACTTGTAGAGGGAAAATCAAGGAGACTTGGCTACTGAGACATGATGTGTCTTGTTCCTAAGAGGAATTTGAGATTATTTTCTATAACTTCTCAACCTAATAGGTGGGGGATATGTTTCCTAGTTAGAATACGATAGTATCTTGGAACTTTTTCATAAGTATTCTAGAGGTACATTAAAAATGGGAAAAGGGGTAAGAGATATACTAGAAAGAATGGGAAAAACTATTAGAAATGGAGTCATGAGAGAAGAAATAGGGAACATGTTAGAATACTTCAATACCTAAATAATTAGTTCCTTGAGCTTCCAACTGGATACACTGCAGCTGAAGAAGAAGAGGGAAGAAATATAACAGGAATTGGCTATCTTTTGTCTTAGATGCATAAAAATCACCCAAGGAGGGAATGTTGGTTGGATCAGATCGAGGTTTGCATAATATATAGTGAGGATCATGCTACTCATAACAGTCCATCTGTTAAGCCCTAATATTGGCTCATTACCCCTTAATTGGGGCATATTATATTAGTAATGTTATTTTATTTATGTCGGCTTTAGGCTATTAGTTGTCATTATACCTCCTAGTCTCCTATATATACCAAGGAGATATTTTCATTTTGAATCATCTTGTGCTTGAACATTTAAGTAGGGTAAAAGGAGGTTTCCCCATTGAAAAGGCTTATTATCTGAAATTATCTCTTTTTCAAGGCGTTGAGTACTTTTTCTGAGGTTTTTATATGCTATATTGATATTTGGTTCTTAACATATGGTATCAGAGCTCAAGGTCTTGGAGTTTCGCTGCTACATCTGAGACACCTTGGTATTTTCACTATAACGTTTTTTCTACAATTTTTCAGAAGGAATGGATTGGAGGATATTTATTAGATGGATCAAGGTACATTGGGTTCAAAATTCATCTCCTGAGGCCTTATACTTTCGGAGATACATCCTGTACAAGATAGGGTTCTGGAATCATCTGGAACTGAGTCATTTCATAATTTTCGCTATTAAACATTTTATGTAACGTTTCAGACCCTGAAATCTAGAGGCTATTTACAAAAATTAGTAAGGCATCTGTGGTAAAAATTTCAGCTTCTGGGTCATCTTAAATTTGTATATACACCGTATGTAAGATAGGGTATCTGACTAGTCCTATTGACTAGTCTCAAGAAGGTGTTCCAAGTAAAACAATCATAACTTCTTCCTAGAGTATTCAAATTGAGTAGGAATGGTTTCATTGTATCGTGGGAAGTCTGTAGTATTTTTGATGTGAGTTTCAGAATTTTGTATCAATTATGTTGTGTGGGGCACTCTATACAAGTGAAATCTCATGGAAAGGCCAAAAATCGGCAAATTGTGGGGAAGTTATCGTAAATTCCACTTAGCACATCTAATTTTGATGAGACCTTTAGAATTGCAGAGAAGAAATATCAGAGAAATACATAAAAGAAAGTTTCATACCTAGAAGGGCCGAAACTTGGGAGATACAATAGAAGAAAGATTGTCTAGCAGAACCACCTCAAAATCAAGGTTCAAAAAGGGAACTTATACACCATGCCAAAATCTAGCAGATACTTGGCCAACATGCCACCCAAAAAGGGAACTTATACACCAAATAATCCTCCATACAATCCTACTTGGACTCTTGACGAAGGTAAAGAAATGCGTAGGTACATAAATGATTTACAAAAGAAGATAGTAACAAAAGATGAACTACAAGAGATCATAGAGGGTTTAAAAGGGGAGATCATGGAAGTATTGAAAAATTTCGTAACAGAGAAGACACCTGAAAGTGAAAATGCATCCCATGAAATTCATGATGAGGAAACAAGGAAGGTAAATCAAGAATGGAGAAACTCCAACTTTGGTCTGAAGACCAACCACGTTCCTAAGATTGATATGAGGTAGTTTGATGGCAAGGACCCAATCACATGGATACTTCAGATGGAGCAATTCTTTAATATCCATAATGTGCCACATACACAATAGGTATGGATTGCTTTTTTATATTTAGAACCTAATCGATTTGTATGGTATCGATGGCTTTTTTCTCACAAATCACTCGTCACTTGGACAATTTTCACGGAAATGATAACACACTATGAAGATACAAGGAGCAATACCTTCTTTAGCCAATTGATAAATCTCAAGCAAAAGGGTTCAGTTACCGAGCACATTGAGAACTTTTAAAGATTGAATATAAAGGTAACCAATATTCCAGATGAGCACTTGATTGATGTATTCATAGGAACTTTAAAGGATATCATTCAACATGAAGTTCGCCTTTGGGAACCCAACTCATTGGAGAATGCATTTAAGGTGGCAAGAAATGTTGAAAGTAAAAATATGGCTATGGCTACTAGAAGGACCAATCCTAACATCTATAGAGAGAACAATGCTCCTTCTTCTAAAACACCTATAGAGAGCACCATGTTCATCTCCTAACCTCACTAAACCTACAATGTTGACATCTCAACAATTGTAGGAAAGAAAGAAAAAGGTTTATGCTTTAATTGTGACCCAACAAGTGTGAGTAAAGGGGACACAAAGTGTTGTGAATAGGTTGTTTCTACAACAGATTACGAAGAAATAAGAACAAAAGAACAAGACCTTCAAGATGAAAGCGTTGAAACGTTTTCATCTGAAGGGTTGACTTCCACGATATCGTGTATTGCATTGACTGGAATTAGCACTACTCAAACACTCAAGATTGAAGGATACATCAAAGAAAAAGGTAATAGTCCTAATTGATTACATGGTACTCATGGTACATTTCACTATAAGTGTAAAACCCTCATTTGTATATCTAGCACCAGAGTTCAAAGTAATGATTGTAGATGGAGGAACTAACAATTACTTTCGAGGAAAATGCAATAAGATCAATCTTACTATGGGGGAATATGTAATGAATAGTCAATGATTTCTATACCCATAGTAAAATTCTTGGAGATGTTGTACCTAGGAATCCAATGGTTACAATCATTAGGAACAGCTTTTAATTTTCAAGGAACTTTTCATGAAATTTTCATTTGGAAGGAAAATAAATTGAGATTTAAGAATTATCCTGAGGAGTACATTGTATGATAGCTCAAATAGCGCTGATAAAGTATTGAAAAGGGGCATCAAGGCATTTATTGCACAACTATACTCACTAGATGTTTAAACATCTAAATATGAATTCCTCAAGATCTCAAAGGATCATTAAACATTCCAAAGTATTTGAAGATATTCCCAAAGGTCTTCCAAATACTCAAAATGAGGATAGTAGGGGTACCACACGATTCCTGGTAGTCTTCCTCCTAACATCAAGCCATTATTAGACCTAGCCAAATTTCTTACTACGGACCCGATTAGTGTGGGTATTCAAGAGATAGCTCATGGCGTATGTCAGTTATAGATAGCTCAATAAGTGCTATTAGGAATGGACACATTCCCATCATTGATATGAATTGTTAGGTGGGCAGACAATCTATTTCAAAAATTGGATCTCCATTTGGGGTATCATCAGAGGATCAAAATGAGGGAAGAAGATATCAAAGCATCATTTTAGAATAGAGGCCATTATGAATTTTTGGTCATGCTGCCTGGCCTTACAAATCACCCTTCCACATTTCCAAGGGTTGATGATTCCATTTCCAAGCCCGCTGTAAATTTGTGTTTAGTATTTGCATTGATATACTAATCTATAGAAAGTCTTGGGAGGGATCATGTGCAACATGTTGACAAGGAGTGCTAGCTACTAAAGAGAGACAACAACTATATGCCAGGCTAATCCAAAATGTTTCTTTGGAGTAAAGGTGAGTATCTGCAGATTCATATTGTAGCTTATCTCATGAAGGTGTAAGGTAGACCCTAACAAGATTAAGACCATGATGGACTAGCTGATTCCCAAAACATTAAAATCCTCTAAGATTTTTTTAGAGGATTTTTGGGTTTGACCAGGGTTACTCATAGGGACTTTATTTGAACTATGGAAAGAATAATAGCACCAGCACTGGTGACATTAACTAATATGGATGGATTTTCATGGACTCCATAGCAAACTAAATATTTTGAACAACTTAAAAGAGGTGATGTGTAGATCTCTTGTCTTGACCACTCGGACTTCACAAAACCTTTAATGTGGAATGATGCCTCGAGAATGGAATTGGTGTTGTCCTAATGCAAGGAAAGGAGGCCCATGGATTTTGAATGTCGACCACTCCAAGGAAATGACTTACACAAACCCATTTATAGAGGAAATGATGGAAATACTATATGCATTTAAAATGACATCCCTTACCTAATAGGTAGGCACTTCAAGGTCAAAGCAGGTCATGATAGTCTTAAATAATTCACTAACAAAGGCCTCTTCAGAAGAACAACAAAAATGGGTAACCAAGATATTCAGTTATGGACAGAATGTATAAAAGGAAGCAAAATGTTGTAGGATGCACTCTCAAGAAAGGATTAAGAGGTTGAGGCCTTTCTACGATTTCCTACGATATTCCAACCGATTGGATAATAGAAACAGGGATGAATGGAAGAATGATGAAAAAGTGTGGATTCTCATTCAAAGTTTGCTGATTGGAAGTTCCGATTACATGGATACATTACATGGAAAAATGATTCAAATATGGTACAAGATCGGCCTTTATATTTATATAGAACTCCCAACTTCGAACAAAAGGTACTAATGAAGTACACACCTCTCCAGTGGGAGGTCACTCGGGATTTTTTTGAAAACTTACCATAGAGTCAGGAAGGATTTGTTTTGGGATGGCCTTAAAACTGATGTTCAATTTTTTTTTTTTTTTTTTTTATTAATTAAATATAATTTTAACTGTGACAACAAAATAATGTTTAAACAATTAAGACCTCAGGTATTTACAACCATTATCCATCTAGGAGTAGTGTTGGGAGGGTTTCCATGGATTTCATCAAGGGGTTACCAAAGAGAAATTCTGAAGGGAAATAGATGTCATCATGGTGATTGTTTATAGGCCCGTGAATTACACACACTTTTGTGCATTCTCTCATCCCTTCAAAGCTAGTACGGTTGCCAACGCATTCATGGAAGTGGGTTCAAAAGCTATGGCAACTAAGATTGTGTAAGTGACATAGATCCCATCTTCCATTGGACATTTTGGACAAAATTATTTTTCTTGTTTGGGTACTTAATTGGCTCATAGCTCATCCCTATCATCCCTCAATCCTGATGGACAAACCGAGATAGTGAACAAATGTGGAAGGCTACCTTCCCTTCTTTGTCTCGATAAACAAACACAATGGTTCAAATGGTTACCCTTGGCGAGGAATGGTGGTATAACACTTCCTTTCAATAACAGCAAAAAATGACACCTGGTTACCCTTGGCAGAATGGTGGTATAACACTTCCTTTCATACTGCAACAAAAATGACACCATTTATGGCACTTTATGGATACCACCCTCCTTCCATCACCTCTTCTCTAAAATAAAAATCTAGGGTTCAAGCAGTGGAAGATCACATCGATAATCAACAACAAGTTATCCAAATCTTAAAGGACAACCTAACCATGGCACGGAATCGCATGAAACAACAAGCAGATCAACATCGTAGTGAAAGAAGTTTTGAAGTAGGGGATTGGGTGTTTTTAATACTACAACCATACAAACAAATGTCCCTCAAGCCAGCCAAGAAGGATAATAAATTATCACCAAATTACTATGGCCCTTATAAGGTGTTGCAAAATATTAGTACTATGGAATACAAATTGGAGTTGCTTGCATCTTCACGAGTACACCCAATTTTCCATGTTTCATGCTTAAAGAAAGTTATAGGCGACAAGATCCCAGTTCAAACAATATTTCCAGAACTTGACGAGGAAGGAAAAATCATATTGGAGCTTGAAGCCATAACTGACACAAGAATTCGCCAGCTGCGGAATAGATCCATTTCAAAGTATCTCATTAAATGGAGGAAACTATCAGTTGAAGATTCCACTTGGGAAGATGATTCTTTTATACAGAAGCATCCATAGTTACTCAAGCATTGCGGACAATGCTTGTCTCAAGTGGAGGGGCATGTTAAGCCAATATTGGATCATTACCCCTTAATTGGGGCATATTATATTAGTAATGTTATTTTATTTATGTTGGCTTTAGGCCATTAGTTGTAATTATATCTCCTAGTCTCCTATATATACCAAGGAGACATTTTCATTTTGAATCATCTTGTACTTGAACATTTAAGTGGGGTAAAAGGAGGTTGCCCCCTTGAAGAGGCTTATTAGCATAAATTATCTCTTTTTCAAGGCATTGAGTACTTTTTCTGAGGTTTTTCTATGCTATATTGATATTTGGTTCTTAACACCATCCTTACAATGATTAAAATTAATTTACCAAAAAGATGAAGTAATAGAACAATTATGCTACATTTCTCAGAAGCGGCCCTAGTAACCCAAACCTCAAGGTATGATCCAAGATCAATATCAATATTTCAATTCATATATTATACTATCCCTTCAATTCCATATTATTCTCACATGTGGGGTATGCCAACACAATAATAGGTAGCTACTCCCCCTCCTAAATATTTATGGAAACAAGGATGGAGAAATTCCACCATGGGAGGACCTCAACAACCTATGACACAACCACCCATGAAACGCCTTCCTCCTCCAAAACTGTAGGAATCCACATCCACCTCTACTTGACCACAACCACCTACACAACCCATGCCTAACCCAAATAATTGAAGGCTATGTCATCCAGTGCAAGTTTTTGGACTTTAAACCTACCCTACTTTCTCTGTCTCTTCCCTAGACTGTAATGATGTTCACCTTAGATCCATGAAGACTCTAACCAAGGACCAACCTCTCATTAGAATCAAATATTTTAATGACAAGGTAACAAATGAAGAATCATAGAAAAACAAATATCAAGAATCTTCAAAAGGTCAGAATGCCCAACCTGAACTTCAAGACCCACCCTATCCTGAAAGGATAAACCAAGAAAAACATTTTACACAACCCGAGTTTGATTTCTTAGGAGAAATCAGAATGGGTGTGTCAAAATATCAATATTACAAGAAATTAAATACGTACCTATTTATTCAAAAGTGTTATGAGAATTTTTTTCAGGAATATCGGTAGGAAACAAAAGGATCCCCAAACTATTCATGTTATGGGAAAATTACCATACCTAAAGATGGGGGAAATTATCGCAGCTAAATACTTTGACCTCGATAGTCCAATCATTAATGTGTAGATAAAAAATACACTTATTAGTAACAAATTAATTGACCTTGGGGCCTCCATCCATGTTATGACACATGAGACCATGCAATCCTTAGGTATTACAGACCTTAGGGGAACCCCCACTATCCTTTAACTCACTCATAGATCAACCATTAAAGCATAGGAAATTCTAGAAGATGTAGTGATATATGTGGATTAGTGGGAATATCCAATTGAATTCATGGTACTACAACCCAAAACCTCTCTAGGTGGGTATCCTATAATCTTGGGATGACCATGGTTTCCCATTGTCAATTCCTATGTCGGTTGTTGGTCAGGAAACATGACCATTTCCCATGGGGCATCCACCAAACAATTAAATCTCTACCCTCCTTCTAAACCTAGCATAGAATTAGAAACACCACTTTGGGTTGATGGAGAAGAGAGTGATCAAGAAGGGGAATCCCATCAAGTCCTCTCCATAGATCAATACCTAGCTATAAGAGATAAAACAAAGGATGGTGAAATCAACAATTTTATAGCATATTCCTCTTCCTCGAGAAACAAAAATATTATTGAGCATGTTATGAACCAAAAACTAAGGTTTCTTTAGAATCAACAAGAATTTAACCCATGGAACATGAACCCACAAAAAAAAAATATCAAGTACCTCTTATAAAAACCAAATAAATCAGCTCAGGGAAAACCTTGAAAATCAATTGAGGACTAACCGAACAACAAAAGGTGCAACTGGTTCAACTACTGCAAAATCACAGTGATGCATTTGTTTGGGATTACTCTAAAATGAAGGGAATACAACCTGAATTGTGTACACATCATGTGTATATTAAGGAAGGATCCATACCTAATCATCAACCCCATTTCTGATTGACCTTGTCGATGAAAGACATATTAAAATAAGAGCTACATAAATTACTTACAAGTAACTTCATCTATCATGTTTCTGATACCCGGTGGGTCTCCCCTCTTGTCATGGTACTAAAGAAAAATGAGAAATGGAAAATTTGCGTATAGTAAAGAACTAAATAAAGCAATAAATAAATATCACTCCCCCTTACCATTTATTGACCAGGTCCTGGACATGTTAGTATGAAAGAATTATTTTTCTTTCCTCAACGAAATCAATGGATACAACCATATCCAAATCATACATTAAGACCAGGATAAAAAAACATTCACCTATCCTTGGGGGACATTCACTTACTTTTTTCTACCATTTGGGTTATACAATGCCCCTGCCACTTTTAATCAAGTTGTTATAGTTATATTCTTTGTTCTAGTTCACAATTACGTGGAAATATATATGGATGATTTCAAAACATATGGGGAAGAATTTGATGAGGCATTAGCCAATATGGAAAAAATGTTAATAAGGTGAAAGAGTCAAATGTTTACCTCGTTAATGAAAACATTTTTATGGTGGAAACTTATGGCATCATTCTAGGACATCAGATCTTAAAGAAAGGTATTTCAGTCGATCCAGAAAAAATAGTGGTAATACTAAATTTCCCAACTCCAAATTCATAGAAGCAGGTACAAACATTTATAGGATATGCTAGTTATTACCATATATTCATTGAATTTTTTCATGTATTCACTTTACTTAACAAATACATTGAGTTTGTATGGACGTAGACTTGCTAGCATGCACTTGATGAATTGAAAATAAAATTATATGAAGCTCCTATACTAAAGGAGCATGATTGGAACCTCCCATTGCACATTTCCACATATGCATCAGACATCATTTTTGGAGCCATGCTCAAACAAATCAAAAGAAAGGACCTATATGGTATTCACTATGTTAGTAAGAATCTCTCACCTGCAGAATTGAACTATATGGTAATCGAAAAAGACTTTCTTGTTGTTATTCATGCAATAAACAAGTTTAGACACTACATTACTGTATATCCTATAATATTACACATCCACTCAAGGTAAGACATGAGAGGTACGTGTTCCAATCAGAATTTGTAATGAGTAAGTTTTATTGGCATGTGTCTAATATCATTTCTCCATAACCACCACATCAAATCGTCATTTCTATATTCATGATATCCATACCCACCACCCTTATTGCCACAAATCCAAATTCTACACCCAATAACTTGCATAGCCCCTACAAACATGAACACTCAGAGTTAAAAAAAGGAAAGGAACCAGGGGAGGCTCACTAATACATAGAGATTTGACTGAAACACTACTATTGGAAATATATAACAACATCTAACAGATTCTACAAGAAGCGGGATGGATAAAATGCATCCAATGTACACAGGGATATACTGATGAGATAGATTTCGAATTTTCCTTCAATTAAAGAGTTGAACACTCCAACGTAGTGAGGGAACATATAAAATTCAGGGAAGAGACATTAGCAGAGGTCACCGGCCTACAGAGGATAGAAAAATGATGGTACACGAGAATAAATGTCTAGCCTGAAGTTCTCAGACACTTCCTTGAGGCCGAAGAAGATTTAGTGAAGAAAGGAACAGGTTTTAAACACCGATCTTTTCCACACCCGTGGGGGGATGTGGTTATTTTCATACATATATACTTCACTTGTGAAGATTTCTTTGGAAATATCTACATATAACATATTTTATTTTTTGACCATATATGCCACAATTGACCAATCAACATGTCATTTTTCTTATTCCATACGTTGCAAACAATGGTCGCATTGGTTCAAAGGGAAAAGAACCCAAAAAAAGTTGTATGTCACCATGAACTTATAAATATCTTGGTAGAGAATGCACTACACAACAAAGGCTGCAACTATATTAGCATCATCTAGCCACATTTTCTTCTCACTCAAAGAAAAGTGGCCGCACTTCAGGCATCCCAAGAGGAAATGCCTACACTTCTGGCACCAAAAAGAACTGTGACTTCAACTCCTCGAGTAGGTACCAATATTGCGAGCATGGTGAGCCCAATAAATGTAACTCCTCCACCATGGAACAATATCTAGATACAACAATCCCAAATATTGTGACTCTTCTACCAAAGAAATTTAGGAGGTCAACCAAGAAAAGGAGCCAACCTACTACAACTCCATTGAAGGATGACTATGAAAACGACATTAAGGTAACTACCAAAATATGCCTACAAATAGATTTATATGGTTTACAAAGTGGAAAATTACCATTCTAAGGAAATGGAGAACCATCCATATATCTACAACTCAACACAAAAAGAAGAGAATTGAGGAGCCCAAGGAACAAGTCAACAAGGAGTACTAGGTAACAAAAGAAGTAGAAGTATCCCATGACACAAAAGAAACATAAGAGGACATTAAGGTGGAAGTCAATGAGGCCTTGGATGACACATAAGAACAAGAAAAAGGAAATCTTAGTGAAGGCCTTATCACTCTCTTGGAAACATAGTCAGAGGAAGAAAATATAGAGGAGAAAGCTCTCACTAACCCACAAAAACCAGTGGGGAGCCCTTTTGAAGAATGAACTGCAATAGAGGTATAGGACCCAACACAAATATAATAGGTACAAGAGGAAGAAGATTTCTCTATTTAACAAAAAATATAAGAAACCACCCCTCCAACATGCTCTCCCAGGCCTCAGGAGCTAGAGATGGAGAATCCAGAGCAATCTTGCAATACAACAAATAGAAAGGATTTGGAAGTTCTCATGGTTTTCCATCCATCTCTTTGTATAATTTTAGACATCATTCATATTGTAAAAAAATATTATCTTCCCCATATTTGAGGGAGAGGAAATTTTTCTAGGGATAAACATTCGACTATTATTGTACTTTAAAACTTCTACAATAGAATTTATGTTCCTTCTTTCATTCAAGTATTGATCACGTGGTTCCAATTTTGTAGCTGAGTGCCTTGTATAAGGGGTAGGGCACCCTCATAAATAAAGTAATTCCTGCACATTAGTATAGGATTTAACCTTAAGTCATGTTCATTTAATTTCATATCTTCTTTACTTTTCAATCTGCTGCAATTCTAAAATCTGGTAGAACAGTCACTCATATTTGTGTGTTGTTGATATTTAATTTCTTGTTGTTAAGAATTATCACTCTTAATCTATGATTCTACATTCATTCTATTTTTGTGAAGTCATAATCACAAATGTGTTGTTGCTCATAATTGTTGACATTCTCCTCACTACTATTCTCGTGCTATAGCTCGATTGTTGCAATCTTTGTTGTTGCAACTCGCACCATTGTGAATCCTTTTCGTACCACATATTTGAGATTGGAATTGGATGAGTGAATATTTAATTGTCCCAACAAAAAAATATCTTCATTATGCTTGAGAAAGTCACCAGTAGATCATAGTATAGATTTAAATTATTGCAAGTGTGATTTCAATTCTTGCAAGAGTGATTTCAATTTCCGCTAGTGTGATTTCAATCCATTTAAGTGTGATTTCAATTTCCACAATGTGTGATTTCAATTCCTGCAAGTGTGATTTCAATTTATGAAAAAACACCCACCTTCTTACAGTTAGTCATACACAACATTCATTACATAAAAATAAAGAAATAGACATTCCCAACCTAAATCTAACAATTTGGCATAGGAATACATGATTCTTAGCCTCCATTCTAGGTGCCAACTCACTATTCATCACCATTTGCACACATACCCTTGTCTATTTAAATCAACTTTAAACTCCATATGCTTATATGCACTATTTTTTCATGTTTTAAACATGTTATTTTGAAACTCATGTCCACAAGAAATTACCTTCACCTTTCAAGTATGTGTATATATGTTTTGTTTTATATATTGAGACACTAATCCTTGACCATATCATCCAAATTGCACATATATTTATTCTAATTTGTAGCATAAAAATCCTTAAAATTAATTTTATTATTCAATCCACTTACCAGAATCATTAAGATAATTTATCACTTGTTCTTATCCATTATCTCATTTGATGATTACTAAATGCTTCCTGCATTTATCATGACATCAATTTATCCTAGAGGATATCCTATAATTTCCTTAAACTCCTTAGTAATGAAGTGCCCTTAATTTAAGTATGCAAAAAATTGAAGTATGAGAGATTAAGTAGATTCTTTATTCAATAGCATCACGATAAATACTCACAACCAAGAAATTAAATATGGTAACCATACTATTATGTGAACAGCCATACTAATAATTTTTCTTTAAAATCAAAAGAATCTAATAATGTAGTCCATATCTAGATTAGGCCTAATGTTATATTCTGATTCCAATCAATCACTATGTAAATATGATCCAAAATTAATCATTATATAATTTTTCATCTATTGTGGTGCTTTTTGGGTGGAAAATATGGAGCTATTGGCTTGTACAATCCATTTTAGGGGTAGTTCCCACTTTGGTGATTTGGGGAAAAAAATATTTCAAGGCATATTTGAGCCCTTAAATAGCCATGTTTGGGGTTAAATATTTGTGAATGAAGTTATGGATTCTTAAATCTATTTTACAAATAATGAGCTTTCCAATGGTGCAAATATCACCTCAATTGGAGTTCACATGTAGAAGTTATGCCTCCTACACGTTGACTTATCATATTGACCACCAAGATATTGACTGTATGCCATGTAATTTCACATTCCTCACATATGTGGAGGTATTCCCATGCGTAATTTCAATAAGATACTAGAGGGTCCAATCATAATTTTAACTAGTAGTTGAGGCATATGAAAAACATAACCGTGACCCTAGACCACTAGAAAGACATGTTAAATATTGGGCCACTATGAAAGGAAGGGATTCCATTCTTGTTGTATTGTTTATTGTTCTGTATTTGGGCAGATAATTTGGGAATTGTATATTGAAGAAAAATAGAGGAAGCATAATATCATGTAGCATCCATACTAGCCACAATGTCCATGGAAAATCTATAGTGATTGATCTTTTCTTTTCATTTTCATTTAATAGCTAAGAAAAAAAGAGTGGAGAGTAGGATTCACCTTCTAGGTGGATTTTTCTCATTTTTGGGTTTTCCTAGAGTACATCTTGTGTTCATTGTGTGGATGGTTTGTTAGTTTCTTAGATTCTTTCATTTTAGTTTTTTCATTTTTTTTCCATTATTTCATTCATTAATCTAGTAACATAAAGTTTGAACATCAATTAAAATACTATATAATGACATATTTCATAGTATTGTAATATATGTTGTGATGAAATGGTCCAATGAAATATGCACAACAATTTGTATATCATATTGGTATCATAGAAACATTCTTTGGGATTTATTTGGGAAGCTACATGAACCAGGAAGTCATTGAAAGAATTCTTAAAAATCTATGCATGAAAAATGAGTATAGTAATAACAATCCACCCGATGTGTTGGAGAAGATATTTTGAAGTTGGAAGTGAAATTCACTAACATCTCTCATAACATGGGAATTCTCATGGCATCTCTATAGAATAGGTTTGGAACATTTAGGGAGTTTCGTATTTCTAACTTAGAAGATGGATTGAATGGGAAAAGTGGAGATATGAAAAGATTTAGGTAAAAAGAGAGAAAGTTGTACTGCAATCATTTCTCCTCAATCATTGTTTAAGGTGGAATAGAATGTGAACATCAAACCCTACCAAGGTGAGGTTGATTTTTTAATTTGTATTAATGGTTGCAATATTCATAAGTTTATTTCAATGTCCATAACATAGTATAATATATATATTTTTAATTTTCCCAACTGAATTCAGAGGGTGTTATACACCATTTTGTCACACCTAGCCAACTATCCCAAGTGTCACATTTCACTTTGTTAAGTGTCAGAGTGCTGACATCTCACCCTAAGTGTCACAAATTCAATGGGGTAATGTCATGGAGTAAGCATCATCCATTTATAATTATTACGACCTTGACACCATATAAAAATCACATGTCATGATCCCTATTAATGTTAGAGGATCAAAACCATCATTTGGAGGTCAAAAACCCACCTTTCTCCTTGTCTTTCTAGCCTTGTATAACCAAGGACACCCCACTCCCCACTCTGGAGGAGCATCCCTCTTCCTTTTTCAATTCAAGGGGAGCATCTCGAACACCTTATCTACCATTCTGGGTGGCGTCCTTTCAGTTAAGAGGTTTCCTTGGATATAAGGGAGTTATTTCAAGAAGGATTTGGTTTGTTTTGGTTGTTTCACTTGAGAGATGGTTTGAACACATTCCACCCTATGTTGGGAGAGGTCCATAACCATGTGGATAAATCAAATCTCAAATTCAAGCACCTAATCCCCAACCATTCCCTTGATTCCCTATGTTGGTTAAGCCTCCCAAGATTCTATATAAACCAGGCCATTCATGAGTGAAAGGGTGATAGAGTTCATGAAAGATACCAAACTTTTTATCTTATAATTTTGAAGAATTTTGTAGCATTCTGGAAGCTCACATAAGGGGTTGGAAATGATAAGTGTGGAGGAATACTTGCAGTACATCATGGTTGTAAGATGTTCATGTTTCTTATATCAATAAACTTATCCTATTTCCATACATCTATCTTCTTCATTATTTCTTGCATATGTTTACTTGTATTATCTGACACTAGGTAGTAGTGGTAGAGAGTTTGTCTATCATCTTTGCAGGTTCATCTTCACGTTAGAGGTGTGGATATAGATCTCAATATTTGGAACAGGTTGGACACACTACGGGAAAAGGTACCATTCCCCTTTTCTTCTCTCTCTCTCTCTCTCTGTCTTCGCACATAAAGAAATAGAGTAGGTGGAGTTTGGAATGTTAGTGTCTATTTGTTAGAACTTTCTTTGTTGAAGAAAACCCAACTAAGGAGAGATCAACCTATCCGTAGGGGGAGATTTCCCACTATAGGTTTTGGCAACCATACTACGAAACAAGTATTTCCTTGGTTTTATGTCTCTTTCCTTTTGCATTGCTGATTTTAATGCTTGATTTCTGAGGTTCTCTATGTTTTCACCCTTTTTGAGTAGTTTACAAAGTCCTTTGTTAGCTTTCTGCTGAGTCTGGGATGAATTTCACTTGATATGGAGCATTTTTTTGGATTATTTAGAGCTAAGACGACCCTGCCCCCCCTCCCCACCCCCTCCCTAGTGGCCTTCATAACATCCCCTCCTTAGGGATGCCCCCTATTTAACCCCTAAGGATCATCCTGAACACCCTCTACTAGTCTATTAGGGAGCATGCTCCTCCCTTTGGATTCCCTATCTGCTTGATTACAGGGGCATGCCCCCTGTTTTTGGACTAATTTTTGGCCCTTTTCTCCTTTGTTTCTTGATTATTTTTTACTCAAAATTAAGCTTCAAATCCTTGTTGGATTGCTTAGGAATTTGTTTGTTTTAAAGGTGTTTTTATATCACTCTTTTTTCTTTTGATAATCTATTGTCTTGGGTCAAGTTGTGAGAGGTCAAACATTCAATTTTCATTTGATCATTGGATGTAGTGTTGATTGTAAGTGATTCTTATTTTTGAGTGATTATCCAATCATTGGACTTCTATCTTTTTCTTTCTGAAAACTTTCGAGTTATTTTCTTGTCAGTTTTCAAATTTCATTTCATTAACTTGGAGAAAATATAGTGCATCAAACCATGTTATTTCAGTTTTCTTTTTGGCAATTTTTGATCCATCAAGTCAATTATAAATCTTTTAGGGTCTGCTGCAACATCAATTGATCTCATATTTCTTGGTTTTAAATCCATTTTTAGAGTGATTTCTTCCTTTCTAAATATCTGGTTGAATGAGTGTTCGAGGTAATTTTTATGTTTGCTTCTTTCAGTTTTCGATCTTGTGAATGCGTTTTTGTTTGGATATTATTTATGCTTCATGTTCTTCTCTATATTAGCCTTGAACTATTTCATTTCATTTGAAGGAAAAGAAGAATTAAAAATTTGCATTTGATTACATTGCATTTTAGAACCAAACTTTGATTGCATTCTACATAGAATCATTGTCTTGAGTGTCCTCTTGGGATTTAGGAATTCTTTTATTACTGGTTGTTGCATTGCATTGGATTTATGAATTTGGGAATGGAAAAAAGACTCTTCTCCTTTCCATAGTTAGCGTTCATCGAAATTGAAATTTTTTCATTTCATTTTCATTTTGCATGGTTTAAAGAGTCGAGTCCAAACATCATCAATTTCACTTCCATACCTTTGAGTAAGAAACAACCATAAAATCAAAGTGCTAATCAAAATATATCTAGACACTTTTTCTTTCCAGGGCTCTGGAAACCTACATTAGATTAGTTGTATGGATTTGGAATAGGTTTTGAATTTAACTCTCCAAAGATATAAAACAAACATAGAATCTTAAGTTAGGGAGAAAAATCCATTTTCTACATCATTGTCCTGGGAAGCCCTTCTCACAGATGGGTCAATCACGAATTCAAATTAGGGCCAATAGAGTAACTCACCCCGCTTCATTGGTATTAGTGGAGTGATTTGCATGTATTACAAACGATGTTGAACGACACTTGGGGATCACTTGGGAGGTTCACACCTCGGTCAGAGGAACCTCTCGAGGGGATTTTGGGTGTTAAACGACCCTTCCCTTGTGTGTAAAATGGAATACCATTTGTTTCCACAGGATTCTTTTGTTATAAGTGGTAAATTTAGAGGCGATAATATTTAAGGTTCATACATAGGTGATGGTGAAGGAGAAATTATTTGGTGTACCTAGAACAAACATTGGTTAAAGTCACTCGGGCTCCTTGGAGGGTAACCCATGGTTATGTCATGTGGGAACATTCACTAGGGTGTAAATCTATTAAAAAGGTCACCAATGTAACTGTTCCACCCACTCTATCTCAACCCCTTTTCATATTGATCCTATGACGTTGGATTTCATCACCAACTAGTGCTTTCATCGTGAGGAGGTTTTTGTTTATATGTTTTCTTCCTAGATTTTTTAAAACTTTCTATTTTTTTTTCGTAGAGGATGTTTGTTTGAATCAGTGTATATGGAATCAGTCTCTAGAACTACCAATGAAGGAAACCATTTTTCGGGGAAATTTTTGTTTTTCCTTCTTTTGGAAATGTTGGTCCTCCTTATATTGCCACATTGAGTCTTCCCAGATTCACTATCGGGTTACCGATATGGTTGTTTTCCACTCTGATGATATTGAATGCTCCTGGTCCTTTGAGTGCAAGACTGTCACCCTAATAACATCCACCTCATGTTGACACTTCTCCTTCTTCGCTCGTTTCATCTTCTTCCATTTCTTCTCCTTCACCTAGTAAAATCTCTAAAGTTGGTAACCAAGTGGATAAGAAGAAGAAGAAAAAAAATATTAAGCATAAGAAAAAAATAAAGGGGTCAAACTTCCAATCACTGTAGGATATGTTGGAACTAATCAATTACTTACTGTCAATATGGTTGGAAATAATGATGAATTTCATAAGCCTACCAAGACAACTCGCAATCCCAATTTCCCTTGCAGTATTTGTAAGGGTGACCAACTTCATAAGTATCTCCTTGGTATTCCAAAGGTTTTAGACGTGTGGTCTATGAGTTCCAAAAAACCCGTATAATCAGGCTCTGTAGGGTATGCTAGTGAAAAATCATCAACTAGTGAAAATAAAGTTGGGGAAACAAAAATTAGAGTCAAGTTTCCTTGTAGGTTATGTGAAGGTACTCATCAAACTCAAATTTTCCCTCGTATGGATGAAGCCTCGAAAATTTTGGAAGACATGACTATTTCCCAGCCACAAATTCCAACTACTTATCGAAATATTTCTCCCGACCCACCACTATTTGATAAAGTTTTCGATCTAGTTTCCTCATTGGACAATCCCACTCTTCCTTCGAAGGGTGAAGTTAAAGTGGTCGATCCGGTTCCCTCATCGGTCGATCCCATTCTTCCCTTAAAGAGTGAAATTCAAGTGGTCGACTCGAATCTATCATTAGTTGATGCCACTCTCCCTTTAGAGAGTGATGTCCACCATGTGGTTGATCCGATCGCATCATCGATCGATCTCGCTCTCCCATTAGAGATTGAAGTCGATACCACTCACATTTTTCTTGTTAATACCGATTTTTCCATACAAGGGAGAATTTATCCTTCTAATGTGGAACCCCCTCCAAGTAGTGAGGCCATTATTTTCGATTGGCATCGAATAATTGGACCAAATATTTGTAAAGAACCCAACCGATTCGACAACAAACGACGCATAACAAGTACACTTTGTTTTTTTGTCTTTTATTTAGAACTCAAGACAAGTAATGTCAATAATACAATCAATAATCCAACTCGACAAAGAACACAACGTGCACAATCACACAACATACAACCACACTGACTTATCATACTAGCACATCATACAACTTAAGCACCAAACAGACATTCAATCAGGCAAAGTATAAAAACCACTACCCGTCCGTCCTACCCTGCAATGGTCAGGACCTCCAGGACACATAAGGAACACTCAAGCCCAGGTTCCCATCGATTTTGACCATTTAAGGTCTCAAGGTTGGCGACTGTTATGAGGAATAAGGTGTTTATGTCCCACTTGAAACAAACAAGACCAAGCCAACTAAGGTAACTGACAACATCCCAATCAACGAAACACAACCAACATCAATGACACAAGTGACTAGAACATTTATGGCGAGCGAGAAAAAAATCACATTAAAACGTTACAGAACAATGTACCCAACATCAATTACAATAAAAAACATCACCCTCATCAGGAAACACATGACCCAGGCCAGGTATCATATGCTCTTATCGATCAACGTGTGCAATGATCCTATTTTGAGGAATCATGTCACCACATTGCGACAAGCGCACTAGGAACCCAAAAAAAAACTTAAATAACTCTAAACCTTCAACCAAAACATAAAATCCAATGCTTCTCGAAACCAACTAACACTGTCATACATTATACAAAAACTATAATGAGAGCACTCTATTCAACAAACTAAATGAGGTGCAAGGTATTCTACACATGATACATGATTAAAATTGCAACTATCTAGATGTATCCCATTTACATTTTACCATCAAGACTAATCAAGCACTCTATCCAACCCCAACTATTATGAAAACTTATAACAATACTTCCCTGCTTTCTTTTAAATTAAAACCATGCTTCCTTACTTTACCTGTTTTTAAGGACAACCTTTTAAACATTATGAATAAATGAAGTAACTTATAATTAGTAAGATACTATTTACAAGTTTCCAAAACATCATTAAGAATTCAATGTGTCCTTATTAATTCCCTGTTAGAAAAAAACACTTAAAACTATTTTAAGTGATGATCCCAATGATCACAATTGAAAACTATTAAAACTGTTGCAAAGACAATTAAACTAATATAAAGGTATAATCACAATAATCATCATTGAAACAATATAACTATTGTAAAAATAATTAAAGTTGTTATAAGGCGATAATTAATAATAATAGATTCCCTTCCATAATTCCAAGAATATAACTATTTACTTCCTTAATTCACCTGTTCGTATAAAGAAATTATAGATAAATGTAAAAACATTAACTGAATAAAATATGGAAACAACAACTGTGTAAAAACGGAAATATCAATTGTAAGAACTGGAACATCCATTGAAAATTAAACTTGCCCACGTACTTTAATTAAACCAGAAGCAACGAATTTACATCAATGTTTAAAAAGGATAGTGGTAGCAGTGAAGAGGAGAGTGAGAACGATCCCCTAGAAGGAAAAATGAAAACAAGAAAGGGGAATATCTCCTTCTTGCTGCTATCAAATCTCGAGTCCAAACCTTCAAACGATGGGCAAACTTCCTCGTACTTCTTCCACGGCTTCAACAACAAACATGGCCTCCACTATTGCGATTTCTTCTGAAGGGTGATGTGGGGCTTCTCCGCGGTGCAGGAAAATGAGAGGGGCTTCCGTCTAGGACATCCGCAGGGGATATCCACGATGTGAGAAGCAGTAGGTACCACCCATTGGTCCAGAAAACAGTTACAACAACGCAATTATCAGCGGTCCTTTTGCAAATTAAACTTCAAATATATGCAATAACAAACACAATGCGGGAAATTCCTAGAACGTTCCTACAACAATATCACAGATGAATCTGAGAGCATAAACGACCATTGGGATCAATCCCCGAGCGCTTGTCACAGGATTAACATTGGGGGCAGTCCACGAGATCATGGCTTCCAGGACGCGCGCTCCACCAAATGTTGCCACTGGACTGTAATTAAGGATGGTAAATAAGGGAGGGACATGTGCTATCTTTAAGGAGGAGGACCGAACCACCTTCTTGAAGTTATGAAACTAACTACAACAGGAAGGGAAACAAACGCTGGAAGTCAGCGATGAACAAAGGCCTCAAAACTTCTGAGTCTCCAATGGAAAGGTTTCCAAGTCTGGTACGTTGTTGAAAAGGGCGGGGGAGGGTTGGTGCCTTCAAAACAAAGTTTCAGGAGTGAAGACAATTTTTTTTTTTAATGGAAAATGAGGCAAGATCCCAGGGAGGATTCACTGGAGCAAGTGACCTTTCATGCGTTCAAGGATAAAATCATGGGAATAGGAAGATCACGTTTTTTTTTCCTTCTAGGGATTCCATCGTTGTAGAGAATAACTCATGGCTGTAAGGATAACCTGTTGGGATCTGACTAACTTTAGATGGGTTGCATTCATTGTTAAATGTATTGCCGCGAAAGGACTTCGAGGCATACGACAGAACAACCCTGGACAAAAAGGAACAAGAAACATGGCGATGATGATGGCCCTTGATAGCTTCACCCCTTTAATTTTACAGTTCGAATAGTCCGAACCTTTTATAAAATTTACAAGGGAAAAAGGGGTTGCACGAGCAATGGCTGTACAAGATATTTAATTCTTATATAAGTAACAAATAAAAGACACTCAAGATAAATGGGACACATAGGAAGAATCTTTGAGGTGTTCACAATGCTATAAAAATCTAACATTCCTTGATATTCAAACATAATCAATTATACAATGCAAAATGATTCCAAATTATACGTATAATTCCATTGTATCACATGGTTCAAGATGTATTGATTCAGATTACCGTAGTTAAGGGAAATAGATAATGATCTGGTTATATAGGAAATTTCAAAATATTAGTCCAGGATCACAACTATAAGTTTTAATAAGGGAATCACAACCATGTTATTCACAGAGCATATTATTGATCCTATTTATTGTACATCACAAAAATTAGAGAAAACAGAATGTCATTTTCAAGAACATTTCCAGAGTGATTACAATACTACATCGATTTAACCAGATTCCCATTCCGGTGTATATCTTATTCATGAATTACCTCAGTAAATCATTTAATGATTTACTAATGTATACTCTAGAATGTAAGTAACTATAATTACTAAACTTGTGTACTGTAACTGGATGAAGACGATAAACTTGAAGATTCGCACTTTAAGTCTTGCACTCTGTCCAACTCTCACTTGCTAACTACTGAGACCTCACCGATACCTCCCAACCAATGTTAGGGGTAATCTTCTTCCCCCTAAGCCCCCCAAGCCGCAAAGGGGCCACGCACAAAACATCAGAGAATGCTAGCTCCCAGATCGCCTCGCAAGGTCGAGCTACCACTCGTTATTTGAGCTGGGTATCCCAACTCCCACAAGAAAATTCCAGTTAAGATAAATTCCAGCAGCATAACCTTATGCATACCAGACGTGATGCATACCCCTCGTCCGCCATCCTTTTTATAGAGTTTTCTTATTGATTACTTGCCGAAAACCTCATTAGATTATTTTTATTAAAATGTTAATTATGATAAACCTCTCCCGTACAAATGTCACCTGATCCCTTCGTTGCACCAGAAAATCAATCAATTAATTAAATAAATTTGCCTATTTCCCTCACCCACCTAAAAGAGTTCCTAAAAACGCTCCTCGATGTCCCTTTATTCCCTTACAATTCTTAAATGACTTAAGCCTTTCTTAAATCCTAGTTGAGTTCACAATTATAAGGTTCCAAAGACTGGATTCCCTATTATGTTAGACATTCCCCTTTTTATTTAAGTTTCTCCTTTTCTTTAAGTTCCCCTTTTTATCTAAGTTTAGAATTAGCAAGTTTAGACATAAACTACAATTTACCCTTTTAATAATTTAATATTTCATTAAAATTTTACTTTAATTATTAATGTTTGAATTTTCTTTACCCCCTTCTTGTTACATTTCCATTTTATTTTTTTGTTCACATGTTCTACTTAGACCTAGGTTTTAAATTCACTAGGCTTGGGGACAATTTTTAAGGGAAAAATTAGTTATTTAAACTTTTACTCATACCATCATTCATTTTAAGGCTGACCAGGTCCTAAGGAGGCATGGTTTTCTAGGCACTAGGTTTATTAACTTACCAGAGTTAAAATTATGACATGCTCTTCAAGACACACTATGTGCTCCAAGGGTGCCACTCGCTTGCATTCCTATTTTATTTGCGCGACGTGCCCTTCAAGACGCACAACGTGCTCCAAGGGTGCCACTCACATTTTGACTGATTATGGTAGAAGTCAAATCCTTGGAGTCAATACTCCGTCAGGTGAGCTTATGGGAGACTAAGGGCCTCTAACGAATAAGGACCCTTCCTTATTGCGCGCCCCTTAGAATCATCGTGAGAGACTATCACGGTCTTCCCTCGTGGCATCATGGATATTTCAAACTGGGTAATCGTTAACCTAAAGTTTGAGCCACGACAAGAGTGCTAGTAGGTTGCGACAGGGCTGCTGCCACACCTCTCCTTCAATGTCTTTGGTTTTCATGCATGACCGCTTTACTCGTAATGTGAGTCTGGTTAGAAAGCTACCATCAGCCTGCATCCACCAACGAAATGTGTCAGCAATAAAAATCAACATCATAATATCTAGTCATACGTCACATCTGTAATATAAAAAAAATTCAAACCATAATAGTCCACTCCCTGACTCGATCCAGAGTCCAAGGAAATCCATCGATGCCATCTACATCCTCTAATATTCATAGTCCTGCACACTAAGGAGAAACCAGTCAATAGAACCTGTCGATATAAACATATCATCAGATCCACAACATCTCACAATCATAATCAAAACAACCAATTGTATAATGAACTAGATCACTTGCATGCAAGTGTCCTCAAATAATAAGTTTGATCAGCGTGCTCAAGAGAAGGATGTTACAGTCTTCCTTCTTATGTACCTTTCCAAATAATTGTTCAGGTTTCTGGTCAGAATGTTCCTCAGACTACTTTCGACGAAGGTGCTTCCATTATTATTTTATCCTCAACTAATTGGAAATATTTAGGTTGTCCGCAACTTATGTTAGTCACCCAGAATCTATTATTTTTTTACAAATGAATCACTTAACCTTTATGGAACTTTCCGCATTTTCTAGTCACTTTAGGATAAAAAACCATCTATATTGATGTTATGGTAGTTTTTGACCCCTTTGATTTTGCTTTGCTCCTTTGGTGAGATTATGTGTATGCCATGAAAGCTATCGTGTTGACTCTCTTTCGAGTTATATCTTTCCCTCATAATGGAAAAATTGTAAGTACCGATCAATTTTCATTTGTTGGTCCTACTTTGTTTTCTAGCCACTAGCCCTCTCTAAATGGTCCTTATGTGCAAGTGGTATCACCCCTGACAGAGGTTAATTATGTGGTAACATTTTTCATGCATTCCAATCTGGATGAGAATGAGCCTCACATTGTCTACTCGACTTCTTTTGACTTAGATCCAGTGGTTGACATGGTGATCTCTTCGAAAGGGATGTTAGATCTTGATTTCCTTACCCCTATTGTGGCCCTTTACATGTAATCCTTCTAGAGCGTTATTATTCTGTCAAACAAAGATGTACTAGAAGCCATGATCGAGGTAGGTCCCTTGACATGTATTCCTTCCATAGAATTTTCCTCTTCGAAGAAATGATCAAGAAGATGTTGTGAGCATTGTTTGCTCTTTTGTGTCAAGCTCGTTAAAAAATGAAACAGAGAGTTACGATAATATTATTTCTTCTCTATGGAAAGATAGTTAAAAAATGAAACAGAGGTCTAGGAATCGAACCCAGAGGGTATAAGCATAGTTCTAATCCTGTGTCAAGCTCATTAAAAAATGAAGAATTTGTCTCTCCCATTAACTTGAGTATTTCATTAGAACTCGTACCTGAAATTTCATTTCATCCACCTAAGTCAGTTGATCTTATTTATTCCTCTCGCTCTGGTGAACATTTTTCTATTAGTAACTAGGAGTCTATTCTAGTATAGAAACTAGTGATATGAGAAGAGTCAGTGAATGAAATGAAGCTTGGGGGGCATGTCTCTAGCCTCTTCTTATCATGTTGGAGTTAAGACGCTAGCTTCTCATGATGGGGGAAAAGTACCAACCACCCATGGGTATCATCCCTCGAAACCTTTGGACATTATGTTCGAAAGTTTCAAGCATAGTTAGTTTTCTGTTTTAATCTCATTAAACAATAAAACTAGTTTCGAGCATAGTTTATTTTGTAGTTTCAAGATCATGAAAAAATGAAACCTACCCAAGCATAGTTTTACTTTGTTTTCAATCTTGTGTAAAAATGAAACCAATATTGAGCTTAGTCTTTATTCTTTCTCATGCTCATAAATACATGAGAATAGGTTACCGGTCTCATTCTTTGTTCTTTCACATGCTTGTAAAAACTATTAAAAAGGGAACCCTTTGGATTCTCCTTTAAGCTCTTTTTAGACTCCCTAAATGTGAAAATATTGTTGAGCAATCTCGCTGTCTTTGATGCTCGTTAAAGTGAATTATAAAGCATGTTTATTGAGTGATATTTTATCTCTTTTTCAGTCTCATCAGACTATTTATGAAAAAGGAAAATCCTGACCATCTTGGTTAGGATATTTATCCTAAGTATTATTTTATAAATTTTCAGTCTTAGGAGACTAAACTTACAAAAAATTCCATATGGATTCTTCTTTAACATCTTTTCAGATCCTCTAAATATGAAAAGGACATCGATTTTACTTTCTATGGACTCATAAAACATACATTGAAAGACCCATATGGGACCAAACCACTCCTTCCTAGGGTTCGTTAAAAATACTCTGAGGGACTCATCTGAAGGATGAGCTTATATCAAGCATATGTTATCCCCATCGATCTTGTTAAAAAAGAAAGAGGTACTCACCAATCATGGTGGGGGGGAGTTTTTGGAAGTGGGTCAAGTTTTTGAAACATTATGGAATTTGTTTATCTCCCTTGTACATGGCACTTGTCTACATTATGTCTTATAGTTGGGTAATTTTCTTGTCTTTGGGTCATTCAAATTCCATGTGTCCTCATACTCTTTCTAGCCATTCGAAGAGAACCTTTGGTTGTTGTCATGCTCTATTCATCGCCATACTCTTTCTACTCCTTCGAAGAGAACCTTTGGTTTTATTCACACTATGGTGATCATCACATTATGTTTGGATCCTTTCCTCATTGATTCAATTCTTTCAAGTCAATTGTCATGCCACATAATGTTCAAGGGAATTATCAACCTTACAACCACTCTGCAGTATTCATACCTGTGTAAGTTTGTCCCCATTTGATCCATCACTATTCATCACTAACCTACATTTTCTTAGTGTCATTTATGGGGGATAAATCATTGACCTCCTTTGATGAGTCTATTCCTATTGACTTCAACACATTATCCCGAAATTAGACTTAGAAACAAATTAGTGTAACATCCCGCTCTGGCGCACTTACCAAACTTATTATTTGAGGACACTTGCTCGCAAGTGATCCAGATTTTTGTGATATTAAAACTTTTTCTCTCATATATGATGCGTTAAGTTATATGACAGGATGTTTTTACTACCTTGATGTAGACAGGTGCTGCTGACTCAGTTTATTTGAGTGTGCAGGGTTCCGGACCTTGAGGATGCAGAGGCATCCGTAGAACTCCCTTGGACTCCGGATTGAGTCAGGGAGTGGGGTATTTGAGTTGTTTCATTTACGATGATAT
>SNQJ01S0000153.1:528904-570574 GCA_010110895.2 Picea sitchensis
TCATATAGATTATCTACCTTTGTTTTTAATCACTTGATTCAACTTATATCTTGCATCCTTATAAAGATCATCTACAAATGTTCATAATTGATACATTATCGGGTAGGCAATTATTGTAAGAGGGCATTTCACACTTTGTGTTTCGTAGGAGAACATCTCTCTCTCTCTCGATCTGTTCGTTGGTTAAAAATTTCCTTTGTGTCTATGTTTCCTTAGTGTCTTCCATTTGAAGCTTTCTTGTTTTAACCTGGGGATAAGGCCAGCAGCTTGTGTGAATGTTAGCTGAACTTCGGTTCTACGTCTAACTAGTAATACTCAAAGCCCTCCCTTTCTATGTTAAAAAGGAAATAGTCCAAATGGATCCTTGTCCATCAGTTCTGTAAACCCTGATGAATGTTATCTTGAATATGGTTTATGTCGTTTGTTGAGTAATAAGTATGGCGGCCTGTCCTGGACTTACGTATCCTACTTACCCAGGTTAGTATTTTAGGGTGGTTGTTCATGTGATTAATGTTGAGGTTGTGTTCTGTCGTCGGAGTCCTCTCGTCACGCATCCTCCGTAAGGAGCGTAGTTGCTCTTCTTATGTATGTTGTACTTGACCGTGGTCAGTCAGTCGCTTTTAGCAGTCAGTTTTTCTTATCGTATGATCATCATTCATGCCTGGGGTTACGTATCGTGCGTCCTGGTCATATTCTTATGTTCATCCTAGTTGCGTCGCATCGTATTCAGGTGGCGGCGCAGAGTCGAGTAGACTGTAGTTGTCTCCTTGTACATACGCACACACACACTTCAAAAAAAAAATTGCACCTATCTCTAGAATGGTTGTTGTAACGAGGCAGTTCGTTACAATTAGTACCTTTGATCCTGCATGCCGCAATGACAGGTTTCCTTATTTTTTACAGTTGGTTTATATGATTGACCTCTAATTGGAAGATTCCATCGATTTTTATACTTCATTTCATTGATTCAAACCTATTGGATTGTTCTAGGGTACCTTGGGATTCATTGACATCACTGATTATTTCCCCCACACTTGTTAATGCTATACATTAATGACCAATAATCAAGTATCTTTTACTGTTAGAGCTAGAATATGATTTTTGACTACTCGGAGGGCATTCCTAACACATCCTAGTTATTGAAAATATTTTTTTTGGATTAGTTTTTACAATACTCATGGATCAGGTAGACCAGAAGAGAAAGGAGAGAGGGTAAAGAATTGGATTAAAACACTTAAAGATATAATCAATGATCATTTACTGAAACCATTGGGCATGGAGTCTTTGTTACTAACATTCTATGAATTCGATGTAATCAAGATAAATATCAGACAAGAGGTTTACCATTATGGAGATTAGAAGGATAATAAAAAAAACATGAATCTCATTGAGATCTAATCTATATCATTTTGCACATTCATGAGATTGAATATCCATGGACACAAATTCTTCTTGGGAATGAATAGAAAATTCTTGAAAAAGACACATAAATCACATGAAGGTATAGTGAACTCTTCACTGCATTAAGAATATATAATTCATGGTCAAGAGTTGATTCTCAACTATCTTAACTTTTCAAGCAATAAGAATAAGGGAAATGGAAAACAAAAGGTAACAGACTGATAATTTAACTCTAAAACATCTTTGATAACAAATCTAGTAAAGATAGAATACTCATAGGATTACAATAGTAGGCACACAACCTCTTCCCCGAAAGTCACTTTCTCGGGCCTCTCCCAGGACCCCCTCTATTTACATACAAATAATAGTTTTTATATGAAATTACATAAACAAACTCATTGATATCATTTTGGAAAAATGAGCTATCTATAAACTAAAAATAAAAACAATCTAAGACTTAGTTGCAAGAAATATGGAATGTTGGGATCAAATCAAATCAAACAATTCTTCCTGTAATTTCTCTACCACCTGTAATTGATTGCCTAGAGAAATGGACCTAATATGGAATGTTTATTAATTTTATGGAACTCTTCCATATGTCATTAATTCCCTTATAAAATTTAATCAATAGTCTTTGAGAGCTTCAACTGCTAGTAGATCGAGCCTGGATAAGTTTTTGTAGATTGACTCTGACTGTCGATGCTTCAACGCTTTATTTTTGCAAATTAATCTGTGTTGTGATGACTGGGCATGTGAAAATAACGTTATGGAAAATCGTGTTCTGATTAGACAAATATTTCTCCCAAACCATTGATAAATCTTGAAAACTTCCCTTTGTAGATTAAATGGACCCATTCTGGAATTGGGCTCTTAATGGTTTTGGAAGATTCATTACAGTTTGATCAGAAATGGAGCCCAAACTTCTCTTCCTGTAATAATGATGGGAATTGATAATTTGGATATATCTTTAACCATGAACTTCTATGCATATTTTATCCGATTGAGGCCAAAATAGAAATCCATTTGTGTATCTCTGTACTTGAACAATTTTACCTTCATCAATATTCCCTTATCATCACTCGAACATGGCAATGACATGCTTAATACTAAATAAATGTTGATTTGTTCATACAATAATATAAGAAAATGTTGATATGATGACAAATTGTTGGCACGATATCCCAATTTCATGTTAATGATCTCCCCATTTCATGCTAATATGTTGGCATGACCTCCCCATTTGCAACACACTTAAAATAATGATGACCTGTATATGTTGCAAGAACAACTTTATTTTTGAAATGAAACCTTGATGTAATATAAACTTTAGGGAATCTTATATTTCCAACGTATAAATAGAATTAAACTGATGTGACACACCTTGACATATACAAATACCTCTAAATCCACATCATAAGAAGAAAATAGCATTCAATCCAAGCCAAAATACTACACCAAAACAAGTATGAAAGAATAAGAAAAATTTACGCTGACGCAGAGGTTATGAATGGATAGGCTAGGTTAGGAGGAAAAATGTAAAAACACGTTTAGGGACTAACATTAGCTCCATCTGAGGATAATGTTCTCCTTGTGAGACATTAAGAACTGCAAACCAATGCCTTGCTTTCACATTCTGACATAGAAACCTGTAACTTGGAACCCAACTTTATCTTCTCTGACATCTTCCTTATTAATATGGGCCACCCATTTTGTATACTGAAATCACAAACTGTGACAAGCTTATCTGTACACTAGTGTATCCATTGTGCCATTGAGTCTAATTTATACTAACTTACTAAAGCACACTAAATTGAAAACTAAATGCTCAAAAGTGAGCTTATTCTCCACACCTCCTATTATGTTAACCAACGTAAATCAATTTGAGCAAGTATAGGAGAATTTCCAATACAACCATTCATGCATGTTACTAACAACATAATCTTGCTCTTTGCAGCTGGATGAAAAAAATAAGAAATACAAAAGAAAATTCAGCAAACATGTAATATGCAATTTATACCTATTGTTTCAACTTGATTATATGTCGAATGTTATAGCATTTAAGACCTATGAATGAATTGATTCCATGTAAAGAGCCACAGGATCCTGAAGAACATTATAACACTCCACATGATCTTAAAGACAAATATTGTTTAAAATTTGTTTCGTAAGAAAAAACATGTTCCACTTGTCCAATTTCTGTTTCAATAATAAGACTCTAATCCTCTTGAAACAATGCACGAGTATCACACATTTCATTACAAACAAGGGAAAAAAATTTGTGTTGAAACTTTCCATTATATTCTTGAGTGGGAAACTCTTTAACAACATTCAAAACAAGAATATCAAGAGGATCATAAGGCACCAGGTTATCTTCCTTAATTTCAAAAGAAGAAACAACATGCTCAATGTAATCTACATCCTATTGGAATGTCTCTTCAAATTCTACATTATGACAGTTACATACCAGTTTGTTGATATCACCTTCTGTGCATGTTGATATGGAAATTTTCTTATCATAATCAGGATCTGATTCTGAAATATAATTTCCATACACAAAATATGATTCCTCACGGACAACAGATTTAAT
Organism: Picea sitchensis; assembly: GCA_010110895.2. NCBI lineage: Eukaryota > Viridiplantae > Streptophyta > Pinopsida > Pinales > Pinaceae > Picea > Picea sitchensis. The sequence continues at coordinate 532,893 of SNQJ01S0000153.1, forward strand.
GCCCTCATGAAAATGATGGTAAAATGTATTCACAACATGGACTTATGGGTCTAATATTTCAAGATCATCATAAAAATTCATCATAAACTGGAGAAATTTGAGATATATCTAATGATAATGATGAAGATTTCTGTATATAAGAAGTGCAATATTCAAGATGTTTTACAACAAAATTTTCTTGAATAAAAAGCTAATCTTCACAAGGATTTGCAGCAACAAGCTCTTCATGATGATCACCTCTCAGATTACATTAAACATCTTCAAATCTATCAAATCCATCCCGAGTTTCATCTTTTTGACGTATATCTTCATGAATTTCATCACTGAAGTTTCCCCAATCATTAGTGTGAAGAGATTTAACTTTCTCACAACAATCATTCAAGAGGAGCTTAGCAATATAAATCCTCTTACAATATCAATGAAAAACAACATGGAAATCCTTTAGTGATGAAATACTAGAGATGGGTAGAGATGGGTACCATTGTCTTGCATCTCCTTCCAAGGAGCACATAAATAATTTTATCAATACATCTTCATCAATAATATCAAGTTGAGCCATGTATTGATGAAAATCGATCAAGTGTTGTGTAGGATGATCATGATCATCTTCTCTGAACCTTCGAAGATAGTATTCCCATTCATCCATAGTAGACACATGATTTGGAAAACCAAGAATATCATATAAATCAAATGAAGCAAACCTACGAGCCAAAATGGCTTCCATGGCCTTCGACATCCTGAACCAGTGGAGTCTCCAGTGAATTCTTCCTTCATGGAGTCACTAGGTGAAATATCATAGTCAATTTTATCACCAGTCCTTTTTCACTATCAAGAACTAGTTGTATTCATTGTTGTACATCCCAGGGAATGATTTCTTCGTTACTTTGTCCCCAACAACGGTGCCAAAATATATTAGCGCTAGAATATTCTCTTTGACTACTGAGAGGGCATGCTTATCACATATTAGTTATTGAAAATATTTGGTTTGGTGTAATTTTTTGAATACTGGTGGATCAGGTGGACATGAAGAGAAATGATAGAGGGTAAGGCGCTTGAATAAAACACCTAAATATCTTATCAGTGATCATTTCCTGAAACCATTGGGCATGGAGTCTTTGTTACTAACATTATTTGAATCATAGGTAATCAACCTAAATATCATACAAGAGGTTTATCCTTATGGAGAGTAGAAGGATAAAAAAAAAACATGAATCTCATTGAGATCTAATCTAGATTATTTTGCACATTCATGAGATCGAATATACATAAACAAAAATTCTTCTTGAGAATAAATAGAAAATTCTTGAAAAAGACACATAAATAATAGGAAGATGCAGTGAACTCTTCATTGCATTAATAATCTTTGATTCATGTTCAAGAGTTGATTCTCAACTATCTCAACTTTTCAAGCAATAAGAAGAAGGGAAATGAAAAAAAAAGGTAACAAATTGATAATTTAACTCTCAAAATTCTTTGATAATAGATGTTGTAAATATATAATACTCATAGGCTTAAAATAGTAGGCACATAATCTTTTCCCCCAAAGTCACTTTCTCAAGCCTCTTGTTATGACCCAAGGGGGGCATATATATGGATAAATGTATATGATATGATCCCAAGGGGGGGCATATATGGGGCTAAATGTACATGTGATGTGTAAATATATATGTAATAGGATCAGCCTAGTGGTAAAGTGGTCTCATGTGCAAGTGTGAATAGCTATATATAAGAAATCATGTATTCATTATTGAGGGGTGAATAGGAAGTATGAAAGGTATTTCGTTATTTGGAGGGGGTTCCCCTATTATTTAAGGATTTGTTGTGTAACTTATCTATATTGGAGTTGTGCTCCATGTTGACATTATGTACATGGTGTGTAGTTCTATTATTTTATGATATTTTGAGTATTTGGATCATAACATTTGGTATCAGAGCTCAAGGTCTTGGGGTTTCACTGATACATCTGAGAGGCCTTGGAATTTTTCGTATACCTTCTTTTCTACGATGTTTCAAAATGAACCCCTTGGAGGATATTTAGTATATGGATCAAGGTATGTGGGGTTCAAATTTAATCTCTTGAGGCCCTATAATTTCATAGATATGGCCCATGTAAGATAGGGATATGGAATCATCCTAAATTTAGTCATCTTTAAATTTTCGATATAAATATTGTTCTGTAATGTTTCAGATCCTTAAATTCATAGGTTAGTCATAGACATTATCCAGGTATATGTGATAAAAAATTCATCTTCTGGATCATCTTACATTTTTAGATACAACCTGTGGAAGATAGGGTATCTGACTAGTCTCAAAAATGTGTTCTGGGTAAAAAAATCATAAATTATTCCTAGAGTATCCAAATTGAGTGATACTAGTTTCATTGGATAATGGATCATCCATAGTATGTTTTTTACAATTTTCATAATTTTATATCAACTATTTTGTGTGAGGAACTCTATACAAGTGAGATCTCTTGGAAAGGCCAAAAATCAGCAAGGTGTGGGGAAGTTACCATAACTTCCACTTGTCACATCCAATTTTGGTCATACATGTGGCATTGCAGAGAATAAATTTTAGAGTACTAGAGGTTGCAATTTCAGACTAAGACGGGTTGAAATTGTAGAGATACATCATAAGTAAGGTCGTCCAAGAGAACAGGCTCCAAATCAGGGTTTCAAAGGTATGTTCACTTAAAGCTATCCTAACTTTTGATTGGAATGTCTAATTGAGCTAATTCAAAATCCATTGGAAATATGAAACATAGAAGAGCATATTGTAACAAGGATTAAAACTATTTGAGATATGTATCCTTAATATATTGAGGTTTTTATTTGAGGATTGGTATTAGACCTCAATTATGAATCAATGGAAATACCTAAATTTACAAGAGATGAGGATAAAAATGAAATCAATCCTATGGAATGGTTGAGTTCGGTAAAAGAATATAATATGACTCCTAGTAAAGAAAGATATTATTTTTTTTATGAAGCTTGGAAGTTTTTGATGAGTGTTGATCAAAATATGAGATGGCACTTCACATGGGAAGAATTTGAAAAACTCTTCTCAGATAAATGTATTAGGGATACAGAAATGGAGGAAATGTATAGAATTCAAGGTGAATTAAAAGAAGAAAAGGAATATATTAGCTATCTAATATAATATCCATTAATGAATCACTCATTAACAAGGTTAAGAACCTAAAGAAAGAAAATACTAGCAAAGACAAGTGGGAAAAAGATGAATCAAGAGAAGATTTGAAAAAGAAAGATGAAGAGATATGTAGATTATGAAGCCTTAATAACAAACTATTGGATGAGGTTAAGAGATTGAAATAAGTAAAGAATAATTGTCAAAATAAAGAAGAAATAAGAATCTTGGAAGAAGAATACACCAAAAGACTACAAGAGGAAATTTGCAAGAAGGTTGAGGAATCCTTAAATACGGATGAGGTAAAGTTAGAAATGAAAGCCAAAATTGAAGAAGGACGTCATAATTTTTTAGATGGGATCACATTGTAGCTTCAAAAGGAGAAATAAGACAAGATTCAAGAAGGTCAACAGAAGATACTTGAAGAAGTTGAACTCAATCTAGAGGATGTACATGCCAAATATGATGGTATTATCTCGAAGAATAGAGTAATCAAAGACCAAGCAAATATGATTGAGGATTCCATTATTGCTGAAAAGAAGATAGATGAAATGCATGTGCAGAGTGAAGGAAGATCATCAAATGTGAAATTGTATCGACACCCTCATTACTAAGAAACATTGAAAGGAAGATAAGAAGGACGATATCAATGTTATGAAGGAATAAGATGGAATATTTGTCAATATTCATGGAACAAGGGATCACCAAACTACTCTTCAACAAGCTATTATCAAAGACCAACAATGACTACAAATTGGAGAAGCTTCAACAAAAATACATGGAATCAAAGGAAAGGAAATTATTAAACAACTGGACACCAAGTATTAAGACTGAAAATAATTGATTTTGGATGGATATATCATCAACAATGGAATGAAGAAAGAAGGAACATAAAAAAATCATATTACTTGGTTTCATCACATGTGAAGCCTTTAAATGAAAAGATTTGAGGACAAAGCTTTTTGAATGAGGGTGCTATGTTATTGATCTGGATTTTATGAGTAGAACGAAATGACTACAGATTATTAACAGATGCTTAACACAAAATAACAGAGATACAATAAAATTGCTTTTCTATTCAATAAGGAAATAAGTTGAAACTGTAAAATGCAACGAAAAACAAGCTTGTTGGAATGCTAGCATCTTATCTGTGAGAAGATATGTGAACACTGTGCTCATTCACAAGAATATCATTACAATGAGCCTATGAAGGCATTTTTACAATAAACAGGAATGTCAAAAAACCTAGACATCCAAAAACCTAACCGTAGGAGATGAGGCACCAAAAGTCATGTGGGCCCCGTTTGGGTAAGTTAGTACATCAACTTCCCGGGGTTGTAACTTTTGCATACGATCTCCGTTTTAGGAGCATAATAGCCCGTTGGAAAGGTATCGTCGAGGAGATTCATTTTGGGGAAACATCAAGGGAACTACCATGCTTCTCCCCATTTCCCAAAAAAACATCGTTTAGGGCCTCAAAATGACTCTGGAAGTTTCAGGACCCGAAAAACAACTAAAAATAGTAAATTACCAAAATTGCCAGAAAATGGTTTTGAGCCAGTTGGAAAAGGTGGGTGGACAATGATATTCACATAGATCAATCCTCCCTCCTTAGGAAGAAATGGTATCCATTACATTCATTTTCCCCATAAGATGAGGAAAGTTCTATTGAATTTGGCCCTCGATGAGCCACTTGCCTTGGTGCAAGAGTTACCCTCCTTTGACAACTCGACAAAGTTGGATCCTTTGTTGTCGAGTTCCTTTGATCTGTGTGTCTAAAATGTGATCAATGGATTCCTATTGTATGCTGTCAGGGTTGAGCTCTGTTGGTGTCAGTTGTTCTTCTACTTCTGAGGTGTCCAATAATGGTGGGAAATAAGGGCGAAGGAGATCCACATTGAATATTGGGTGCAGGCCAAGGAAAGGAGGAATGTTGAGCTCAAAATAATTATCCCCCACGGCCTTAGTGATGGTGTACAACCCATAACAGAGTGGGTAAAGCTTCCAATGGGGTCCTGTAAGGCATTCTTTCTGCAAGTGCAACCAAACTTTATCGCCCACCTAAAACTTAAGTGGCACCCGATGTTGATCATGGCATTGCTTGTACTTGTCATTGTAATTCTATAGGATAACCTGAACCTATTGGTGGATGTGCTGGATCCGCTCAATGAACCGGGTGGCTTTGTCAGCTTTAGTTGGAGTAAGAGATGAGTCGTTCGAGGTGACCACAAGGGAAAGTGAAACATATATTGGACCCAATGGTTGAAATCCCAACCCCACCTAAAAGGGGCTATGTCTGGTTGAGCTATGCAAGGATCAGTTGTAGCTATGTTGTACATAGGGAAGGCTCTCATCCCATGTGTGAGGGTTCTTGGAATTATACATGTGAAGGATATGCACAATCATTCAATTTGCAACCTCGGTTTGGCCATCTGTCTGGGGGTGGAAGGCCATGGATTTGGTGAGCTTGGTGTCTAGCAGTGACCAAAGGCTCAACCAAAATGTGATGAGAAATCATCTGTCTTGATCTGAGACAAGGGTTTGTGGGATTCCAAAATGTACCCAGACTCATTCAAAGAAGACCTTGACAGTGGCCTCTAGTGTGATGCTCTTCTTGTAGGAAACTAGAATCACCATATTAGAAAAGTGATCAACAACCACAAAAAAACAATCATTTCCTTTATTGTTGGATGGGAGGCCTGACATGTAGTACATTGATATGGATTACCATGGCCTATCAAGAGTAGTAAGAGGGGTGTACATGCCCTATTTTTTAGTGGTCAGTTTGGAAATAACGTAGGCAATGCAAGACCTGATATACTTGTTGACCTCCTGTCGAAGTTTTAGCCAGTAGAAATGTTTCTATAGAATCACAATTGTATTTTAGACATCAAAGTGTGCTGCCACCCGACTGTAGTGGGCTTTCCATATTAGCTTCGCCCGCTCGCTTGATGGAACACAGATATGGCCCAGATAACACAACAACCCATCTTGAAGATGGAAATTATCGACAATTGCATTCACACCCAACATTTGGTAGGTGGTGGAAAATTATGGGTCTGTCTCATAGAGTTGGGGGCATCTAAAGGCCTCATGATCACAAGAGTCTAGCACCATGGTGAGTATCACGACTGACGACCTGCTGAGGAAATAAGTGACATGGTTGGTGCTTCCTATTTTATACTTGATGTTGAGGTCGAATTGTTGCAAGTATGTGGACCACTTTTGATGGTGGTTATTCTGCAATTTTTCTCATGTCTGCATGAATTGCAGTGGCTTATGATCAATGTGTATGAATGTCTCCTTCCCAAGAATGTAATGTCTCCACTAGCGACAAGCTTTCAAAATGGAGTACATTTATTTGTCGTAAGTAGGGTACTTACAGACAACATATGATAGTGTCTCACTATGATAGGCCATGGGGTGGTCGTGCTTAGTGAGAATAACACCCACAACATAGTTTGAAGCATCTGTCTCGATCTCAAAGGGATGTTGCAAGTTTGGTAGTGAAATAACTGGGGCTGAGCATAAGAGATTCTTCAAATCATCGAATGCTTGTTGTTGGGACTAGCCCCATGCAAATTTTTCCTTACCACCACCCCTGGTTATTTGGCTGAGGGCCCATGAAATATGGGACAATCCCAACATGAAGCTGCGGTAGAAATTGGCAAGGTCCAAGAATCTTTGAAGCTCAGTGAGTGTGGTTGGGGCTGGCTAGTCACAGATGACATAGATAATGGATGGATCCACATGTACACCATGTTGATAAGTGATGTAGCCCAGGTAATGGACCTTGTCCATGCCGAAGGATCATTTTTCCAAGTTGGCGTATAGCTTTTGCTGTCGTACGGTGTGCAAAATCTATTGAATATGATGCAAGTGTTCAACCCAAGTCTTGTTGTAAATGAGAATTTCATCCAGATACACCACTACAAAATTATTGGTGAATGGTCACAGGATATCATCCATCATCCTCATGAAAGTGGTTGGAGCATTTGTCAAACCAAAGGGAGAGAACAACCATTCAAAAAGGCCTTCCTTTGACTTGAAGGTGGTATTCTATACATCTGTATATTCTATCGGGACCTGGTGGTAGCCAGACTTTAAATCAATCTTACTAAAGTATTTGGCCCTCGTGAGTTGATCAAGGAGGTCATCGATTTGCGGAATCGGGTACCAATTTCTGACTGTGATTTTATTTAGAGCCCGGTAATAAATGCAGAGTCACTAGGTTCTATCTTTCTTCTGTACCAAACCGATTGGGCTCCCACAAGGTGATGATATCAGACTGATGTTCCCATTATCGAGAAGTTCATGGATCTATCGCTTGATCTCCTCATTCTCTAACAAAGAGTGGTGATAGACTGACCCATTGGACCATGGTTCGTCGAGGGTCAGATCGATGTGGTGCTTGACATGGTAGTGCATAGGTACCTTGGTAGGTGAGGAGAAGATATCTAAGTATTCTTCCATGACCTAATCTACTTTCTTTTTTTGTGTGGAGAGGTCAACCCCAGATACCCTGGATGTGGCGGTGATCTTTTTCTCATTCTGAGAGTGAATCATGAATAAGACAAACTTCCCTATCTGAGAGATGACCTTCCTGCATTGCTTAGTAGAGATCAAGGAAATAGCACTAGGTGGCACTGCCTCGAGTATCCTATACAATTTCATGTTCAAAGTAATAATAATGCTATGAGGCCTAGACTCATATATAGCATGACGTTTCTATAAATAAGGTTGGCCCAAAATAACATCACAAAATTCAAGAGGAGAAACATCACATAATACCTTGTCTTTGAAGGGCTTGATGTCGTATGACAGTCGACACTCTTGGCTGGCATCGAGATCACTTCCTTGGAGAAGCCATCCAATGGTGTAGGGTTGTGGGTCTGACGTTGTTGGTAGGGCCCTCCTCTTGATGACCTCTGCTGAGATGAGTTTCTTCTAGCTATCACTATCAATGATGAAGTGCAGCAGGGTGCCTTTTACCCACATCTGTGAATGGAAGAGGTGCTCTCCTTCTTTTTTCTTGTCTAGTTCACCGGGATGGAGCTTGGTGGTAGAATGGTGGCACTGGGTTTCGCATCAATGATCCTTCTTCCCCTTTCTAGTTCTGACTCAGAGTCAGAACCCAGATTTGATTCAGAGCTTTTCACTTCGGCCACCAACAACTGCTTTGAGTGACAGTCAACAGTGTTATGACAAGGGACCTTATGGAAGTCGCACCACTTCTCGGTTTCCATCTTTGCTTGTGTCTTGGACTGGTTGTCCTGATACTATCCATCTTTTCTTTGTCCTTTGTTCTGTGGGTTGGGGCCACCCTTTCCTAGATTTTGTTGTGAGAGGTTCCCAGGCCCAAATTACCGCGTCTTTTGTTTGAGCTTCTACTAATTTTTTACGGCATATCAGTAGGCCACTCCCAAGGATGAGATGTCTAGAAATTCCATTTCGGTCTAGATGTATCTATGCAGAGCACCATGATACTTTAGCACCAGATTTCACTCTGAATATTTGATACCCATCTTGGTGCACAAGGTATGGAAGATATTTGTGAAATCTCGCACTACTTGGTCTCTTTCTTGTCACAGTGTGGTCCATTTGGTATACAAGTCGTCATAACTTTCGATAGGGTAGTATTGTTCCTTAATAACATCCCTGAAGGATTCCCAGGTGCTCATGACTGTAAATAATGAGGGTTCCTTTGTTTCCTTCTTCTCACATAAAGTTTCCCACCAATCTTTGACATGGGGAATGACTTTGAGGAGCACAAAAGTAATCTTTTCTCTATTCAAAAAGTTATGGACAGAAAAATACCCTTCTAGTAGATTCAACCACTTGTCTACAACATCTGTGTCTATCTGAACTTCAAATATAGGAATATCAAACTTTATTGGTACCTTGAAGGGGGAGACACCTCCGCTCGAAGAAGACGCATCGCCTGTTGGTAGCCGCCAAAGGATTTGCATGAAACTATCCATCATCTCGTTCCTCTGTTGCATGAGGGATTCCTCAAGAATTGTTTTGAAAGGATCTCCTATCTCATCATCTTTCTTTTCTCCTTCCATGATATGTCACTTGGGCATGCGAGAGCTTTTTTCCTCAAGAGAAACAAGCTCGAGACCCAACTCTTTGTACTCTAACCTCGTTGGGGACATGCATTAAGATGACAAGGAGAAGACTGCTCTGATACCATTGATCCAGATTTTATGAGAAAAACGAAATGACTAAATATTATTAACAGGTGCTTAACACAAAATAATAGAGATACAGTAAAACGGGTTTTCTATTCAATCAGGAAATAAGATGAAACTATAAAATGCAGTGAAAAACAAGATTGTTGGAATGGTGGTGGGTTATCTCTGAGAAGAGATGTGATGGTTGCACTCATTCGCAAGAATATCATTACAATGAGGCTATGAAGGAATTTTTACAATAAACAGGAATTCCAAAAAGCCTAGACATCCAAAAACCTAACCCTAGGAGTTGAAGCGCCAAAAGTCACGTTGGCCCTGTTTGGGTAAGTTAGTACATCAACTTCCTGGGTCATAACGTTTGCATACGATCTCCATTTTAGGCGCATGATATCCCATTGAAAAGGTATCGTCAAGGAGATTCATTTTGGGGAAACATCAAAGGAACTCCTATGGTGCTCCCCGTTTTCCCAAAAAACATTGTTTAGGGCCTCAAAACGGCTCCGGAAGTTTCAGGACCCAAAAAAATGCTAAATATAGTAAATTACCAAAATTGCCAGAAAACTCTTTTGATCCAATTGTTAAAGGTGGGTGGCCACCGATATCCACCCGAATCAGTTATGACCCAAGGGGGGAATATATATGGTTAAATGTATATCATATGACCCTAAGGGGGGGCATATAAGCACCTAAATGTACATGCAATGTGTAAATACATATGTAATAGGGTCGTCCTAGTGATAACGGGGCCTCATGTGCAAGTGTGAATAGCTATATATAAGAGATCAAGTATTCATTATTGAGGGGTGAATAGGAAGTATGAAAGGTATTTGGTTATTTTTATGGGGTTCCCCTATTATTTAAGGATTTATTGTGTAACTTACCTATATTGGAGTTTTTCTCCTTGTTGACATTCTATACATGGTGTGTACTTATGTTATTTTATGATATTTTGAGTATTTGGATCATAACATTCATCTCCAAGGACCCCCTCTCTTTACATACAAATAATATATTTTATATGAAACTACATCAGCAAACTCATTTATAGCATTTTGGAAATATAAGCTATCTATAAAAAATAAATAAAAACAATCTAAGACTTAGCTGCAATAAATATGGAATGTTGGCAATGAATGCAACAATTCTACTTGTAAGTTCTCTACCACTTGTATTTGACTTCCTGGAGAAATGGACCTAATATGGAATGTTTATTAATTTTATGAAACTATGTCACCTGTCATTAATTCCATTATAAAATGGAATCAATAGTCTTTGGGAGCTTCAATTGCTAGTAGATCGATCTTGGACAAGTTTTTGTAGATTGACTCTGACTATTGATTCTTCAATACTTTATTTTTGAAATTTAATCTATGTTGGTGATGAATGGGCATGTGAAAATAATATTCTGGAAATTATTTCTCTGATCAAACGAATATTTCTCCCAAACCATTCATAAATATTGAAAACCACTTGCAATTTAGGTAAATGGTCTCATTTTGGAAGTGGGTTCTTAACGGTTTTGGAATATTCGCTACGGTTTGATCGAAAATGGAGCCTAAATTTCTCTTCCTGGAATAATGACAAGAACTGATAATTCTCATATATCTTTAACCATGAACTTCTATCAATATTTTATCGGATTGAGGCCAAAATAGAAATCCATTTGTGTATCTTTGTACTTGGAAAATTTTATCTACATCATTATTCCCTCATCATTGGTGGGACAGGGCACCCGTATTCTTAATACTTCATAAATGATCATTCATTCATACAATAATTAAAGAAAGTGTTGATATGATGACAAATTGTTGGAACAATCTCCCAATTTCATGCTAATGATCTCCCCATTTCATGATAATGTGTTGGCATGATATCCCCATTTGCATCACACTTAAAATAATGATGACCTGTATATGCTACAAGAAAAAGTTAATTCTTGCAGCGAACCCTTGATCTAATATAAACTGTAGGGAATCTTATATTTTAAAAAAACAAATAGACTTAAATTGATGTGACACACCTTGACATATACAAATACCTCTAAATGTACCTCATAAGAAGAAAATAACATTCAATCCAAGAAAAAATACCACACCAAAATAAGTATGAAAGAATAAGAAAAATTTAGGTTCAGGAAGAAATTATGAATGGATAGGCTAGGTTAGGAGTAAAAAGGTATAAACAAGCTTAGGGACTAACATATACCATGTTCGACATCAACACATGTATTTTCATGGATAGAAACATAGCGGTTCAGGATTAGGATGAAGATCCTGGGAACTTTTCAGGAACCTACCAGTGTTATGTACCTAACCAAGGTTGCAATGGAGAGAATTTTTATACATTGTTACTAGATTCACATTGTATTGGTCCATGGTTGTGTTGCTTTTTCATATTGTAGCTCGAGTGTGTACAATCTCGTGGATACAACTTTATCTCATCATGGAGATATGGATCCACGTTATATGGTTCATGGCCATAGCCTTAGTCACTACCCTCATGGATCCGCAGTGTATTGGTGGACGACCATGCCTCGAGTCCATTTTTTCCGAGCATGGGTATGCCTACCTCGAGGTGATATATGTATATTGATTGATGTTTTCATGCATCTTCCAACAGGTTCTCCTTCTTTAGTCCCTTTATGCATAAGTTTCGAAAAGCATTTCAAGCATCATTTTCTATTCCGACCTCACACTTTAGGGTTCATTTGTTAAACACCATTTTTTCACACCTAGCCAAGTGTCACATTTATCTTTGTTAAGTGTCAAAGTGCTGACATCTCACCCTAAGTGTCAAAAATTTAATGGGGTAATGTCATGGCACAGGTTTCATACTCTAAGTATTACAACCTTGAAACCATGTAAAAATCACATGTCATGATCCCTAGTGAATTTAGAGGAGAAAAACTATCATTTGGAGGTCTAAAACCCACCTTTATGCTTGTATTTCTAGCCTTGTTTGAACAAGGACACCTCCCTCCCCACTTTGGGGGAGTGTCCCTCTTCATTTTCCATTTCAAGTGGAGCATATGGGACACCCTGTGTGCCATTTTGGGGGGGCATACTTGCAGTTAAGAGGTTTCCTTGTCTCTAGGGGAGTTATTTTGAGAAGCATTTGGTTTGTTTTGGTTGTTTCACTTGTGATATGGTTCGAAAACCTTTCACCCTATGTTGGGAGAGGTCCATAAACACGTGAATAAAGAAAATCTCAACCTCAAGCACATAATCCTCAACCATTCCCTTAATTACCGATGTTGGTTAAGCCTCCCAAGATCTTATATAAACCAAGCCATTCATGAGTGAAAGGGGGATATAGTTCATGAAAGATACCATACTTTTGATCTTATGATTCAGAAAATTCGTGTAGCATTCTAGAAGTGCACATAAGGGGATGGAAAGGAGAAGCATGGAGGAATACTTGTAGCACATCATGGTTGTAAGTTGTTCATGGTCACTATATGAATGAACTTAGCCTATTTCCATATATATATCTTATTCATTCTTTCTTGGATATGTCGACTTGTATTATCTGACACTACGTAGAAGTGGTAGAGAATTTTTCTATCCTTTTTTCAGGTTCATCTTCACATTTGAGGTGTGGATATAGAGATTAAACTTTGAAACAAAGAGGACAGACTACAGGAAAAAGTACCATTCATGTTTTCTTCTCTCTCTGGAAGTAAATAAATAGAATAGGTGGAGTTCGTAATGTTAGTGTCTATTTGTTAGAACTATCTTAGTTGAATAAAATCAAGCTAATGAGAGCTCAACTTTTCTACATGGGGAGATTTCCTAGGAAGCTACATGAACTAGGAAGTCATCAAGAGAAGTATTAAAACTCTATGCATGGAAAATGAATATATTAATAACAATTCACCAGATGAATTGGAGAAGATATTTTGAAGTTGGAAGTGAAATTCACTAACATATGTCATAACATTGCCATTCTCATGGCATCTCTATAGAATAGGTTTAGAACATTTGGGGACTTTCGTATTTCTAACTTATAAGATAGATTGAATGGGAAATGTGGAGATAATGAGGAAAGAAAAATTATATATTAAAATATTTAGGGAAAAATAGATAAATTTGTACTTCAATCATTTCTCCTCAATCATTGTTTAAGGTGGAAGCGAACGTTAACAACAAATCCTACGAAGGTGAGTTTTATTTATTAATTTGTATTAATGGTTGCAATAGTTAGAAGTTTATTTCAATGTCCATATCATAGTATAATAAAAAAATATTTTATTTTCCCAACTGAATTTATAGAGATGTGAAGCTACATGAACTAGGAATCCATTGGAAGAAGTCTTAAAATTCTAAGCATGGAAAATGAGTATATCCATAAAAATCCACCAGATGAGTTGGAGAAGAGATTTTGAAGTTGGAAGTGAAAATCACTAACATCTCTCATAACATGGCCATTCTCATGGAATCTTTGTATAATAGGTTTGGAACATTTGGGGAGTTTCGTATTTCTAACTTAGAAGATGGATTGAATGGGAAATGTGGAGATAATGAGGAAGGCAAAATGATATATGAAAATATTTAGGAAAAAAGAGAGAAAGCTCTACTGCAATCATTTCTCCTCAATCATTGTTTAAGGTGGAAAAGAATGTGAACATCAAACCCTACCAAGGTGATATTGATTTGTTAATTTGTATTAATGGTTGCAATAGTTAGAAGTTTATTTCAATGTCAATAACATAGTATAATAGAAAAATGTTTTATTTTCACAACTAAATTCAGAGGGACGTTACCAAACTCAATGGTAAAATAACACATATTCTTAGGATATTGGGTGATGCCCCAGTAAATAAATTGGAGGTATTTAAAACCTATGCTAATTCCTAGTTCTATCGAAAAAAGAATACTAGTTGATCGATTGGAATTATTTCCAGTAGAACAAAGGGAAGAGCGTGCAATATTAGACCTCCAAGTCCATAAAAATGGTTATTATGTTGGTTATATATCCCAAGAACTTGGATGTAGACCTCAAGTATCTAGGTGGTCTACACAGTCCTTCATAGAGCTAAGTGATTCTCTTTAAACATAGGAAAATGAATGAGGTATGCATGGAAAAAAAATATTTGGATAATATTGGTAAGAATAAAGAACAACCAAGTGGTTCTAAGCATACATACCACCAATATGCTTACAAGAAGGGAAAGAAGAATTGGAAAGGAAAGGACAAGAAGACAAGAACCACCACACAATTGTGCAAGGATCCAAACGAAAATTTTAACCATTCTAATATCCATGGTTACACACAAGGTAAGTGTTTGAAGCTACATCCATATCTAAATCTAGGAAAACACAAGAAGTATTCCAAGAAGAAGAAAATGATAGCCTTATTTTCAATCAAATAGGTAGAGAGCAAGTCGGATGGAAATGGAGAGATTGTTTTCACTACAATGACAAAGGAGGTGAAATTGAGTATCCTCCATCCAAAGGAACATAAGGAGATGAATAAAGTCTTTCATATTAAGTTCCAAATGAAAAATACAAAGGTGGATTCTCTATTACATTCAAATTCACATGCCAACTACACAACACAATATATGGTCAATAATATTGGATTGGAAGTTCAAGACCATTATATAACCCATATCCATTGTGATGGGTAAATAAGGATGCATAACTTATGGTTTTTGATAGTTGTTAGATCAAATTTTCTATAAGTTCAAATTATATTGATGAATTGGAGGTATATGTAATACCACTTGATGAGTGTGGTGTAGTGCTTGGAATCCCTTATATGTACACGAGGGATGAAAATTCAAGAGGAGAGTCAAACATTACTACATTATCAAGGATGGGAAGTGCTTCATCATCATTTCATATAAATATGAAACTTATATCTCTCCAGTAAGTGCTATTGAATCCAATAAATTGATGATTTCTAGTAGGAATCATTGAATAGAGAAGTGTTGTAGGATAGAAAAGGGTTACAAGTCAATAGGGAAGTGGAGCATGAGATACAATTGTTCCTTATGTCCACATTACAAAACATTGGTCTATAAAAAAAGTATATCATGGAAGCACACAAAGTGAATCAATAGTTGTAACATATATTAGAGTAGGGAATAATTTGACCAAGAACCTTACGTTATGTGTCACCCATATCATAGTACCTGAGAAATATGGGACTTTGAGAATGTGTCTCAACTCTAGAGTTTTAAATAAGACCACCCTCAAGAATCAATACCCAAATTTCTAAGGCTCAATGCAACATGCCAAGTAATTAACAAAGTTGGATCTGAAATAGATATAGGATTAGGTTTGAGTTAAGGAAGAAGGCACCTGGAATACCATCCTCAAGACAAGATGAGTTCTATATGAATGGTTATTAATTCCTATTGTCTTATGTAATTCACTAGATACACTTATGTGTTTAATGAAAGATGTATTATGCCCCTTTCTAGATTCATTTTTAATAGTTTACATAGATTATATATTGGTCTATATCTCTACCTAGGAAGAGAATATATCACTTTTCATGTAGATGTTAGAGACTTTGATAAATCATCAAATATTAGTACACCTTAAGACATGTGAATTTTCTATAAACCCGTCGGTGTATCTAGGGTATGTGATTCTTGGAGGGGAAATCAATATAGATTCTATGAATATGGAGGCCATCCTCAAGGGGCCAAATCCTACTAGTGTCACTAAAGTTAATAGGATCTTTGTTTGGGAAACACAACACCTGTAAATGTTTATAAAATCCTTATCAGTTATGTATGCACCACTTCATGCAATAGTAACTAGTAATAAGAGATTCCAGTGGGGAAAGAATCATAAGAAATATTTTGATGAGCTAAAATGAAATATAAGTCAAGAATTAGTTCTTTCATTGTCTAATTTGTAGAATCCTTTTGAAGTGGATATGGATGCAAGTGGATAGTCTATGGGGGAAGTAATTATGTAGGTTGGTAATTTGGTATTTTATCATTCTAAAATTATCCATGTTGGAGTATTGGGATACCCTTCACATGATAATGTACTCTATTCTCCAGTTCAATGTATTAAGAAACTAAATCTCTATCTAATGGGAAAGGAGACTATCATCTATATTAATCACCAACCAATATAGTATGTGTATGCCCAAACTGATCTTTAGTAAACTAAAAAGTACAAGTGGATGGGGTTTTTAAAAAAATTGCATCAAATCATGAAATATAAGATAAGCTGGAAAACTTGATTTCAAGGCCACCCACATCCAATATCATAGATTTGGGAACTTTTATGCATACAAAACCTTTCACCCATGATGGATACAAAGAGGCGTACATAGAAGATGAACAATCGAAAGAGGTGTTTCCATAGACACAAGGTTTATTTTGTGTAGAAGAAGGTGATGTTAAGGATGACTATCATCTCCAAGATGGGTTTCTCCATTACCTAGAAAATATCTATTTTCCAAAATGTGAAAGATAGCATCTTATCTAAGAGTCTCACACCTCCATTGTTTTAGGGTGTTTTGGTGTTCAGGGAAGATATTTTCCAACACACAAAGGAATGTGAATTTTACTACATTGAAACAAGATGCACTTAAGTTTATTGAAATCTTCATAGTGTGATGTATCGTCATACCTAGTAATAGGAAGTAAGGTTTATGTCATCCCTTACATGTACCTACTAGACCATGGAAGAGAATCTCCATGGATTTCATTGGTGGTTTCTAGGAACAAGGAAGGGATACGACTATGTATTTTTGGTAGTTGACAAGTTTAGTAAGATGTGCAATATCATGGCTTTTAAACTGTTTATGGGTCCAAAATGGGTTTTCAAGCAAGTAAGGGACAAGGCCCAATGGCAGGTCCCAATTAGAACTACTCTCATTTGGGACACCATTGTCGACAGGTATGTGGGTTTGGTTTACACTCTAAATTATAAATCTAAATATGAATCTAAAAGCAAAATTTTCTGATATAAATTAAAACCTAAGACTAAATTAACTAATGATGTCTATTTGTATTCTACATTCAATTCTAAAATATCACAATATAACATGATCAGGAGAAAGATAATTAAAATTGAATACACTAAAGGATATATAGGGTTATAAAAATCTATGTATCCCAATGATAAATAATAATGAAAATGTTATAGATACATTCACAATTAGTTGTAATATGTATTGATGACATCACAATTGTATTCATAAGGAAGCATATGACAACCTGAGCATCTAGAATAAGGTGAAGAAATAATCCATACAACATATTTCTATAATACACTATTAGAAGACAAAATCCTTGATAAGAGTCTCATATACATTCACCACAATCATACATCTCTTGAATTCCTATTTATCATTACAAATTCTGAAGTAAAATAATATCTCTCATTTACAGAAGGAAAAAGTCCCTCTTTTGTTGCAACACTCTCTTTTATAAAATAGGAGGAGGTTGTTCATATTCTATAATTGTCATCATGTAAGATGAAAACCAAAAAATTTAATTTCACATTCTAGACTGGGAGTTTACGAAATTACAAATGATGAAAATTAATAGATTCCATTACAAAATACAACAATTAAGAGGTATTTGATGGTCTCTATACTCTTTCCACATCTCATAGTCCTTTAGGATCCCATCCAATATGCTTCCTTGCATGTTTTTTAAATCTATCTAACTATCACAAATTTGGGTTGTCACCTTTATCTTTAAACTCCGCTTTGTTTGTTGAATTAAATATTTGGTTAGTGATATTAACTTGATCAGCTTGATGAGATTTTTTTCTAGGATTTCTTTGTTTACCCCACTTATTTCTTCAATCATTTTCATATTGGCATCTCTCCTAGTTTCCACATCCTTTATCCTTGATTTGACTAAGGATGTGTCTTCCAAATCTTCCATCATATCCATTCCAAATTGTTATCGTATGCTATTGGAGGCTCTCTATTGTATTTTGATTGTTTTTTCAAATGCCTCTTGAGTACGTTTGATATCATTTACAATCGGATTCCAAGTATCTACCATGACTTGATATTTGATATTCTTCCTAATTGTGTATATTGGAAGGGTACTAGGTGGATTAGCATACACATATTTCTAGTCTATGATTTTTTCATAGGCATTTTGAGCCTTTTGGTACTTGTCCTTTATGTTTTCCATATGCACACCTAACTTGATTTGGTCTCCTTTGTTCCTTTGGATTTCATTCAATAAAACAATGAATTCATTCTTCTTCATGGGTGGTGTTAGATTATTCTTTTATTGTCCCCAAGATGTTAACTCCCTTTTAGATTTCTTCTACAATATTTTCTAGGAGTTGATTATCGTGTTGTAACTTTAGAACCATGTCTTCTAGTTTCTTTTTGTAGATGCTTGCCTCCAGGTTTTCTTCTTTAAATATTGTCATCTCTTATGCATGTGTGGTCCTAAGTTGATCTATTTCCTATGAATTTTTAATCTTGATATATTCTATCTCTTCCTGATGTAATCTTTGATTTCTACTAGAACTCTACTAAAACTTAGTATTTAACCTGTTTCCTTGAAGTTGTAATCCCCTTTGCAAATCTTCTTTGTTCTTGTTTTGATTTGTTGGATTCTTTCTTGAATTCATTAGCTAAGTTGTCTATAATTCTATTCATGGCTACTTCAAGATGTTAAGCCCTAATATTGGCTCATTACCCCTTAATTGGGGCATATTATATTAGTAATGTTATTTTATTTATGTTGACTTTAGGCCATTAGTTGTAATTATACCTCTTAGTCTCCTATATATACCAAGGAGACATTTTCATTTTGAATTATCTTGTACTTGAGCGTTTAAGTGGGGTAAAAGGAGAGTTCCCCCTCAGAGAGGCTTATTATTTGAAATTATCTATTTTCAAGGTGTTGAGTACTTTTAGAGGTTTTTCTATGCTATATTGATATTTGGTTCTTAACATGGTATCGAGCCCAAGGTCTTGGGGTTTCACACCTGTTACATTTGAGACACCTTGGCATTTTAAGCTATAAATATTTTTCTACAATGTTTTAGAAGGAGCAGCTTGGAGGATATTTGAAATGGAAGCCGGATCAAAAGATGTGGGTTCCAAAATTAATCTCCCTGAAGACTATATAATTTGAAGATACAACGTTTTGTACAATATAGGGTTATGGAATCATCTTGAATTGAGTCATTGCGAATTTTTCACTATAAAGCGTTTTTACGTGGCGTGTCAAACCATGAGATGATTCTATTTACGAGGAAATTAGTAGGAACATCATCTATGGTAAAGCGTTAGGATTAGATCATCTTAAATTTGTAGATACCCTTACAGTGTAAGATAGGGTATCGACTAGTCCTATTGACTAGTCTCAAGAGATCTCAATTAAAAACAATCATAATTTCTTCTAGAGTATCAAATTGAGTGGGACTAGTTTCATTGGATCATTGAAAGACTGTGGTATTTCTGGTGTGAGTTTGAGGAGAATTACATAAAAGAAGTTTCATACCCAGAAAGGGCGAAACTTGGGAGATACAACGGAAGAAATATTTTCTAGCAGAACCACCTCAAAGAATCCCAATGTTCAAAAGTGATTGCTTGGCCAACATGCCACCAAAAAGGGAACTTCTACACCAAATAAGCCTCAAAAAAATCCTACTTGGGCTCTTGATGAAGGGGAAGAAATGCATAGGGACATAAATGAAATACAAAATAAAGATGGATTCAATGGAATCTATGTTGGATACTAATATGGATGGTTTAAAAGGGGAGATCATGGAGGTATTGAAGAAAAATTTAAGCTAATAGAAGACAATGAAAATGAAAATGCATCCATGAAATTCATGATGAGGACACGAGGAGGTGAATCAAGAATGGAGAAACTCAACTTTGGTTTGAAGACCAACCATGCTCTAATATTGATATGAGGATGTTTGATGGCAAAGGACCCAATCACATGGATGCTACTTTAGATGGAACAATTCTTTGATCTCCATATTATGCCACATACACAAAAAGATGGGAGCAATTCTTTGATCTCCATAATGTGCCACATACACAAAAGGTACGAATTGCTTCTTTATATTTAGAACCTAATCAATTTGTATGGTATCGATGGATTTGTTCTCGCAAATCACTCGTCACTTGGACAATTTTCATGGAAGGAATGATAGAACACTATGAGAATATAAGGAGAAATACCTTCTTTAGCCAATTGATAAATCTCAAGCAAAAGGGCTCAGTTACCAAGCACATTGAGAACTTCCAAAGATTGAATATAAAGGTAACCGATATTCCACATGATCACTTGATTGATGTATTCATAGGAAATTTAAAGGATAACATTCAACATGAGGTTCACCTTTGGGAACCCAAATCATTGGAGAATGTATTTAAGGTGGCAATAACTGTTGAAAGTAAAAATATGGCTATGGCTACTAGACGGACCAATCCTAACATCTATAGAGAGAACAATGCTCCTTCTTCTAAAACACCTCAACCTACAAGGTTGACACCTCAACAATTGGAGGAAAGAAAATCAAAAGGTTTATGCTTTAATTGTGACAAAAAGTACAGTAAGGGACATAAGTGTGGTGAGAAGAAATTATTCTACATAGATTGTGAAGAGAAAGAAGAACAATAACAAGAACCATCTCAAGATGAAAATGTAGAAGCAATTTTGTCTGAAGAGTTGAATCCCACGATATCATGTAATGCATTGGATATAATTAGCACTCCTCAAACCCTCAAGATCGAAGGATACATCAAAAAGAAAAAGGTAATGATCCTAATTGATTCTAGTAGTACTTATAATTTCATTCACTATCAATTAGCCAAATATCTCAATTGCTTTGTATTGGTTTGAAGAGTGGAATTTAAACATTTGGATAAGTTGTAATATTTTGACGATGACCTGTTTAAAATTTTCGTTTATTTCTTGATTGCTGTGCTAGGGAGGCATTGGTAAAGTATTGAATTAACAAAGGCTTGGGGAGTTAAAATTGATTTATATAGCACAAGAAATATTATTTCATTGATCATCCTTACTTCACTAATAGGAAGGATTTGGCCAATGAAGGTAAGCCACATGAACAATTAACCTTAAATGATTATGATAACATCAATGGGAGGATTGGTCGGGATGAGGTGTTAGACCATACGTAGAGGACACTTATGGTATTCTCCAACGAGGTGGTTTCCTGATGATACAACTTGGGAAATGTCATCGGGAAGGTTTCGAAAGATGAAATAAGTGGAGAATTTATTGAAATTTTTGACAACAAAGAAACATTATTTGGAAAATGTGCACCAATGAAATAATTCCTCCAAATGCATAAAATTCATAAAGACTTAAGGTTGGCTCAATTAAAGTAGGAAAATATATCAGGGGCCCACCTTATGGATTATATGGTGACTAGTTCTTGAAGTTTTCAAAGGTTAGTCCCCTTCTAACACACATGCATGAAACAAGGGCTTGTTTGAAAAGGAACATGAATGTCACATCAAATCAGGTATCATATTTGGAAGAAATTGTTAGGAAAATAATGTGTGATATGTGTGCCACCCTAGTGATACCTACTCCCAATGATATTGTTAAGACAATGTTGTCATCAGAGAGAGATGTTCAGGAGATGTAAAAATGATTGCTTCACCAAGAAGGATCGACGACCTTAAATCACTTGTAACAAGGGTAAATAATTTACATATCATTGTATAGGGAATTCCTAAGAGGGTTCAATATTTGAGTGGATATGAAGAGGGAAACGATGATTGTAGTAACTCGAAGGGTGTAGTACTGGTCAATATTTATTTATATCAACTTCAAAGATTACATACAAAAGTTAGTTTTATAAGTGAATAACTAGTTAGGTTAGTATTGATAAGTACCTTACTGAAAATTTAGTAGGTGGTGCCCACTAAAATGTTCTAAGATCAAGAATTTTAGTGGGTTGTTGTGGGTGTCACAAAAAATGAAAAATTCCTTTGAGAACCAATTATCTCTATTCTATATATACCTCCATATTGTGTACTTTGATGTTCATATATTTTGAATATTTTATAGTTTGATCTCTATCGTGGACCCCACATCACTAGCTTGTACTAAAAAATGAGAAGGTAGTGTGGCCTCGATGATCCTTGGAATAATTCAAGGGAGACAAGATGTGATGGGATTCAATTAAATTGGTTCAGAAATCTTGGAGGAGATAGACACCATATAGGTTTGTTCCTAAATTTTTACAGACGGATGTGTGTTCCTCATCTCTTCCTTCTTGGCATTGCTTCACTGCCAATTAGCATCCATGGCACCGACCAAATTTCCTTTGTATTATACAAGTATAGCCTCACTGCAAATGACCATCCATATCCCTGACATGTTTTATTGTACTTCCCACACAATCAATGGTGCTTTCAGCTTCCTAGTTGTTCAAGATTTAAATTTAACCCTTTAGATTTGTAATATATGTAGATTTTTTTGTATTTTGGGTGTCTAGGAAGAGGGGTGAAAAAAAAATTTCTTTGATGTACTGAGCTTGGTTAGTGTTTTTTTCCCATGGGTCCTTCCCAAAAATATTTCTGGTAATCTTTTATATCCACGTATTTAAGAGAAAGTCTCACATATATTATTCATAATACATTTGAGGCTGTCACATGTTCACTTTCTTGAAGGACCATAATCTAGGTGTGAGAGTGATCACATAGATAAAAACCAGTACGTAAATTAACTTATTTGTAGTTTCTTCACTTGTAGTTTTGGGTTTTCTCAGAAACAGAGTGAGATGGATTGTTCCCATTCGTCATAACCATTTGTCATGCTTTGATATTTTTTAATAGAATGCAAGGAAACTTTCTCACTTTTTAATCATCTACAAAGTTTTTTTTTTTTAACTGGGGGAATCGAAAACTCGCGGTTTTCGTACTCGCGTGACACGGGGTCGATCCCCAGGCGGCTACCACTATAACCCCAGGTGTAACCACCCAGCCGGCAAGAATGGCACACGAGTAAGTCCGGGTGAGAATCGAACATGAGACTTCATTTTTACAAATTTCTTTCCATTTACATGGCACTTGCCAATCCGTCTACACCCGTGCGGGCTTAATCATCTACAAAGTTATTCAGTCATAAATTAAGTATTTTTTTTGTAACACACTATCCAACAAGTTATATTTTATGCAAGAGTGATGTAACAAGTCAATAAAGAATTTATTGTAAAAGTAGTAAATAAACAAAATTGAAAAAAAAAAGGTGGAAGACTATTCTAAAGGGACTTAGCTAACTCAAAAGAAAAGGAAACATACTATGCACAAAACTATATCACCTAAGGTGAATAGGATAAGTATTGCATGAGAATTTTTCCAGTGACAGGGAGCTCCACCATGTCTCCCTGCAATGTCCTGAGTTTAAAACTTCCTGAGCCAAATTTTTGATGGATTTTATATGTGCCGAGCCATGGATTTTGAAACTTGTTATGTTTTCCTTTCACCTCATTGTAGTCCTATCTCACATGGCTAATAGGAGAGTCTTTATCCCCCACAAATGACTTGTCAAACCATCTCTTGACTGTTTCCTATTGTTGCATTAAGTTTCTTTTATATTTTTCCCTTTCTTATTCAAGTTTAAGGAGCATGTTCAATCTTTGATGCATAACTGGGGACTCTTTATCTTGAATATATTGAAAAATTTGAAGTGAAGGCAGGAAAGTGTGTGTAGGTAGAATGGATTCTTGTCCAAAAATAAGGAAGAAAGGAGAATTTCCTAGAGAATATTTGGGTGAAACTCTATCATCCCATATAGAATTGGGGAGGCACAAATGCCAATTTATTTGGTGTTAAGTTACATTTCTCTTTGGGATCTTAATTAGAGTCTTCTAACCCATTCCAATGAGGGTAATAATTAGTTGAATATTTTATTTTAAAGTTTCATTAAAGAACATATTTAGTTAATTTTAAAGAAGAGAAACAGTTAGAATTATCAAAACCCAATTATTCTAGGTCACAAGATCAAGTTATTATAAAAGAGTCCAGGAAATATATCACTTGATTTTCATTGATAGTCTTCAGAGGTATTGCTTCATTCCATCTGGTGAAATCATATTTTGTAGTAAGGACGTATTTGTGAAATTGGGAAGAGTTGGGATTGATATATCCTATCACATCCAAATCCCATTGTTGAAATGAGTTCTCAATTGTGATGGGTTGAAGGGGAAAGGCATCATTATTTTCTTTCACAGCAGACCTTTGTCATTCCTAACATTTTCTTGCATACATGTGAGAATATTTAAACAAAGTAGGAAAGTAGTAGCCATCTATAAGGATTTTACGCATTGTGGTGTCTCCTCCAAAGTATCCTCTAGCTGGGCCATCGTGTATATCAGAAAAAAACTTATCATCATATTCCTTCTCAAGGCATCTCAAGGACACACCTTCATAATTCCTCTTGAATAATATTCCTTGAGTAAGATGATATTGAGTTTAATTGATTCAGAGAGCCCTCTTCTTCTTTGGTTCCATGTAATGTTGAGTTGAACCATGGGTTAAGTAATAATTCATTTCATAATACCATTGATCATTGTTAACGTGGATACAATAGATCTCATTCTCAAACAAGAATTGATATTGATAAATTCCATCTTCACTTTATCTATCCTCTACAGATCCAACTACCAATTTTCATAATCCTAGGCCCTTCATAATATTAGAAAGCTTAATTTTCAAGTCATATTCTTGCAAGGTTGTTATCCAGTTAGCTTTTTTCTCTCCCAAATTCTTTTCCACCAATAGTTTTATCACAGCTAGGTAAGGCACAATCACCTTGGTTTTAGATTTGATCAAGTAAGGTATGAAATGTTTGACATCATTCAAGACTACATAGACTTTCTTATATACTTATAGATAGTATAGTTTGTCTCCCTGCAATCTTGAAATCATAAATGCAATTGGGAATTCATTTTCTTCATTTTTATTATGTGTTATGACAGTTGCAAATGAAATATCAGAAACGAATGTGTTATCTCTACTTTGATTTTTTCAAAAGATTCATTTTCCTTAAACACCATTTAGACTCTGCATTATTCTTTATCATGTCTTGGAGGGGTTTGACAATTTTAGCAAATCTTGGGACAAACTTTCTTAGAAAATTAATCTTCCCAAGTAATTATTGCATATATTTAATACTATGGAGAGGATTTATTCCTCTCGGGATCAATCATCATTCCTTATTTGGATACAATGAATCCTAATAGTATTCCTTAATCAACTGCAATAACATTTTTTTTTAGGTTTGGTGAGATGCCATATCTTCTACATGTGTTGAATATCCTCCTTAACTGGGTTATATGATATTTATGTCTTTGGATAATACTCTTTCATCATTCATGTATACCACTACAAAATCACCAATCGATATTCTGAAATCTATGTCCATATCTCTTTGGAAGGTTTCCCCAACATTTATTAATCCAAATGGCATTTTCTTGTAAGCATAAGTTCCCCATTTAGTCTGGAAAGTAGTCTTGAGTTGGTCATTGTGGGAAACTAACAATTGATAGTAACCTGAAAAATATATCCAATAATGAGAGAATTTTGGGACCTAAGGCACATTGGAGGATCTATTCCATGGGTGGAACATGATAATTATGTTTTTCGGAGGCCTTATTTAGATTTATGAAATCAACACAAATCCTTATGCCCACATTCTTATTCCTCACATGCACTAGATTGAAAATCCATTGAGTGTGTGTTATTGGGAATATTATTCTTGCTTCCAATAGCTTGTTTAATTATGAATTTACTTGAGGCTCGAAGATTGGATGCATTTTTGTCAATTGTTTTTGAAAAGGATTTGTTTGAGGCTTCATTGGGATGATGTGTTGGATAATATTTGTATCATAGGTTTTGAGGTCATCATAGGTCCAATAAAATATATATTTGTATTCTTTGAACAACTTGATAAAGGATTGTCTTTCAGCAAGGGAACAATTTTTTCCAAGGTTTATGTTCTGAGGTATGCTATTTGTTCCCAGATTGATCACTTCAAGATCCATTGTTGAACTGTTGTTTTTGGAATGTGTTACTTTCTTGAATTTGTATTGAAGGTCATATAGCTTCTTGAGCCTTACCACATTCTTGGGGATATTATTAATCATATTGTTTTTACTTTTCTTTGCTTGACCTACTAAATTAGGAACATCAATATCCATAATTTCATCATGTTGGCCTTCATCTATGATAAAATATTTGAAACTACCTACAAGGTGTAAGAAGCTTATAGTTTTATGGTCATCATCAAAGACTCTATAATTGGTCACATTATCAAGAATTGAAGGCATGCACAATAATTCCATAGAGAAAGTATCAAGAAATATTCCTTCTAATAGAATTAGTCTAGATGATACATTAGCTAGCAAATATGCATCATAGTTCAAACAATATAATCAATTCCCATACCTCTTCCTAGTAATGCTTGAGATGAATTCAAAGAAAATGAATGGTCTTTCTTACCTGTCTTATTACAATATCATTTTCACCAAATACCTTAATATTGTTTGCTCCGAAGTCTACTTCTTTTCTCAATCCCTGGATAAGGGCTTCATATTATGTAGTGTTGTTTGTACATTGGAAATCAAGTCTACATGCAGTTAATTTTTTCTTTCAAACATGGTCCTTTATTATGTATCCAACACCTGAACCTTAAAGAGAATTGGATCCATCGAAAAATAAGGTACACATTTTAGGATCTCATTTAGGTTTACTTATTTACTTTGATTTTTCTTCATTTTCTGAATCAACGGGGTTAGTAAAATTTGCAAAAAATTCTAATATGTATCTATATACTATGTTAAACTGTACACCATAATTATTTTTAATTATATACACTGTGTTATAGTGTATCTCAACAATCTGATTGAAATCAATGATTTTAGATTGTGTGGTTGATTCCACATGAGAAGAAATATTAGATGTATGATTCCCAAAGAATGACTCATAAGAATAGTTTCTAAAAATTGAATGATTGAACATGATAGGTTCATTAGGGTCATTTAAGTTTTTCACTACATGCTTCATGTACCTTTCTCTATCAACTCTTATTTGATTAGGTTTCCCATTGCAAGGAATCCATAAGTGTGACGAATCAATTGAAAAATATCCATTAAGCATAGAAGACCAATCTCTACTAAAAATCATTCCATAAGTATGATGAATATCCACGAATATAATGTCAATGGTTTGATTTACTTTATGGTTGGATGATAATCTTGTCAAAAAATTCTTTAATTCCACAATAACTTTGACTCTAGTTTTATCCCACTGTATTATTGGGATATCATATTCTTTAGGTTTGGCATTGAGGATTTCACATACCTTGAATGGAATCAAATTAGAAGAGTATTTAAAATATACCATGTAGTTGTGAACATTTCTATTAAATATCTCAAAAGTAAATAAGAAGGGAGGAGTATTGGATATTGAACTTTGACCAGTCAAAGATGTAGTGACATCTTACTTTCTCTTTTGTTCTTTCTTTTCAGTGGATTTTCCAACTTTACCATTTCCCTTCATGACTCCAACATTAGCTTCTTGAGAATTTTTGGAAAATATACCTTCCAAATGTTTAATGAAGTTTTCCTAAATTTGTGGGAGATTCATAAGTTCAAATAGAGAAATTTTTTCTTTAGATCTTTTCATATCTTCCAAGAGATCGTAGTCCAATTTTGATGGAGAAGTAGTACTCTGTTTTTCAGTATCACATGTCTCATGGGTGCTCGATGTTGTTTGAGCATAATCTAAATATGAAATATGGTTCGAATATGAAGATGTAGTTGCAGTCCTATTTGTCACTACATTTTGAGACATATGTATGTCTTCAATTTCTTCTTATTCTTCTTCTCCCAATACAAATGATATATCCCAAAAATAATTAACGTGTTGTTCTTCCATTTATTCAAATTCATGGGTCTAATCATTTTTCTTATATTGTACCTCTTATTCATCTTTAGATTCATTTTTGCTTGCACTTTCCCAGTCCTAAAAGGATTGAAAAAAATATTCCATGTTAATACATCCTTCTAAATAAGGGGGAGTGGTTTTACTGGTAGGAGGAGTGTTCTCTTTCTTGGGTTGAAACTTAAAGAACTTATTGGGGTTGGAAGGGCCTTCTCCAAAGTTATATTTCATATCAATTACCTCGTTGCAGAGTTTCTTGGTAATTGTATGTAGGGATTCCACGTCTATGGAATCAACATCTTTCTTATCTTTTTAGGGATTGGTTACAATTGTCTTAGTTTTAATATTGTATTTAACTTTTGAAGATTCATCCTCAGGGCTGACTCTTATAACCAACATGGACTTCTCAACTTTAATGGTTTCTTTAAAATTTGCTTCAAGAATAGTTTTCTCAGCATTCTTAAAACACATTTCCATTGAAACGGTGAGGGATGAAGTGTATAATTCAATGGAAACAACTTCAACATGTTAAGGATTTCTCTTCATTAAAGTAATAAATCGTTGATTAAAATATTTAGTATTTTCTTTAGCTTCCATTTTAATCCTTGAAAGGTACACGACTAAAGTTTCTATGGTTTTTTCTTCCCCGAAATTTTCAATAAAAGAAATCTCAAATTCACTTCAACTAGTGACAACATCTTATTCTAGAGAAAAGAACTAGGTTGAAGCCTTATTTTCAAAAGTATAAGGATATAGTATACATGAAACATATTCATGTTGAACATTCATAAGTATCACAACAAGCATAAATGTTTTGGTGTGGTAGTCAATGGAATGTTTCCTATCATGATGAAACTTGGGAAATAACTTCTGAAGATGTTTGGGAATGTCATGGAGTGTCCCATATACGACTACAACATTGGGAACCATACAAGTTTGGTAGTTTGGGTGGTTTTGATTGGTTATTGTCATTGGTTGAGCATTGACAATAATTAATTATCTTTGTTCTCCTCCTCCTCCTTCTAATTCTCGTTCTCCCTCAGGATCATCTTTAGGTTGACTTCTTAGAGTTTTGTTTGGAAATTTTGGGGGAATAAGAGGTTTGCCACCTCCAGCAAGGATTAAACAACTCTCTAGCTCGAAATATGAGAATACCAAAATGTCTTGAAAAACTTGAGATAATTGGTATTCAGGAATTCTGATAGTTGGGTTCCCCTCATGGGTGAAAGGGTCTTTATGAAATTGGTTCTTCCACCATAGGTATTCCTTTGGTTTGGGGTGCCAAATAATGAATTGATATTTAACTAGTCTGTCTTCTCCATTGACGTGTTAGCATGCATTCATAGGTTTCTCTTATTTTCATATTAAGTTTGGGTATGACATATCTCTGTGGGATCGAATAATAAAATACATTCTTAGAGTGAGTGGGAACTCGATGAGTGGAAACCTAAGTGGGTTTATTGACAAAATATGATAGAGGATGAAATTCTTGGTCGAGGTATGGATTGGGAAAATCACTTTTTTGAGTAGGGTTAATTAGTGGAACAGAACAGGTAGTGTCTTGCAATTTCTTTGTATCCATTCAATTATATGGCCCTCCTTGTAGATCCATTTCTATTGACAGGTCAAAAATATATTTTCAAGAAGGTAAGGGAAAACACCCAATGGAAGGTCCCAATTAGACCTACTCTCATTTGGGATGGTGTTTCTGACCACTATGTGGGCCTCGTTTCCACTCTAAATTATAATCTAAATATGAATATGAGAAAATAATATTCTCAGATGAATTAAAATCTAAGACTAAATTAAATAATACTATCTATTTTTATTCTATATGTAATCCTAAACTATTGTAATATATCATGATTAGGAGCAAGCTAATTAAAATTGAATATAATGAAAAATGATACCATTAAGGTTAGAAAAATATATGTATCTCGATGATAAATGATAACAACAATGTTACATATACATTCACAATTAATTGCAATATGTATTCATGACATCACAACTATATTCATAAGGAAACATATGACAACATGAGCATCAATAAGACATTGAAGAAATAATTCCTACAAAATATTTCTATAATACTCTAGTAGAAGATAAATTCATTAATAAGTGTTTCATATACATTCGCCACAATAATAAATCTCCTAAATGCATCTTTCTCTTTATCAATTTCGAAGTAAAACATAGTGTATGTAATTTACAAAGGCTAGAATTCCCTCTTTCATTGCAAAACTCTCTTTTAGAAAATAAGATGAGGTTATTCATATTATGTAATTGTCTTCATGTGAGATGACAGTTACAACATTTCATTTCACATTCCAGGTTGGGACTTTACAAAATCACAAATGCTCAAAATAAATATATTCCATTAGAAAATACAATAATTATGAGGTCCTCACTTGTTTCATCTGGTCTCTATACTCTTTCCATAGATCATAGTCCTTTAGGATGTCATCCAATATGCTTACCTGCTTCTTTCCTAAATCAATCTCACTATCACATATTTGGGTTGTCACCTCTATCTTTGGACTCTAATTTTTTTGTTCAATGAAATATTTGGTTAGTTATATTAACTTGATCGGGTTGATAAGCTTTTATTCTAGTATTTCTTTGTTTACGTTACTGATTTCCTTGATCGTTTTCTTATTGTCATATCTCTTATTTTCTACATCCTTTATCCTTGATTCAATTGGGGTTGCTTCTTCCAAATATGCCATCACATCAATTCCAAATTTTTCCAGAATGTTATCGAAGGCTCTCCATAGAATTTTGCATGTTTTTCCAACTGCCTCTTGGGAAATTTTGATATCATTTACAATGGGATTTCAAGTATCTAAGATGACTTGATCTTGTATCTTCTTCCTAGTTGTGTAGACTGGTAGAGTACTATATGTATTAGCATACAAATCTTTCGAGTCTATGATTTTGTCAAATGCATTTTGAACCTTTTGGTACTTGTCCTTTATGTTTCCCATTTGCACATCAAGATTGAGTTGGTCTCCTTTATTCCTTTGGATTTCATTAAATGAATAGAAGAACTCATTCTATACACTTTTTAGTTCTTCACTAGAGGACTTATCTTCTTCTTTTACTATTCTCAGGATGATAGCTCCCTTTTGGATTTCTTCTACAATATTTTCAAGGAGTTGTCTATCATGCTACAACTTTTGAACCATGTCTTATAGTTTCTCATTGTAGATATTTACCTCGAAGAATTATGATTTTAATCTTGTCATCTCTTGTGCATTTGTGGTCCTGAGCTGCTCCATTTCCTATGAATGTTTACAATTGAGAGATTCTATCTCTTTTCGATGTAATATTTGATTTATATTGATCCTTTGTTCAGAGTCAACATTTAATCTATTTCCTTGAAGTTTTAATTACCTTTGAAACTCTTCTTTGTGTATTTGTTCTGTTGTGTTCTCTTTTTTCTTGAGTTCATTGGCTAAGCTATCTTTGATGGTGTTCATCGTTGCTTCAAGCACAATTACCTTGGTCATTGATACATCCAATCCTTCTCCTATATCATAAACTGGCATGGAATTTTCACCTAGAAATGCATTTAAGGTTGATGTTGTTTGTATTGCATTTTCCTTTGGGTCTTGTCCTGCCTTCAAATTGATGCTTATTGCAAAAGATTATTTTTTAGTCTTGCTTCTCCCCTCTTTCTTTTGTTTATTATTCTCTCAATATATATGGTTTTATGGATGTAACAATAGTATACAACATATACTATAGCTTCATCCAGTCCTATCTGCTGAGATGTTTAAGAAATATTTCTAGGGATGGTTGATAAAGACATACATTCTTCAATAGGGATGGTAACTATGCTAGCACTGGGGTTTGACACAACTTTGTCCAGTTCACCTTATTCTTTCATATTTTCCAAATCTATATTTTCTCTTTATTATCCCTCTGATTCAACTGCATTATCTTTGTCCTCTTCTTCCTTTTTTATTTTCTTTTCAACTTCAACTGCTAGTCTTAGTTTCTCTTTATCTTCATTTTTCTTCTTTTCCAGCTATGCATCTTGTTTGGATTTTTTTTTCTCTCGGTTCTCTTCATCATCCTTCCTAGGGACTTGATATTTATATTTATTTTTATCATGCTCATCTTTCTTATTTTCCAGTTCTACCTTTTTTCTTTGTTTACATACTTCTTCTGCTTCATTGGATTTCTTTGTTCTGTCCTTGATTTTGTTTTATTGTTCCTTATCTTTAGTTTCTAGTTTTTCGTTTTGTTTTTTCAGCAACATTTTAAATTGCTCCTTCATTGCAATTCTCTCTTGATCTTCTTCCTTTTGGAGCTTTTACCTTGTGAGTTCATCTTCCAACCTTAGTAATACTTCAAAAAAATAAAACAACCTTTGAAGAGGTCTTCTACGAAGTTCATTTCATGGATGAATTCGTGTGTGAGCTTGATTGATTTATATGATCATAAAGTATATTATGTGTATCATTTCCTTTCATAGTCCATGTACATAGACACATCTTCATCATGGATTCAACTTCCTTCTCAATATGGCCTTTGTTGGACATAGTATATTTTCCTACATGTAGTGGGAAATTCAACCAACATTTCTTATTCTTCTCCAATAGATAGGTTGCAATACCTTTCTACACTATTAGGTATGAAATTTCCCTCACTAGTAGTTTTTATGGCACATACTTCATTAGTAAATTTGGTAGCCTAGTGCTTCCATATACTATGATATAGGTATAATTTGTTTATGTACTAGTCCCCTATTTATTTTATGGTTTTGAAGACCCCTTGAGATATCCTCTATGGGTAAATCCCAAAAATCACCTTATACATAGGGGCTAGGAAATAGTCAAAGATACTATAGAAATTTTCTTTATAATTTATGTGCCATAGTTCCAAATAATAGATATGGATTGGAGACTGAATTGATGTCCAACTCCATTCAAAAGAAGGGAAATGGTTAGAAGAGAAGATTGCATCAATCAGATATGATGACATGTAGAAAATAAGGTTTTTCATACTTGTAGTTTCTTTTCCTCTATTGGAAATGTTGAAATCTAATATGTTCACCGAGTTGAACACTTATACTTTTTTCACCATCGTATATGCCATAAAAAACTATTTCATATTGAAGTGCATGATGGTTTCTTCAGTGTACATTTGACATATCATAGTGTTCAACAATATGTATGGTGTATATAGATATTGTGTTGGAATATATCTCTATCCCTTCTCAAGTTGTCTTAGCTCATCGTTGTACCCATTTTCCATCAGTTCTTCAAAATATTCATTCTCTATCATACACTTCTCCAGGGATGACTCATTGAGTGATATTGTAGGTTCAATGGTTTGATACCTAATTTTTGTATCTTTGGGTTTAATGGAAGAAATTATAACTTTAGATTCATTGATGGTGGTGGCCATATCGTTCTATAGGTGGGTAAAACACTACCATGCAGCGTCATTGTAAGGGAAGAGCATCGAGATATCTACCAAGGTGTGAATCCTACTTCTTCAGATGTTTCGATATACATCGATCTCTTCAAATACGATATATTTTATGGAACCTTGGGTAGTTCTCCCTCTTGTCCAAGAAATTGGTGTCTACAATCATGATAGAGTCCAAAATACAAATAAGGACAAGTCCAATGGCTTCTACGTTCTTTTCTCTCCTGGTTTGTGTGCAAGACATTTTTTTCTCCTTGGTATAGTGTCACAAAGAATATAAGAATTAGTTTTACATTTAACTGGGTACAAAAACAATAAATCTAGAATATGTAGTCTACATACCTATATGTTTTATGCTTAGAGTAATTTGGATTAAGTCTACTATTAGAGGATGAGAACTTGCACTTTCACAAGAGTTAAAGGATGTATTGATTAAGTTTTTAGCAAGGGGTATATATTTTACTTTTGCCCCTTTAATTTCTTTAATAAATGTCCAACGTGTTATAACTTTGGCCTTGTCAGATTCGTACACTTCCATTAATTTTTTGAGAAAATATTCTTGCTTGTTATCGTTGGTGTATCTCTAGGGTAATGTTATTGGGGCCTATCAGAGAAATGTGGACAAACTTCTCGATCGTCTCATTGTCCTGAAGGACTCCTCTAGAGAGTGTCATTTAAACATTTGAAGGAGTTGTAATCTTCTGACGATGACCTCTTTAATATGCTCTTTTATTTCTTGAGTTTGTGTTGAGGGAACAAGTAAACTATGGAATTAAAAAAGGTTTAGGCTATTAACATTGTTTTATATAGCGCAAGACTGATCATTTCATTGATGATACTTACTTCACTAATTATGAGGATTTGGTGAATTGTGAAGGTAATCCACATTGAAGATTAAACTTAAATGATTATAATAACATCATCATGAGGATCGGTATGGATGAGGTATTGAATCATACGTAGGGGACGGTTACCGTATTCTCTGGTGAGGTGGTTTCCCAATGATACAACTTGGGAAATATCATGAAGAAGGTTTCGATCGATGAAATAAGTGAAGATTGTATTGAACTCTCTGATGAAGAAGAAATATTATTCATAAAATGTGAACCAATGGAAAAAGGGTGTTAAACACATACACTTCATAAATAATTAAGGTTGGTTTGAATAAAATAGGAAAATTCACGAGGGGCCCACTTTATGCATTACATGTTGTCTAGTTCTCGAAGCTTTCAAAGGTTGGTCCCCTTCTGACACATGTGCATGAAACACATGCTTGTGCGATACCTTCTCCTGACGATACCGTTCAGATAGTTTCATTGTCGGAGACAGATTTCTGGGATATGTAAACACGATTTCTCCAGTAATAAGGCCCAACAACCTTAAATCACTAGTCAAAAGGGTAAAGAGTTTACACATCATTGTAGAGGGACACATCATTGTAGAGGGACACATCATTGTAGAGGGGCATCCCTAGTGGTTTGAATATTCGAGTGGAGATGGAGAGAGAACCAATAATCATTCTTACCTGAAGGGCTTAGTACTGGTCAATATTGATTTGGATAAACCTCCAAGATTATGTACAAATAACATTTTTATGAGTGAATAGCTATTTAGGTTAGTAGTTATAAGTACCTTACTGAAATTTTAGTAGGTGTATGCCCACTAAAATCCTCTGAGCTCAAGAATTTTAGTGGGTTATTTTGGGTGTCACAATATAAATATACCATCGTGGGACAAGAAGTAGCAAAAATCCTCTTTCAAAATGTGTGGGGTGCACTTTGGGATATCATGGAGCACCATCTTAGATAGAAATATTATATTTATTGGTGCCTTTTTGTGTATAATTTGGGAGAATATGGACACCAAGTTGAATATATCTATATATTTCAATCCATCGATAGATTGGAAAACAAAGTAGTGAACATAACATTGGTTCATATTTTGAGGGTTATAATCAAAATAATCCAAGGTCTGAGGATGAAAAATTGATTTATATTCAATAGTATAATAATTGAGTAGTCAACACTTCTACCATTATTAAGTCCTCCTTTGAAACCTTCTTTCAATATTTACCACCTTCACCTTTTGATGTTGTATATGGAAATCAAGGATGAGTGAGGGAAGAAACCATAAGGTAATTGCTTAAGGATAAAAATTTCATTGATAAGATTAGGAAAATATATTTCCAAATATAGGAGAGAGTGAAGAAGTCATAGCAAAAGAAAAAGTCCCAGCATGATTAGCATAGAGTTGAGAAAACATTTAATGTGGGAGACACATTTGTGTTGTATATTAATAAAGAAATCCAGCAATGTCTTTGGAATATGATCAATGATCTATGGTATGGTACTTTTGAAGTATGGGAGAAGGTGGGTGATAATGCCTATAAACTTAATATACCCCCATATATTTACTTAGTAGTGAATGTGGAAAATCTAAAAATCTATGATACTTCCATGTTCAACCAAGAAAATAATGAGAATATATGATCTGCCATAGAGGACTTAGCACTAAAATATTAGGAATATTTATTATAATATATAATTTTGTAAAATAATTACAAAACAACCATATTGGGGAAACATGAACTTTGGTAGGTAGGGCTAAAAGGATAACCTATAGGAAAGGCCAAGAAGTACTCTAGGGAGAAGGTAGAGAAAACACACCCTTACCTCCTTTAGTAAAACATATGGGGACCAAAAACATCCCAAAATGATGATTTATGATCTAAAATGGATCATTATATAATTTATCATCTATTTGAATACTCTATGGGTGGAAAAAATGGAGCTATTAGATTGTAGGTAGCATTTTAGGGGTGGTTTTTGCTTTGGTTATTTGGGGTCGAGAACCATTTACAACCCATTTTATTCCTTAAACTATATTTTTTTAGGGTCAAAATCTGTGTAAACAAAGCTATAGCCCCTTGATATTATTCTATGTATGGATAGATTTCCAATAGCATTAAGATTGCCTCAATTGGATTTTGTATGTAGAATTTATACCTCCTACAAGTTACCCTATCATGTTGACCACCATCATACCAAGAGGATGACACATTAACTCATATTACTTGTAAATGTGGAGCTAGTCACATGTGAAATTTAAATAAGATTACATAGGGTCCAAAACTTGAACCCTAATAAGGAGTTTCAGTATTTAAAAACACTAACCCTAACCCTAGATGACTAATACAACATGTTTAATATATGGTCACTAGGAAAGAAAAGGGTTCCATTGTTATTATATTATGTATTCTCTTATAGTTGATTAGAGCATATAGGAGTGGGATATTAAAGTAGAATAGAGGAAGTAGAAGATCATGTAGTAGCCATACTAGCCACAATGTCAATGGATATTCTCTACTGAGTGCCCCTTTCATTGTATTTTTAATTGATAACTGAAAATAAAGGAGAAAATCATAGGCCCCACTTTTTATATAGGTTTTTATCATATTGTTCCCTTCTAGCGTACATCTTGTCTTTATTGTGTGGACGGTGTGTTAATTTCTAATCTTTTTTCATTTTAGTTTTTTTAGTTCATTTCAATATTTCATGCTCTAATACAATAATATTAAATATGAATATGAATTAAAACATTACATAATAATATTTTTCATAATATTATAAGACATTTTCCGATGAAATAGTCAAGTGGAATATCAATGGAATTTTATAGATTAATCTCACTGGTTTACAATTGATATTTACTTATATATAATCATGTTATTTCATAATTTTTCATCGATATACATCTTTCAATATTTCATTGCTAATGTTTTGAGAACCATTTTACTCATAAAAGAAAATAATTCTCCTTTAATTAATGTCCATATCCTTATGGGATATCAATCATACACTATAATTCATTGAGTGTTAAGCCCTAATATTGGCTCATTACCCCTTAATTGGGGCATATTAGATTAGTAATGTTATTTTATTTATGTCGGCTTTAGGCCATTAGTTGTAATTATACCTCCTAGTCTCCTATATATACCAAGGAGACATTTTC
>SNQJ01S0000153.1:578979-602689 GCA_010110895.2 Picea sitchensis
TCCCTTGAACAAAAACTATTGATTATTTCTCATATATTGTGCATGGTGTATTGTGGTGTATTGGTGTATCTCTTATACTATTGTTCATTGCTCATTGGATATAATTGAATGGTTTAAGTATAAGTTGAAAAAGATTTCTAAATTGTACTTGATACTAATTCAACCCCCTCTCAGTATCAACAATTGGTATTAGAGCGGGAAACCTTCATTACAGCTTAACCACTAGAAGGAAGATCCTATGTAGAAATGGAAGGAAACATTCCAAATGGGATTCCACCATTTGATGGAAGAAATTTTGAATACTGGAAAAATAGAATGGAAACTTACTTGAAATCTCTTGGGGCAGATGTTTGGATCTCATTTGCTTCAGAATACAATGCTTTGAAGAAACCAAAGACTACATCTAAGAAGGAAGCAAAAATGAACAACAAACTAGCAATAGATACCATCCTGGATGGATTGACAGATTCAGTGAAATCCAAGGTGGGATCATGTGCATCAACAAAAGATCTTTGGGACAAGCTACAAGAACTTTATGCAAGGGAAGAAGCAGAAGAAGAAGAAGAAGTTGAAGAAGATTACAACATCTCAGATTTCAAAGAAGAAAATAGAGGTCAATTCTTTTTCTTTAATTGTGAAGAAGTATGTCACGTTGAATTTGAATGACCTCATCCAAGGATTGAAAGAAATGACACTAAAGAAGAAAATTCCAATGAATAAGAAGAAAATCATAAAGAAAAAATTATTCAACAAGAAGATGAGAATCTTAAAAAATTGAAACATGTTGAGATTGAAAATAGCAAGCTCAAAGACACACAAATAAAACTAAGAAGTGAATTGGTTAGTTGTGAAAAGACAATTGTAAGCTTAAAGAAACAATTAGAAGACTTTCAAAAACTAAGAGAAGAAACCATTTCCTTGAAAACTCTACTCGAAGAAGCAAGAAGAATAGTAGAAGTAAAGAATGTCCAAATGATAAAGAAAGAAGAAGATTGTGATAAACTTGAACAAGAAGTTGTCTCATTGAGGAAGATCTTAAGAAACTCTCAAGTGCCAAAAGAATTAACACATCTTAGATGCATGGGTGAAACTTCATACAAAAAAGATTCAAATACCAACAAGAAGGTTGAAGAAAGAGCTACACAGACAGTTGATGAGAAATGGACCAATATACTAGAAAGAAGGAATGATTACAAAAGAGATGAATTTTCAAGAAGACCTCCTACCTTTAGGAATCAACGAAGATTCAATCAGTATGAAGGAGACTACAGAAGAGTAGATCATAAACCTAGATGGACTACATCACAAAGAAGGTCACTTACTCCTAGGTATCAAAATTTCTTTCTTGGTCATCGTTATACTTGAAATTTTTTTGGACATAAGCCAATTAATTGCAAAATCAATGAAAGGAACAAATACGCAAGAAACGTGAATGGTGTAAACAAAAGATATGGAAATAATCATGGATTTGTCAATAGAAGTTATAATTCATTTTACCCATTGATGGACAAAAATATTGTATGCTACAAATGCAATTCTATTGGTCACAAAGCACGAGATTGCAGATATATGAATGAATATGTCCCTATGCCAACCACAGTATGGAGACGGAAAGGGATTCCAAACAATGAAGATTGTCGAATAACATTAACCGCTGAAGAATGTAAATAAGAAAATGAATGGTATATAGACAGTGGATGTTCTTCACACATGACCGGGATCAAGACAAATTCATTATCTTGAAGAGAAAGGATGACAATGTTGCATTTAGAGATGACTCATCTGCCAAAATACTTGGAGAAGGTGTAGAAGAGCTTGGAAGAAAAAATGTAAAAGAAAAAAATGTTCTATTGGTTGAATACTTGAATCATAATCTACTCAATGTTAGTAAAATGTGTGATCAAGGATACACTCTTACATTTGACCCTCGTAAATGTAAAATCAGAGAAAATAACTCAGGAATATTGGTTGCAACTGCAACAAGAATACCGAACAACATATACATCCTAGACATGAAGAAGAGAGAGAAGACAAAAGCCACACAAAATGATTCCAAGGAAGAAAAAGTCTCAAAGACCAAAAATAAGGATGAAGTATTATTGAGTGCCACATGTTTAGGGCGAGCAGCCCCAAAGAAGAAGGTTACATTTTTCCATTAAACTCAGGGGGAAAAGCCATACCCTTTTCCATTGATGTCAAAGGGGGAGAGAAATTGGGATCATGATCATAGGGGGAGCATGAGTGTTTCCATCAATGGAAAAGGGGGAGATTGTTGGAAGATTGGTTGTTGTCATTGATATCAACCCTAGTCATGGGTTTTGAACCACAAGATTGATAAAGGTATTTGAACATGAAGGACATTGCACATGCATATACAACACCCATGAATGGATAGTATACATCATGTTGTTTCCGGTGGTATATGGCACGTCACGTGGATCCTCTTGGTTGAGGAGAAATGAATTTTTGAAGATGACAAAGTGAATTGAAGAAGGAAGTACATGTAGGCCCTGAAAATAATTATGTAACATTTCGCTCTAGCGCGTTGAGAAAACTTATTCTTTGAGGACACTTGCTCGCAAGTGATCTAAACTATTATGATATTAAAACATTTGTCCTTGATTATGATGCATTATGATAGATGACATGATGTTTTACTACATTGACATAGACAGGTGCTATTGACTCAGTTTTACTGAGTGTGCAAGGTTTTGGACCTTGAGGATGTAGAGGCATCGACGAAACCCCTTGGACTCCGCATCAAGTCAGGGAGTGTGTTATTGGGGTTTGATGGTTTTACTGTGATTTTAGTGTGTTTGATTAGATGATATGATGTGGACATGTTCTGACATGATTGTTGATGATGCAGGCTAACGATAGCTTGCCGACCAAACTCACATATGGAGTAAAGGGGCCACACACACGACTACCAGAGAGGTTGAGGGAGAGGGGTGGACAATAGCCTTGCCACAGCCTACTAGCACTCCCGCCATGGATTGAACTATAGGTTAATGATTACCTAGTTCAAGAGGACCCATGATACCATGAGGACAGACCGCGGTAGTCTCTCACGATGATTCTAAGGGGTGCGCAATAAGGTTGGGGCCTTATTCCTTAGAAGCCCTTAGTCTCCCACAAGTTCACCTCGCGGAGTGTTGACTCCAGGGGTTATTGATGTCTACCAATCAGTCAAGAGGTGAGTGGCACCCTTGGAGAACGTGGTGCATCTTGAAGAGCATATCGTGCAAAAGAAACATAAGAGACAAGTGGCACCCTTGGAGCACGTGGTGCGTCCTGAAGGACACGTCACGCAAAAGAAACACTAGAGGCGAGTGGCACCCTTTGAGCACGTAGTGCATCCTGAAGGGCACGTCGCATTGATGATGTTAAAGGAACGAACCTAGATGGCCTAAGACTAATATCTCATTAAGAAATTAAAAAAAAATAACTTCCCTAACTAAAATGTCGCGTAGTTCAGAATCTAAGTCCTAAGTTTAAAACTTCACTAGGGGTAAAATT
Organism: Picea sitchensis; assembly: GCA_010110895.2. Lineage (NCBI taxonomy): Eukaryota > Viridiplantae > Streptophyta > Pinopsida > Pinales > Pinaceae > Picea > Picea sitchensis. The sequence goes on from SNQJ01S0000153.1 coordinate 582,499, forward strand.
TTGTCTACCCTTAAGAAAAATACCCTATAAAAATAAAATAATAAATTTTAAACAAAAAACCACTTAAGTAATAGTTGTGGACTTCATATATTTTTGGGTAAAATGAAGAGAGAAAGAACTCAATTAAAATCTGTGGATATCAAAGGTAAAGAAAAAATAAATTATTTAGCTTGTGAAAGTGTAAAAAGATATTAAATTAATAATAAAAGGAAAAGAGTAAATAGCACAATTGTCATTTTGGCTCAAATAAAAAGGGGAAAGAAGGGAATAATAAAAATTAGGAAACTAAGGAATGTGGGAAACATAATAATGGAAAGAGGGGAACTTATGGTAAAAAGCGAGGTCAACATAGTAAAGAATCTACAATTAAGAACCTTCTAATTTGAACTAAATTAACAACTTCATTTTAGGGAAAGTATTTAAACTTGTAAGGGAATCTAGGAACACCTAGGAGTAAATTTAGGAGCAACTCTAGGTGGGTGAGGGAAATGAGACCATTATTAATTTAAAGAAAATAATTATTGGAGGAAAGTGGGGGATGGATGACACTTGTGTGAAGGAGAATTTATGGAAGATTTTTATTAAAAATTAAAATTTAATGAAAAAAAAAAAGAGTTGGGAAGTCCTAAAATTCTATAAAATAGAGAGAGAAGAAGGAAGAAGGGGATCGACTGTTAGCGTAAAGTTACACTGTCGGATTTGTGACTTCACTGATTACTTGTGGGGAGTTGAGATTTTACATCTTGGATAGGAGTGGTAGCTCGGCCTTGCGAGGCGAGCTGGGAGCTAGACGTACCATCTGGATAGTGTGTGGCCCCTTTGTGGCTCGGGGGGATAAGGGGGAAGCAGAGTGCCCCTAGCGTTGGCTGGAAGGTACCAGTGAGGTCTCGACGGTCAATGAGCGGGAGTGGAACAAAGCTCAAGTGCAGGATAGCGTGTTCGAGTTATTCATTGTCGGTCACAGGTACGCAAGTGCATTTGTTTGTTTAAGAATAAAAGGAAAATTGTTTAAAGTTCTATATGAATCCTTATGATGATGATTGATGTGTTGAATTTTCGATCATCCCATTTCCTTCTTGTTGCTTTCTGTGTCTAGATTGTTATAAGCCCACAATCCTTTCGATGAGTTATCCTTGGCCCTGTCATTCTCTTACTATTGGCTGCAATTTCTTATTAGTGCTCTTTAGGTGTTTATAAATGACTGTGGACGTTTATATCTGACTGTGGGCATTTTTAAATATGGCTATGGGCGTTTTGTAATAATGTGGGTGTTTATATATTACTTTGGGCATTTTGTATTGCTGTAGGCATTTATAAATTATGGTGGGCGTTTTTATATATGACTATGGGTGTTTTGTTTTAATGTGGGCATTTATTTATGACTGTGGGCGTTTTTAAATATGGCTATGGGCGTTTTGTTTTAATGTGGGCATTTATATATGATTGTGGGTGCTTATATCTGACTAGGGGCATTTTTAAATTTGAATTCGTTCTGGCAATGGGTGTATGAGCATTTTCCTTTTGTAAAATTTAGTTTTGAGAATTCGTTCTGGCAATAGGTGTATTGGCATTTTCGTTTTTGGTAAAATTAGTTCAGAGAATTCGTTTTGCAATGGGTGAATTGGCATTTTTGTTTTGTAAAATTAGTTCTGAGAATTATTTCTGGCAATGAGTGTATTGGCATTCCGTTTTTGTAAAATTAGTTTTGAGAATTCGTTCTGGCAATGAGTGTATTGACATTTCGTTTTTGTAAAATTTAGTTCTGAGAATTCATTCTGGCAATGAGTGTATTGGCATTTTTGTTTTGTAAAATTTGTTCTGAGAATTCGTTCTGGCAATGAGTGTATTGGCATTTCCATTTTTGTAAAATTTAGTTCTGAGAATTCGTTCTGGCAATGAGTGTATTGGCATTTTCGTTTTGTAAAATTAGTTCTGAGAATTTGTTCTGACAATGAGTGTATTGCCATTCCATTTTTGTAAAATTTAGTTCTGAGAATTCTTTCTGGCAATGAGTGTATTGGCATTTTCATTTTGTAAAATTTGTTCTGAGAATTCGCTCTGGCAATGAGTGTATTGGCATTTCCGTTTTGTAAAATTTAGTTCTGAGAATGCGTTCTGGCAATGAGTGTATTGGCATTTCCGTTTTTGTAAAATTAGTTCAGACAATTCGTTCTACAATGGGTGTCGGGCATTTTCGTTTTGTATTGTTCTGTAAATTCGTCTCTAGCAACCTCCATCCCTGGAAAATGAAGTTCTCCCTCCTTAAACTGTCATTGATTTCTGGATTGTCTCATAACATATGCACAACAATTTATCTAATTTCTGGATTGTCTCTTAATTATAGGCACAACGTTTCATCCTTATTTTCTGGATTGTTTCTAATTGTATGCACTGGTGTACCTGCAAGGATTTTAAATAACTTTTACTTGACAGAAATCCCATCCTTATGGTGACACCGTTTTCTTTTGATTATGCATTAACAACGTTTCAACTCCTTCATATAGGGTAAATTCCCATCTTTATATTTTGGTTTACGGTGACAGCTATCCTTTGTTAATCTTTCTTCTTCCTTTTACCTTTATTCCTTTTGGATATTTACAGGTGTAGTAAAACTTTTATCCCTTGCCTCAACCCTCAATTATTTATTAATACCAAAGATTGGCCGATAAGATATCTACTGTATCGTATGTTTTCACCCTTTTTCTCTATAAATTTTATTTGGATAGATCTTAATATCGTTATTCCACCGTTATCTTTTGTTTTAACTTTTAATTTATTCTAGCTTGTTATACGGGGCATCGAAAATGCACATGATCTATCAAGTGTAGAGTTTCATTATTATTGGATGAAGGGTATGAATATTGTAGAACCTTTTTATATATCTTTGCATGATTATGAAATGGTTTAAGATTTTAAAAATGATTATTATAATTAGATTGATGAAGTGTTTCCTTTATTATTAATAATAATAATAATAACAATTATTAATATCATTGTTACTATTATCCTTACCAGTGGGATGATAAATTTGTGTGTAAAGGTTGTTAAGATATACACGATTTAATTCCTCGGACATTGTTGTATATATTCCCCATGATTATTGGTTAGTGATTTAAATTAGAATTTTTATAACAACAATAACATTTTAAGGTAAATTGATTTAGATGGAACTATGATGACTCTTGAAAAATTAAAATTCACAAAGGAAATTGTTTCAAGGTGGATTTAGATTGTACCTTATGATATTATGTTCTTTAGACATGCATTGCAGGGCTCATAGTGGAGGTTGGAATAAGGTGTGTTAATTTCCTTACTGGCTTTATTAGTTATCATTGTCTTGTAATGTGATTGTTATTCTTGCAAAGTTATTGTAACTTAAAATGAAATGGTGCCGTCATTTTATGGCAATGACATTGTAGTTTTATTGTTATGGATAACACATAAGATGTAAAGTGATTGTTATTTTTGCAAAGTTAATGTGATATAAATGTATTGTGTTTATTATTTCATGGCAACGTTATTGTAATTTTTATTGTTATTGATAAACATATATGGTGGAATGTCCTTGAATTAAGTACAATAAATTATTTTGAGTTAGTAAATGAGGGTTGTTGTTCATTTAAATAATGTTGTACTTGGTTGATAAACCTTCCATGTGCTTGGTCTGCTTGTGTCGGGCGGGATGTAATACCCTCGATGCTCCTCAGAATAGTCGCCAGCCCTGAGACCTTAAATGGTTAAAATTGATGGGAACCTGGGCTTGAGCGTTGCTTATGTGTCTTGGAGGTCCTAACCATTGAAGGGTAGGATGGGTGGTCAGTCTTACTTATTGTCGATTGATCGTCGTTAAATGCATGCAGTTACTTGTTCTGCGTCTTATGTAGTCTTGTTGTGTTCGTCGTTGTTTGCATCGTGTTCGTCGTCGGGTGGTGACGCAAAGTCGAATGTGTTTGTTTCCCTTGTACATGCATGCACACACTTTTAAAAGAAAAATAAAATAAAATTGCACTTGTTATATGAGGTTTGTCGTTGTAAGGAGGAGGAACATTACATATGGTATCAGAGCGGGTTCGACCCAGAACTTGGGATCGCTGTGGATTTCGTTGACATGATTTGATTATACTATTGCTAATCGAGTTGATTGTGTGTGTGCAGGTAATCATGGTTAGAGGGCACCGTAGAGGCAGACGACGGGGTGCTAGGGGAGGAGGTGTGACACCCCCAGTAGCATCCACGCTGGAGGGGTCTAAACCCCAGGGAGACGAGTAGGTTCTCGGACAAGAGAAGATAGCAGTTGGCGATGTAGTCGGGATGATTTGATCCTTTCAGTGCATGTCTGAGGCATTGATCAGCTGTTTGGACAGAGATGAGGCCAGGGCGTTGGCACCCGCTGAGGTTCCACCGCACGCACTAGCCGTTACTGGTAGCATTCACCGTGAACTCGAGAAGGTAAAATTTCTCAAGTTCTTTGGTGCCCCGGACGACGTAGCCGCCGAGGCATGGTTGGATAACATGGCGATGTGCTTTGCACTTCGTGATTATACCTCCAACATGAAGGTCCGCATGGCAGTCTTTCAACTGAAGGGGAGCGCTCTTCTATGGTGGAAGATGATCCTACCATGGCTGAACATGGCTGTCGAAGACGAGTTGTGGGAACTGTTCGATGAACGGTTCCGAGAGAGGTACCTTTCAGAGGAATTCATTGAGCATCAACTCAATGAGTTCAATGCCTTATGATAGGGAGGTCGTATGGTGCCTAAGTACGAGGCACGTTTTATGGAGCTGATCCGATATGCTCTTCATCTTAACACGAAGAAACTTAAGGTCAACAGATTTGTGTTTAGCCTTAACGACAGCCTGCATGCAAAGGTTAGGATTTTGATGCCTCAAACCTTGCACGATGTCATCCAGAAGGCCCTCATAGCAGAGGAGGAGCTTATTAGTGGGGGTCAGACTAGGACTCCAGCAAGACCAGCAAGGCAGGTTTCATCTGGAATATGGCAGCACCAGACACCAGTGAGACATACGCCGGGATATCGTGGCTTCCAGAGGGGATCCACTTTTACCGCACCCTGACGACCACCACCTCAACAACAGACGCCTTATCGGGGACCACAAAATTAGCAACAACAGTAGTTTAGGCCTTTCAGTAGAACAGACCAGGGTTCGAGGCCGGTGGGTCGTCATTTTCTACCTCGGGTACCAGGACTACTAGGCCGAACAAGGGGTGTTGGACATGTGGGGAGTCACACTACCAGCACAGCTATCCTATGGAGAGGATCAGAGCATATGGATCAGCTGAACCCACTACCATGGGGGATATGGGCAAGGCCCATTAGATTCATGCAATGGTGAATAACTGCCAGGCAGAGCACCAGTCGACTGTGCTTGAGACGACAGGTACCGTCGCTGACCAGACCCTTAGTGTTTTGATAGATCCCGGTGCTACCGAGAGTCTCATTTCTGGTGCAGCGCTAAACAAGATGATTTTAGCTACGTGGAGATGGCATCGGGAGCCAAACAGAAGGTTGGAGGAAAGGTTACGGGCTGTGCCCTTAACCTGGGAGAGTTTGTCATGAGGGTCAACTTGTACGTCACGATCTTAGGATCTTATGATGTCGTAATTGGTATGGATTGGTTGGAATCGCATGAGTCGATATTCAACTGTAAGATGAAACGTTTGAGCTTAGTCGATGATGAGGGATAGAGACATGTGATTGTAGGATGGAACCAGGGAATTTCCCTGAGGTTCGTCTCTTCCTTACAGTTACGGAAGAGTATGCGCAAGGGGTGCAAGCTTTATCCGATCCTTGCGTTAAACAAAAAGGGAGTAGCAAAAGGTCTTGAGCACCTTCCGGTGGTGAGAGAGTTTAAGGACGTGTTTCTAGAGGAGTTACCTGGGATGCCACTGGAGAGAGAATCGGGGTTTACTATAGACCTAAAATTGGGGACTGAACTGATAGCAAGAACGCCTTATCGAATGTCAACCCCAGAGTTACAAGAGTTGAAAATGCAACTGAAGGAGTTGTTGGACCTGGGACAAATACATCCTAGTGTGTCACCATGGGGTGCACCTGTTATTTTCATACGAAAGAAGGATGGATCGTGGAGGCTTTGCATTGACTACCGTTAACTGAATAAGGCTACGATCAAGAATTAGTATCCCTTGCCGATAATTGATGATATGTTCGATCAAATGAAGGGTGCGACGGTGTTCTCCAAGATTAATTTGCGATCAAGATATCACCAGTTACAGATCAAAGAGGATGATGTCCCTAAGACCGCCTTTAAGATGAGTTTTGGACATTACGATCTTACTGTTTTACCGTTTGGACTAACAAATGCCCCAGGAGTATTTATGAGTTTGATGAACAGGGTGTTCTGCGAGTACTTGGACAAGTTCATCCAAGTGTTCATAGACAATATTTTGATTTACACTCGTACGACGGAGGAGCATGACGAGCACTTGCGCTTGGTACTACAGTGTTTGCAAGAGCACAAATTGTATGGGAAGTTGTCCAAATGCTCTTTTTATCAATCGAGGATTCACTACTTAGGGCATGTCATCTTCGGCGAAGGTATCACCGTGGATCCAACCAAGGTCAAGGCTATTATGGAATGGCCTGTGCTGATGAATGTCACGGAAGTGCGTAGCTTTATGGGTTTAGCAGGATACTATCGACAGTTTGTCGAGGGATTTTCAAAGATAGCAAATACGATCACGGAATTGCAGAAGAAAAATAAGAAGTTTTTTTGGACCGAGAAATGCGCGGAAGCATTTAGGAGGCTTAAAGAGTTTTTGACAACAACATCAATACTAAAGGTCCCTGACATGGACACGGACTTCTTGGTATGCACAGATGCATCCAAGGAAGTTTTAGGCAGAGTCTTGATGCAAGACGGACGAGTGATTGCTTACATTTCGAGGAAACTGAAAAGGCATGAGGAGAACTATGCGATGCATGATTTGGAGTTATTAGCCATCGTATATGCCTTGAAGTTTTGGAGACACTACCTTGTTGGAAAAAAAATTGAATTAAAGACTGACCATTGTGGACTACAACACATTTTTACGCAAAGCGACCTGAACGCGCGACAATGACGTTGGTCAGAATTGCTTAGCGAGTATGAATTTGAGATTACTTACATAAAGGGAACAATGAACCGAGTGGCGGATGGTTTGAGTCGGAGGCCATGCATATTTTCGGTGTTGCCTCTTCGGACGAATCTACGTGAAAAGATTCTAACATTACAGCATGACGACGACTGGTACAAAGAGGTCGAGGGTTTTATCAAACACAACACAATGATGGTACCATGATATGAGGGATTTTCATTTGATGGAAATAGGTTATTGAGGTTTAAAAGTCAGATTTATGTACCGACAAATGGCGAGTTGAGGATGTTGATCCTGAGCGAGGCTCATCGAGCAGTTTAGATGGCTCACCCGAGAGTCACGAAGATGAGGGCAGACCTTAAACCCTTATTCTTATGCAAGGGAATGAAGGTCGACACAGTCAACTATGTGGCCTTATTTCTTGATTTTCAGCAGGTAAAGGCTGGACACAGACACTTAGCAAGATTACTTCAACCACATCCCATTCTGGAATCGAAATGGGAGGTTATTTCAATGGATTTTATTGTTGGATTGCCATTGACGACAAGGAGACATGACTCGATTTGTGTAGTAGTAGACACTATGATGAAGAGTGCTCACTTTATTCCTGTGCGTATGACATATCAGGCACCTGACATAGCTAGAGTTTTCATCAGTGAGATTGTGAGGCTACATGGCCTGCCTAAGAGGATTATATCCGATCGAGGATCGGTGTTTACTGGACGATTTTGGACGAGTTTCCAAGAGGCATTGGGCACCCAACTTAACTTTAGTACTGTGTATCATCCAGAGACTGACGGACAGACCGAACGAGTGAACCAAACCTTGGAAGACATGTTGCGCATGTACGTGATGGACCAACAAAAGCATTGGGAGGAATTCTTGCCACTAGTAGATTTCACTTACAACAACAGTTACCAGAGCACCATTAAAATGGCACCTTTCGAGTTTCTTTACGGGCGACCATGTTGGGCACCCTTGAGTTGGGATCGGCTTAAGGATAGGGTCCTAGTGGGACCAGAAGTGATCCAAGAAATGGAAGGAAAAATGAAAACCATAAGACAAAGGATTAAAGAAGCACGGGATCGATAGAAGAGTTATGTCAATGCGCACCGAGTCGACCGTAGTTAAGAGGTCGACGATCGAGTCTTCTTGCGGGTTAAACTGCATAAGAGTTCGGTTAAGTTTGGGAAGGGAGATAAACTCTCTCCTAGGTTCATGGGACCTTTCAAGATTGTGGAGAGAAAGGGGCATGTGGCTTATTGACTAGCCTTGCCTGATTCTTTGAGGCGTATGCACGATTTTTTTCATGTATCTATTTTGAGACATTATATTAGTGATCCTACACATGTGATTGACCTGAATTCCTTGCAGGTATCGGACGAGGGAGCACTCATGGCTGAGACGATCCGCATCTTAGATCATTGCGTTCGATAGTTATGACATCGAATGGTATATCCGGTCAAGGTCTAGTGGGACAATTATAGTCCACACTCGGTGACCTGGGAGGACGCATATGATATGCGCCAATAGTTGCCATTTTTGTTTGATAGATAGAATTATGATACTGTGATACACTTATTTCGGCACTTATACTATGAATCTTTGAGACGAAGTTTAGACCAAGAGGGGGTGTATGTAACATCCCTCTCTGGTGCACTGAAAAAAATTATTCTTTGAGGACACTTGCTCGCAAGTGATCCAGACTATTATGATATTAAAACATTTGTCCTTGATTATGATGCGTTATGATATATGACATGATGTTTTACTGCATTGACATAGACATGTGTTATTGACTCTGTTTTACTGAGTGTGCAGGGTTTTGGATCTTGAGGATGCAAAGACATCGACGGAACCCCTTAGACTCCGGATCGATTCAGGGAGTGTGCTATTGGGGTTTGATGGTTTTACTGTGATTTTAGTACATTTGATTAGATGATATGATGTGGACATGTTCTGACATGATTGTTGATGATGCAGGCTGATGATAGCTTGCTGACCAGACTCGCATATGGAGTAAAGGGGCCACACACATGACTACCAGAGAGGTTGAGGGAGAGGGGTGGACAACAGCCCTGCCACAACCTACTAGCACTCCTGTCGTGGCTCAAACTATAGGTTAATGATTACCTAGTTCGAGAGGACCCACGATGCCACGAGGGCAGATTGCGACAGTTGCTCGCGATGATTCTAAAGGGCATGCAATAAAGCGGGGGCCTTATTCCTTAGAAGTCATTAGTCTCCGACAAGTTCACTTGGCGGAGTGTTGACTCCAGGGGTTATTGATGTCTACCAATCAGTCAAGAGGTGAGTGGCACCCTTGGAGCACATGGTGCATCCTAAAGGGAATGTTGCGTAAAAGAAACACAAGAGGCGAGTGGCACCCTTGGAGCACGTGGTGCGTCCTGAAGGGAACATCATGCAAAAGAAACACTACAGGTAACTGGCAGCCTTGGAGCACGTAGTGCATCCTGAAGGGCATGTCGCGTTGATAATGTTAAAGGAATGAACCTAGATGGCCCAAGACTAATATCTCATTAAGAAATTAAAAAAAAATAACTTCCCTAACAAAAATGTCGCCTAGTTCAGAATCTAAGTCCTAAGTCTAAAACTTCGGTAGGGGTAAAATTTTGTCTACCCTTAAGAAAAATACCATATAAAAATAAAATAATAAATTTTAAACAAAAAACCACTTAAGTAATAGTTGTGGACTTCATAAATTTTTGGGTAAAATGAAGAGAGTAAGAACTTAATTAAAATCTGTGGATATCAAAGGTAAAGAAGAAATAAATTATTTAAGTTGTGAAAGTGTAAAAAGATATTAAATTAATAATAAAAGGAAAAGAGTAAATAGCGCAATTTCCATTTTGGCTCTAATAAAAAGGGGAAATAAGGGAATAATAAAAGTTAGGAAACTAAGGAATGGGGGAAACATAATAAGGGAAAGAGGGGAACTTATGGTAAAAAGAAAATTCAACATAGTAAAGAATCTGCAATTAAGAACCTTCTAATTTGAACTAAATTAACAATTTCATTTTAGGGAAAGTATTTAAACATGTAAGGGAATCTAGGAACACCTAGGAGTAAATGAAGGAGCAACTCTAGGTGGGTGAGGGAAATGAGACCATTATTAATTTAAAGAAAATAATTATTGGAGGAAAGTGGGGGATGGATGACACTTGTGTGAAGGAGAATTTATGGAAGATTTTTATTAAAACTTAAAATTTAATGGAAAAAAAAAGGTTGGGAAGTTCTAAAATTCTATAAAAGAGAGAGAAGAGAAGGAAGAAGGGGATCGACTATTAGTGTAACGTTACGCTGCCAGATTTGTGACTTGACTGATTACTTGTGGGGAGTTCTGAGAATTCGTTCTGGAAATGAGTGTATTGGCGTTTTCGTTTTGTAAAATTAGTTGTGAGAATTCATTCTGACAATGAGTGTATTGGCATTCCGTTTTTGTAAAATTTAGTTCGGAGAATTCGTTCTGGCAATGAGTGTATTGGCATTTTCGTTTTGTAAAATTTGTTCTGAGAATTCGTTTTGGCAATGAGTGTATTGGCATTTCCGTTTTGTAAAATTCAGTTTTGAGAATGTGTTCCGGCAATGAGTGTATTGGCATTTCCATTTTTGTAAAATTAGTTCAGAGAATTCGTTCTTGAATGGGTGTCGGGCATTTTCGTTTTGTATTGTTCTATAAATTCGTCTCTGGAAACCTCCGTCCCTGGAAAATGAAGTTATCCCTCCTTAAATTGTCATTGATTTTTGGATTGTCTCATAACATATGCACAACGATTTATCTAATTTCTGGATTGTCTCTTAATTATAGGCACAATGTTTCATCCTTATTTTCTGGATTGTTTCTAATTGTATGCACTGGTGTACCTGCAAGGATTTTAAATAAATTTTACTTGATAGCAATCCCATCCTTATGGTAACACCGTTTTCTTTTGATTATGCATTAACAACGTTTCAACTCCTTCATATAGGGTAAATTCCCAGCTTTATATTTTGGTTTACGGTGACAACTATCCTTTGTTAATCGTGTTGCTTCCTTTTACCTTTATCCCTTTTGGATATTTACAGGTGTAGTAAAACTTTTATCCCTTGCCTCAGCCCTCAATTATTTATTAATACCAAATATAGGCCGATAAGATATCCACTATCTCGTATGTTTTCACCCTTTTTCTCTATAAATTTTATTTGGATAGATCTTAATATTGTTATTCCACTGTTATCTTTTGTTTTAACTTTTAATTTATTTTGGCCTGTTATATGGGGCATTGAAAATGCACATGATCTATCAAGTGTAGAGTTTCATTATTATTGGATGAAGGGTATGAATATTGTAGAACCTTTTTAGATATCTTTGCATGATTATGAAATGGTTTAAGATTTTAAAAATGATTATTATAATTAGATTGATGAAGTGTTTCCTTTATTAATAATAATAATAATAACAATTATTAATATCATTGTTACTATTATGCTTACCAGTGGGATGAGAAATTTGTGTGTAAAGGTTGTTAAGATATACAGGATTTAATTCCTCAGACATTGTTGTATATATTCCCCATGATTATTGGTTAGTGATTTAAATTAGAATTTTTATAACAACAATAACATTTTAAGGTAAATTGATTTAGATGGAACTATGATGACTCTTGAAAAATTAAAATGCACAAAGAAAATTGTTTCAAGGTGGATTTTGATTGTACCTTACGATATTATGCGCTTTAGACATGCATTGTTGTAACGACCCTGCTTAAATAGATGTATATGATTATTAATTATAATTAATTTAATAATCTAACTCTCCTAAAAGATTAGCTAAACAATAATTAATTTTTAAAATAACATTAACTAATTATTTTATTAAATTAAGAGTTACATACACGGAAAGGGATAAGGTATTAATTCAAAGGGGTAAGACATTAAATATAGGATAAAATAATAAATAAAGGGGATAAGGGGAATTAATGATGAAAAGATAAGATAAAGTAATAAATGGGTTAGGTAGGGAAGTAAATGCGGGGGAAGTCGACGAAGGAGGAATATGGAGGGGAAGGAGGTTTATGGGAGGGAATTCTATGGGAGATTGGGGATTGATTTTGGGGGCTCTGGGATTTGCAGAGAGAAGTGAAGTTTTGGAGTGGGATTGTATCTGTCAGGCATTGAGGTTGTTGGAGGTTTTGGGCACGGGGGACAAGATATCCATATGATATCTTGGAGCTAGGATGTTACCTAGTTGGCAGGGTGGAACTAGGTTTTGGGCAGTGTTTTACAGTGCAACAGCGGTCAAGAAGGCAAGCGGACAAACAGAGGGTTATTAGCATCAGACCCAGGTATTTAAAATTATGCATGGTTTTAATCTGTTATAAAAAATTATTATTCGTTGTTAAATTGAAGTTACTGAAGTTACTATTATGAAGATTATTATGCTGTTATGAAGTTACTGTCTTAGTTTATGAAATAAATTGATGTCTAAATATATTTGGCTATTACATATGGTATCAGAGCGTCTTAGTTTGAAATCTGGGCCTATGGGCGAAGTTCCTAGCTCCAAGCTCTAGCTCCAGTCCCGCCTAACCTGCAAACCAAACCAAACGCAGAAATTTTAAAACAAATATAAAAATAAATGTAAAAACAAATTTACCAAAGTAAAACAAGCAACTAGGGCTATTACACACTTGCGCATAAAATGTACTCGTTAATGTCTAGTGAGCGGCTTAGTATTTATTTAACTTATCATTTTTTCCTATAGTCATATTTAACTTGGAGATGTTTTGACATGACCCACACACTAATAACCATATGTTGTAATTTAATTCTGGAAAATACCTAATGAAAAATTCTAAATTTCCAGATTATTTTCACGTCATCTATTTTCCATTTGGTGGTTGTAGGATACCTGAATTTTACATTACTAAACCCTGTGTATTTGGTCTCTTTCTACAGGTTTAAAGACCCTTCCTTAATCTCTCAAAATTCTAAGCTTTATAACCTATATGTTGGCAAAAGAATAATTGACTACATTCAGAAATTGATTTCTTGTTGCATGCTTTAAATCTGAATGGTTTTGAAATATACAAGAGCTGGTAAGTACAGGCTCAACCTCTGTGCTAAAGTGTCGTAATATTCTTTTTAATTTATAGCCTTTAAGTACATGTTGAGAAAAGTATAGCTCAGAGGGACCTCCATAAATGATTACTTGACTCCTACTTGGTCAAATTATCAGACCATCACAATGCATAAGACAGAGGATACCAAGATTTAAGAGATTCAGCACAACAACAAAAAAGAGAATGAACTTACCTGAGATTGCTCGTTAAATTCAACAGATTTCTACTTGCAAGTTCTAACAAGACGACAAAAGAATCCTTCCCCTCCATCTTTCTCACATAAACCCAGATGTCCGATAATGCATTCACAGAGATTTTTCTATTCTCTGGAAATGACCCCACGTCTAAGAAGCACTCACGTGTCTCCCCGTCCAGGACTTCAATACTGGTTTCGATGCATCTATGAATCTTTTCTTTATGATAATCTGATATCGATTCCCCGTTTAAAAGCTTGTTCTTGGCGACACTCTCCCACATAGGGCCGAGGCTTACCATGCAAAGAGCTTCCGATCATCTTCATAACAAGTGGCAGCCCTTTACAGTCCCCTTGCACCTGCTTGATGAAATGTTCATCCGCAGTAGTTGGAATTGATCTGTGTCCAAAAGCTCAAAAGATGAAAAGGGATGGAGCGTCAACATCATCAAGCAATGGTAATTCATAAAGCCAACTAGAGGTTGTTCTGTGGGTGGTAGAACAATATCGAGTAGTCCCAAGGGTCTTATATCCTTCTCCTTCAACTAACAATTTTTCCGAACTCGCCCTAAACCAATAATCATCCAATACCACCAAAGTTGGCTTGACTTGCCTCTGCAGCTGCCTATGTGCATCCTCCACATTCTAAAATTCAGGTTTCTTCTTATGAACATTCTTCTCCCACATAGTCTCTGAAATTCCCTTCTATGAACATTATTCTCCCGCAGAGTCTCTGAAATTCCCTTCTGGTTTGGGACTGTGAAATAGTGAGAAAACACCAACAGAGCTGCTAGGGAACTCATCACGATATGGGTATGTAGAGATGAGGATTAAAACACGGCTCTTCCATTTCCAACAAATGGCGCCGCTGTGCAGGAGTGGTTTTCCCCTAGCTACTTCGGTGATGATGGATAATTCAGTTTCTCCTCCAGTCTCCCCGATTCCCTCTCTCTCTGCAATGCAGGCAATGCCAAACTTTTTTAGGTCCCCCAGAATGGATCAGGAGTTCCCCGTAAAGGAGTTTAGGATGCTTCTTGACGCGCACCCTGACAAAAAAAAACAGGAAAAAAAAAATCTCAATCGGGCAGCGACAAAGGTAGAGAATAACCCCAAAAACCTGTGGAATCTGCTAGATTTAACAGTTGCAACAACCTTATCCAACATTATGCAGAGAATGCTATTATAGAACATAAGTGGAATATTTTCCATGACCATTCTAAAGGTCCTAAGAATAAGAACATTTTGGCCTAATTCAATTCAGAGTAGCTTCAAACAATGAATATATTGTTGCAGTCATTGAAGTTTTTGACATACAGTTTACCTAAGAAGTTAAACCTAATTCCAGAAAAAGTTGTATACGACCAAATGTCATCGTTGAAAAATTACAGTATGCTGCTTTGGATGAAGTGAATGATCACTTCGCATATATTTCATTTTACATATATTTCATGAGATTACACGCTCAAGAGCTGAAATAGCGAATTAACAAAAACCCAACTCACCATTGTCTCTCCCAAGGCCTTATTTTGAACTTTGAAGGTGAAATAGGTGTACACTGGATGTGGGTTCCCTCTCAAACTTCATATTTCTCCACTACACAGAAGCCATCACCCAAGCACCAATGCTCTGAGATGGGCATTGATCCCGTCGAGAGGGAAAGAGCAGAGTGAAGAGGCAATAGAGCTTAGTTGAATGTTTGTGTAGGGTTTGGGAGGGAGAGCCTGGGAGAGTACGTGTAGGGTTTTATGGTTAAGGGATAAGAACGAGGAGAAGGGGGCATGTGGGCCTCATGCGAGGACCCACTGCCCAACTCTAAGTTTTTTTTTTAATTTTTCTTATTTTTATTTGAGTCATAATGTAAATGTTTTATTTATTTATTATGTTTTTTTTTATAATTTTAGTTTATGGTTATTTATTATTTAGAAATATATAAATATAAATATATATATATTTATAATAAACAATTACTATAGTAGGTAAATTAAATAAATCTGGTTTATTTCGAATTAGGGATTTTTAAAAAATTTAAATTAACTAATTTAAACTCATGATATAAACAAAATATATATTACAAAAAAATATATATATTACAAAAAAAAAGGGGGGGTGATATGGAGTCTATGGGTTTTGAACCCATGACCACCACCCACTACCTAATCCTTAAGGAACAACCAAACACCAATGCACCATGTATGTGCCTTTGAAAAAAAAATTCAATAATAATGATATAATATACACAACAAATTAAAACTAAGCATATTAATTAATTAAACGTAATTAGGATTAATTGATTAAATTAAAATGTTTTGGGGTCCATGGGTTTTGAACCCAAGACCCCGACCAAGTGAAGTGTCTTAAGAAGAACACTAACACCGAAAGGTACATAACACTGATGAACGCCAAAACATGGCTGACAATTGTGGACAAGTATTTAGATGCCACAGTTTAATCCTATTTAATCATTAAACATGGTAATTGTATAACCTTAAAGCATTTTTTTTAATGTGATTAGGTAAAAGTTAAAAAAAAGGTAAACATGTTAACGGATGCCTTGCTAAATGCAAGAAAGTTATGAACAATAAATCTGACCCATTGATTTTGGAGGACGACTAAGAATATGCCAGCATCTTCAATGCATAGCCATCAGATAATGGTTTAAGGTTAAATAAGATTAAAAGATCATTAATTGTGCCCATTGTCAATAGGTGTACGCCTTTCGGCATAAATTAATAAACATAAGGTCGGAAGTCACGTTTTTGTAAGTAAGAGGTAATATTATATTAAATCCTTCGAAAGTCTGAAACAGAGAACCAAAATACAGCTAGATTCGGGCTACAGTTGCTGGACTGCCCCAGCAAGGGGAAACCAGTCCAGCTAGTCCAACCATTTTCTAGATTAAACAAGTCTAGCATTTAAACATCAAAAAGAAGAAACACTGTTTATCTTTTCAGGTCTAGAAGCTAAGCCAATAGACATACTCTAAAATTTAGACACATGGATTGTAGCTGGGCCAGGTGGCTGGGAGGTCGCCTGTCCACGGCTCTTCCTCGATGTGCGTCACGCCATAGTCCCATTGCTCTCCAGCTTCATCATTGCGTGAATGGTCCATGTTGTCGTCCTTGCGTTCCTCCTGCTTCCCTTCCGCTGCCTCTGGAGTCTGCATATTGTCCTCCTGCTTGCTGCCTACTGCCTCTGGAGTCTGAGCGGTGTCCTGAGCTTCGTCTTTAGCGGTCGCGAGGTTCTCTTGAGGGATGGTGTCGCCAGTGGACGTGAATAAGTCTTCGTGCATAGAAGAGAGAATTTGCATAAAGCTGGCCACCTTCCCCTCTGTTGCTTGGACTCGGTATTGCAAGTCCGTTATCTCTTGCCGAAGCTCAAATACCAAATCCTGCAAGATAGCCATGCGGTCTGCGAGCTGCACTCTGTCAACACTCTCAGGGAAACAAGATCCTTCCCTCTTGGGCGCATTGTGATGAAGAGGGTCACCTCCCAGGTTGCCCATCAGGTCGCGGGGAGCTGTGGAGCTGGAAGGGACTGCTGAGAGGTCGTGAGAAAGCCTCAGAATTGAGATAGGTGTATGCGAGATGATAGCCATAGAGCTTAGCTGTGGGGCATGCAAAGAGACGGGGATAAGCCTGGACTGCCTTGGAGGGGAGGAGTCGTCATAGGTTGAATCTGGAGGTGTGACCGAGGGTATTCGGGGCCTCCAAGGGGAGCCTCACCTCGGTCGGCCTCGAGGTCGAGTCATGAAGAAGTCTGTGCAGAGAACTGAGAAAAAGAGGGGCACTCGGTGTAAAGGAAAGACCAGGAGCGCGTTGCACCAGCGGGAGGGATCAAAGGTAGAGTTGTGCTGCACAACAAAGAGCATTGCTGCTTGCATACAAAGGTGAATGCCAAACATAATGGATAGCGTCATTCGAATTCACGGTGAGGAGGAAAGGACTGGTGTGTTAATGCACCCTCGCATCAACTTAAAATGCCATTAAACGTCGGGTGGGGTGGTGGGCTGTGGCATGAGCCCAACACATGGCTCCATGCCACTCTGTCCATCTCCCTCGTTCAGATTTCGCCACATCGCTCTCCCTGACACCCCATCCGGGGAGGTCGGAAGTCACGTTAATCAAGTTGTAAGCGAAAAGTTAAAAGGGATTAGACTAGGACCAGTGGGAAGGAGGCGACATATGCACTAGGAGAGTAAGCATAGGAAGTGGCGAGTAAGGTGCAAGGCTAGCGTAGCTGCAAGGAAAGGGAACCAATATTTCTTTTCGTAGGGGTGAAGAAACCAAGCTTAGATGCTTAATCCTAACCCTAACCTAGCCAATCCCCTAAAGGAGTAATGTTTGTTTACAGACAAGTAAAGAAAACTTACGCCTAACCCTGTTTCTAGTTTGAGTAGCACCAATTTGGAACATCCTGGAACTCACCCTAACAACTTTGGTTGATGCAGGTCAAAATCATACAGGATGGTCAGGACTCGAGGGAATCGAGGTAGGGGAGCGTCGTCTCAAGCACCGCCAACACCGCCAGCGCCACCACCACCATCACCCGAACTAGCCCTCATACTGCGCTCGTTGGAAGCCATTAACGAGACTTTAAAGGGGCGACAACCGGCAGGGACTGAAGTGGAACCCCCATCGTCTGGAACGAGTAATCCAGAAGCGTCAAGTTATTCAGGGGGAGGACCTCCACCCAAAGACATCACACGCGAATTGCAGAAGATCAAACTTCCAGAGTTTGTCGGGGGTCACGCCAGTGAACGCGCGAAAGCATGGTTGGAAGGCATGACAAGGTGTTTTTCCTTAAGGGACTACGCGTCCAATTCAATGGAAAAGATCGCCATTTTTCAGTTAAGAGACAACGCCTTGAATTGGTGGGGCAACCTGGAAAGACAACTGCACCTTACCCCAGACACAGTATCTTGGGAAATTTTCGAGGAGAGGTTCCGGAGGAAATATCTACTGGCGTACTATGAGGAACAACAGGTAGGGGAATTTCATGCCTTAGTACAGGGAAACAGAACTGTAGAAGAATATGAGATCAGGTTTATGGAACTGGTCAAATATGTGTCATATATGGATAACGACCAAAGATAGGCAGAGAACTTCGTCTATGGATTCAACCCTAAGATAAGAGCTATGGTGTGGATGTGGAAACCGTCTTCAGTAGCGGAGGTGGTGGAAAATGCGCGTTACGCGGAAGAACACATGAACTTAACCGGGGGTACAAGACCGACATTTCTGCATCGTCCTAGATTTGTAGGGAAGGCCCCGAGGAATTTTCCTAGGGGAGGGGGATCAAGGCCACCACCATATGGTAATAGAGTCGCACCAAGGATAGTAGTTGCAGGGATTTCAATGGCAGTGAGTGCAACTTCTCGTTCATCGCCAACGGTGCAGATAGGTCCACGACCATTGCAGGGAACAACTAGTAGGGGCAGGGTTTCCAAGGGAAGGAACTCATTTCAGAGACAGACACATAACAGTGCACAAGTTCAATCTCGTGTAACCTGTTGGGGGTGCGAAGGACCCCATTACCAGCGTGACTGCCTAGAGTTACAATCAGGGTTCATGCATAGAGAAGGAAAGGCACCGATGGGGAGAGCAAGTAACAGCCACCAAATTTACGCAGCGGTTAATAATCGCCAGGCCGAACATCAATCCACGGTGGTGGAGTCATCAGGTACGCTATATCATATCAATGTCAATATTTTGTTTATTTTGGTGCGACAGATAGTTTCATTTCACCATCTGCATTAGACAAGAGTGGGTTGGCAGACTACGAGCACGATGACTTTAAACAAGTCGAGATGGCTTCGTGAGAAAAGAAAGCGGTAGGACCTAGTGTCGATAATTTTATAGTAGACCTGGGAGTGTGTACTACCAGGTTAAAGGTATACGCCACTGCTCTCGGAGCATATGACCTAATCATTGGAATGGATTGGTTAGCATCTCATCGAGCTTTGGTAGATTGTTTTGCAAAGAGGGTGCTTTGTGTCGATGATCAAGGAAGACCAGTAGAGATATAGGGTGTATTGAGAAAAGTGTCGTTATGCTTTATATCAACTATGAAGGTTAAGCGATGCTTGAGACAAGGGTGTCGAATTTATGTAGTGAAAGCAGTGAATGAAAGGAAAGGACCCTCATTGGATCAGTACTCGGTATTGTCAGAATTTCAAGATGTTTTTCCGAACGAGTTACTAGGGTTACCTCCTGAGAGAGAGCTTGATTTTACTATTGAGATAAAACCTGGTGCAGAACCAATGTCCAAGACTCTGTATCAGATGACACCGCCGAAACTTTGTGAATTGAAAATGTAATTGAAAGAGTTACTGGACTTAGGGATAATAAGGCCCAGTGTCTCACCTTGGGGCACACCGATAATTTTTGTAAAGAAGAAGGATGGATCCTTACGACTGTGTATAGACTACAGGGACCTGAACCGTGCTACAGTGAAAAATAGGTACCCGATGCCGCGAATAGATGACCTCTTCGATCAGATGAAAGGAGCAGCGGTATTCTCAAACATCGATTTGCGATCAGGGTATCATCAGTTAAGTATTAAGGAAGGTGATAACCCAAAAAATGCCTTCCGAAATCGGTTTGGAAATTACGAGTTTGTAGTAGTACCTTTCAGATTGACCAATGCGCCAGCAGTATTCATGAGCCTCATGAATGGCGTATTCCGGAAGTACTTAGACTGTTTTGTACAAGTCTTTTTAGATGACATCCTCATCTATTCCAAGAATGAAAGAGAACATGA
>SNQJ01S0000153.1:612091-629801 GCA_010110895.2 Picea sitchensis
CCTTGAACAAAAACTATTGATTATTTCTCATATATTGTGCATGGTGTATTGTGGTGTATTGGTGTAACTCTTATACTATTGTTCATTGCTCATTGGATATAATTGAATGGTTTAAGTATAAGTTTAAAAAGGTTTTTAAATTGAATTTGATACTGATTCACCCCCCTCTCAGTATCAACAATTAGAATAGGCATATTCAGTTCTTTTCACCATTACAAATATAACCAGCCATCAATAAAACCCATAACCAAAATCTAAGAATGATAAACTTGCTATGGAGGTAAAAGGAACTTGTTACCAACAACGGGTTGAGTGGTTCCATGGAGTCCTTTCTCAAACTGGAATCTCAACCTTGCCTTCGGACCAGAGACCTGGCTCCCTCTTACCCACCGCGTTTGCATTGCATGAGAGGGTATTCCTGGCCCCCTTTATTTTTCCTTGGTTTGCATGCTAGGGATTTTTACCAGCATGTTTCTTATCCCTTTTGACATTTTAAACTTGGGGAAATTTGCTAGCCGGATGATATGCTCTTTCCTATGTTGACGATAGAAGAGACACTCATGCTCTCGGTGGAGTTTAGGCTGTTGAAGTATCATAGGAGAACACATAAGCAAGACTAGGTGTAGGTTGCTTTTAATTTATACTTAACCAGACTAGGTTCTATGGACCACGAGATCTAAGCGTACTGATATTTTCCAAGAAAAATGTTTGGATACTATGCTCCACCATATTGGATTCGAGCATTATAATGGTCAGGAATAACTATGGTGGCTTTGTTTCCTTCTAGATGGCGTGCAAATACCCTAACGTAGTCCATTTCATGGTTATCGCTAGGTCCATAATTTGCATGAGGCCATTGATAAACAATTTCTTAAGAATACTAGAGGATTAAACATGGACGTAAATTATATATTTTGCATGTATTCATAGAATATTGTTCATTATCTTTGAATGCAAAATTCCAGTGACTCATAATGTTTGAAGGTTTTTGTATATCGTTGTGCCAAAATGCTTTAGCACGGTGATACCTTCAAGAAATATTGTTCATTTTATATACTGACATTCCTATAACTATTTCGTGGTTTTAGCACAGTGATACATTCAAGCGATATTTTTCATGTTTATATACTGACATTTGTTGCAAGATTGGTTGTTGTCATTGATGTCAACCCTAGTCATGGGTTTTGGACCGCAAGATTGATGAAGGTATTTGGACATGAAGGAAAATGCACATGTAGATACAACACCCATGGATGGATAATATACGTCATGTTGTTTCCAGTGGTATGTGTCACATCATGTGGATCCTCATGGTTGAGGACAAATGAATTTTTGAAGATGACAAAGTGAATTGAAGAAGGAAGTACATGTAGGCCCTGAAGATAATTAAAGAAAAGAATTACAAAATAAGAAAATGTCAGGTTAGCCCTAATGTTAAAAGGAAGTGACATAAATGGTATAAATAAACATCATTATACATTCATTTGATAGAAGTCAAATTTCAGAGGTAATAAGACGAAAAGAAGGACGGATTTGAAGGGAGGATGAAGTCTTTTGGTGATGTGTTCTAAGGTATGTTATTTTCAGGTCATCTTACCATTTTTTCTATAAAATATTTTATAGAACGATTCAAATGGTGAAATCACTATAGTATTGAGAAGACATATCAAGGTACCTCTGGTAAAAGTTTCATCTCTTGATTCGCTATAATTATGGAGATACACTCTGTGGAAGATAGGGTTTGTGACCAGTCCTGAATCTAGTCAATAAACAGGTGTTCCAGTTAAAACAATCATAACGTCTTCATCGAGAATCCAAATTAAGTGGCGAAAATTTCATTGGAAAGAGTATTGATTTTAGTTTCTTGTGTGTGAGTTTCAGAATCAAATGTTAATTATTGAGCGCGAGACATTTTGTGCATGTTCACTGTCATGAATAGACCAGAATTGAATAAAGTCTACCATTCTTCCTATAACCTCTTTTTGGGGGGGATTCAAGGAGTGAAAATTGGAAGAGTTTCAGAGAATACATTGAGTAATATTATCTACAGGATCAGAGTACTCCAAGAATTGAAGAATTGCAGAAAATGAAGAAGTCTCAGGAAGCATTATCAGGTTCTATGCGATGATTGGTTGATGGTGATGATTTAATGTAAAGTTTTATTATCTCTCATATATTCTTGGGTGGAAGGAAGGGGAAATGATGGAGAGTTCAAATCTCTCTTGATATTGGAGGATTGTATCTTCCTCTTGGATATTTATCCCTCCCTTTACATTTTGAAGCTGTAGCTACCTTTGGAAGTCATTACTTCCCTTGAACAATAACTATTGATTATTTCTCATATATTGTGCATGGTGTATTGTGTTGTATTGGTGTAACTCTTATACTATTGTTCATTTCTCATTGGATATAGTTGAATGGTTTAAGTATAAGTTGAAAAAGGTTTTAAATTGTACTTGATACTGATTCACCCCCCTCTCAGTATCAACAACATTCCTGTAACTGTTTCGTGGGAATGTTATCTTGAATGGTTTGAATTTGAATTTTTCAAAGGTTGTGGGAGGAAACAGATAGCAGACCCAAACTTTCATGAATTTATGATTTCTACATTCCTATACAACACTATCAATACTAGACATGAACTGATTATGACTAGTAGAAAAAAAAATGTAATCGACATTACAAGCATTACAAACAGAATCGGCCATCAATGAAACCTATAACCAAAAGCTATGCATTATAATCCATCAATCAAGGCTATAATACAAACTAAGCATCATAAACCAGCTATGGAGGTAAAAATCAGTTGAGTACTAGGCTGAAAAATTTCATAGAGTCCGTCCTCAAATTGGAAGCTCAACCTTGCCCTCATATCAGATACTCAACTCTCTCTTATCCAACTAATTTGAAAATGAAAACCAACGAATTTGAAAATTGTAAATGTGTTGAACCTACACAAAATAGATCTAGCTAGAAAATACCACACACATTTGCAGAGAGAAATTGAGAAAGAAGAAGTAAGAGAGAAAGAATGGAAGAATTCTCATTAACTATATTCCACACTCGAAGAGTGAATAATTTACAATAGATATAGGATACATGAGTAAATAATAAGTCATAGTGGTGATCTAGAGTGATCTGGACACACACCAACAGTTACAGGAGTAAACTGCCACCTAGTTTAGTCTCTCAGGCAGTTACGGGAGTGAACTGCCACCTAGTTGAGTTAACTAGTCAACTAGTCTTCAGTTAACTGACTAAACAAAGAGTAGTGAGTTGGTGATGATCCCAATGTTTCATGGTGAGAAAACCAATGCAACATATAAACTCAACTCAACTAGTCAAATTGAAGTGTCAACTGAAAGAGAATATTCTCCAGTTGTAATATTCTCTCCTAAAATATAGGAGACTAGATAATGACTAATTATAAATAATAAACAAGTAATAACCTTAGGAAAAATAAATCCTAGGTGTGTGTGAAGTAACTCCAACACCCCCCCTGAACATCACTATGGTGAAAATAAAGAATGGGTCCCGGCTACGAGGCCATGTTAGGTACCCAAATACAAAATATACACTGAACTAAATGAGGAAAGAGGAAAAATCTCATGGGAACAAAACCCCTCCTCAACTTACAATGCATAAAATAAAAAATGATAAGGAACAAAAGACAGTTGCTAAGCAACCATTTCCTTCACTCCAAGAAGACCTCGCAACTGTGCAAGTTTGTTCTCTTTGAAGATTTTGTTGAAGATGTAGATGTATGCAGGGATATGATGAAGTATATGCATCATTCATATTTCCACACATATCCACTTTATCTTCTTGTAATGAATAATATCCAAATAAATTTGGATGAGATTTTGAAAACCGTGCGACCGTTTCCAGAAAAATGTTGAAATTTTGTTGATCTTGAAATGATCATAACTTCACTTTCCGGACTTCGTTTCGGATGATTTGTTTTTTGAAATTGGATATTTTCCTGAGAGGAATTCAAATATCTAATTTGTTTCTGCAAATTTTTCTCATAAAATATTAGAATGGCGTCTGATGTGCCTGACTTCATTTTTATCTCCTGAGATGCATGCATGGTGCATGCAAAAGTGTTTGCATGTGACTCTTGAGATGCATGCCATATATCTTCCACATGAATTTCAAAAAACAAATATTAAATGGAGTAGACGTCATCTTCAATTAATGGAATACAATTTTTTGCAAAAACTTTTGTAGAAGACTCTTCATAATAAGAGGCTTGATCTTTTGATAGCTTCTCTTCTGGCTCTATCTGTTCGACCTCTTGCATGAAATCTTCACAATATTTTTTATTTCCAAATAGAACCTCCAATCCGATCCATAATTCATTTGGAGTTGATCCTTGTGATTATTCATATACTTGATGGAAAAGTTTGGGAGAAACAAACATGTCGATACTTCCTATGGCCATATCTTGTCTATTGAGAAAGTCAGTTTTCTCATCAAAAAAATCAGGCTCTACTTCCATTGCCATGGTTATTTGGTATAAGCCTTTGCATCTTAGTAGAATAAATTTTTTTGGCTCCCATTCGAAATAGTTATGAGGCGTGAAAAGTATTTCTGGCAAATAATCCATCTTTTCTTGTGTTCAATCAGTTGTACCTGCAAAAAATGATTTGGTGTAGCTTTTTCCCAGCAGACTGTTGGCTCTGATATCATGTAAATACTAGCTAGAAAATAGATCTAGCTAGAAAATACTACACATATTTGCAGAGAGAAATTGAGAAAGAAGAAGCAAGAGAGAAAGAATGGAAGAATTCTCATTAACGGTATTCCACACTCAAAGAGTGAATAATTTACAATAGATATAGGATAAATGAGTAAATAATAAGCCATAGTAGTGATCTAGAGTGATCTAGACACACACCAACAGTTAAAGGACTAAATTGCCACCTAGTCTAGTCTCTCAGGGAGTTACGGGAGTGAACTGCCACCTAGTTGAGTTAACTAATCAACTAGTCTTCAGTTAACTAACTGAACAAAGAGTAGTGAGTTGGTGATGATCCCAATGTTGAATGGTGACAAAACCAATGCAACATATAAAATAAACTCAACTGGTCAAACTGAAATGTCAACCGAAAGAGAATATTCTCCAGATGAAATATTCTCCCCTAAAATATAGGAGACTGGATAATGACTAATTATGACTAATAAACAAGGAATAACCTTAGGAATAATAAATCCTAGGTGTGTGTGAAGTAACTAGAACAAAAATCCAAACCCAATGGAGAAAGAAACTACCAAAAAAATTGAAATCAAACATTTGATGAGTGAGGATGTGTGGCCCCTTTTGTCTCGCCTTGTTTTAGATGCAAAAGATTTCTTAATAACGTGTTTTCTTTTTAACAATGTAACCTTTAAAATTATACTTTATTAAAAGAATTATAAATTAACTTTTAAGTATTTTCTTTGCAGTTGGATGTGTATTGATTGATTTTGTGGAGCGGATCCTGTGTCACAAAAAATTGGCTATGTTGTAATTTTTTTTGGATGTGTTTTGTCCATTTGTTGCAGGAAGACCATGTTGTAATTTTTTTGGATGTGTTTTTTCCATTTGCTGCAGGAAGACCATGCCAGTTTTCACATTTCTGGTATATAGATTATTGTAATCGATATTGGTCGCTTTGACCGCTTAGGGTGAAAATTATTTTTTTCAGTGTGTTTCACAATTCTTTCTTAAGAACATTGTACAAGTAAAACAAATACACAAAGTTTTAATTCAATTAAAATAGAAAAAATGGACAGAAAGCATCAAATCAAAATCTATCAATAGTAATGTTTTAAAATCACTATATTAACAGTTACATTATTGATAGAGTGATTTAAAAAAAAAATCATGCCACTATCGCTATAATAGAATATGGTATTGCTATTCTATCTCAGAAGACACGGAGCAAGCACAACTCACAGTCTACTTTTCTACGATGAGACGTAGCATCACAACTTACATGGTGAGTTATTTTAAGCATTTGGGAGACTTAATATAGAATTCCCTTCGTAGCTTTAAAGATTGATAGTCTACTTTTCCACAATAAGACCTTGCGTTACATGGAGAGTTATTTTTAGTGTTTTAGAGACTTAATAGAGAGACATTGGTAGCTTTAAAATATTAAAAAACAAGGGAATCCCTGCCAAGATTAATAAAAATATCAATTAAGATGTACATAGCTCTTATTATTTGTTATTTGTTAACTTCCTGGATGACTCAGTGAAGTCGTGTAATTTTAGGATATTGTTCCAACCACTCCCAAATTTTCACCTTTATTACCGTCCAAATCCATAATGAGCTCCTAAAAGATTACTACATGAACATGAAATATCCATAATGAGCTCCTAAAAGATTACTACATGAACATGAAATAGTGTTGGGAAACACTTTGAAGCTTTTCAGACAATTCTGTCATCCATGCCTGCTCTAAAAAAAAAAAATATGTTCTTTTACTCACTTCCTGATTTAATACCCATATCCATACTTACATCCTGATTTAATACCCATTCTGTCATCCATGCCTGCTCTAAAAACTGCCTTATTAGCAATATTATTATAAAAACATAATAACGAAGTATTATACAAGTGGCTTGAAAGTCCATGATTCGAATTTTGAAATATAAAACAAGGACGTTTCACATATAAATTTTCAAAAAACCCACCACATAACTGGATGCATCAATGATACCAATCATATCACAAATTTACCATGTTCAAGACAACTAAAGCATTTGTATGTAAACATCAAGTTTGTAATTGATATAACTAAATTGCAAAATTCTAAAAGCACATTAACACAAAATTCTGTAAAGTAGCATGGAGATAAAATAAAATAAAAAATGCATACAACAGTAAAAGTAAATCTGGGATTTATAATTACAAGACTAAAGTTTTCGTTTAAAACATCAACAAAACTTTTAATCAACAAAAGATTAAAAAAACTAGATTGAAAAACATAAATACTATATATTTTTAGATCGTATATATAGATAAGGAAGGTTTAAAACATCAACAAAACTTTTAATCAACAAAAGATTAAAAAAACTAGATTGAAAAACATAAATACTATATATTTTTAGATCGTATATATAGATAAGGAAGGGTGGTATAAATTCTCTCCATATACGATCTCCGATATTCCAAATAAACTCAAATTCTATTTATAATGTAACATGGTCAATAATGTCTTAATGTGATTCACCATCCCTAGCTATGTTAAGGACTTAGCCATGTTAAGGACTCTTTTAAGCTTTTCTCTCTTTTAACCTCTTCTTGAATGTCATATTCGTAAAGGATTGGATTTCAATCCTAGTTACTCTTCTTTGTTTCTCATTGATTTTAGCAAAGGCAAGGAATGCTATGAAGCTCTCCCTTGTTTAATATAATTTATGCCTACAAAGGTAAGTCTTCAACTATACTTCTATATTGCTATCATCATGGACTATTGGCATCTAGTCCCTGTGTAGTCTTTATCTAAACCGAGTAAGTGGTAGTATCATTTTGTAACATTCTTGATAACATTCATTCACTTGATATGAATTCCAACTTAACATTCATCATGGACACATATATGCTCTTTTTTAATACTTCCTTTATAGTCATCAATGCTTTTTTACCCAACAATTTTCAGCCTTACACAAGATAATGTCGAATATTCAGTTTATTGATGGGTTATATTGATATAAGTTTAATAGGAATATGATCTCTCAAATCGCTTCAATTTTTTTCAAGATTTTAAAACATTTTAATAGGATCTACTCCCTAGAGGGTATTATACTGTTGGATTTGTGTTAATTGTTTTGCATGTCAAATGTACACCAACGCACAATGTGTTAGTTTTTAGCATGATGACTATCCAATCGTCTATGAGCGATAAATATGGATAATGGATTAGGGTATATTTATGTGTAAGTATTTTTTTCTTTCATTAAAAATATATGTGTTGGTTCACATATAAAGGTTATAAAAATTACACTTACAAGTTCATGGATTTAATATTCTATTCAATTGTTCTAAGGTAAATTGTTAGATGGTTGGTTTAGATTGATGGATAGTTGGTTTGGATAATTGGTTGTAATTGATTTCAACCCTTGGAGAGTGATATTGTAGATTGATGTCAACCCTTGAGTATGTCCGGTAGAATATTTTGGTAGCTCCAAAGGAATAGTTAAGGGACTCAAGTTTGTCTGAGGTATGAAGGTTTGAAGATAAATGAATATGTAGGTAAGACTAGTCTACATGGATAGTGTGTGTCATGTTGTTTTCGGTGATATGTGGTACATAACGTAATTCCTCACGATTGAGGAGATATGGATTAGTGAATTTGGAGAACCCTGATGATTTATCTAGCAAGCCCCTAGAAGGTCAATGAAGTCAAATTATTCTAGAATCTCCTAGAAGAAGTTTACTAGTCAAAGTGGTTGTAACAAGAAGTTAATCATGAGTTAAGTTGTTGCAAAAATAAAATAATTAAAAATAAATTAGTTGCAACTAGAAGTAGTGAGTTTACTATTTTTCGATAAAGTGGTTGTAAGTGGAAAACGTAGTTATAAGTGGGTTAGCCCTAAAAAAAGGAAGTTGGGTAAAACAGTTAGAAGATAAACCCTAGAGGAAGCTACTTGAAGAGTATAAATAAGAGAGAAATGGTCTTTTAATAGAACCTATATCTATTGTTGTGAAAGGTCTATTGCGGGTACTCATTGATACATCTGAAGTTGCACAAGTCTGAGGAATTGAAGGTAGACTGACGAAAACGTTTTGTGGCCATAGTTGAGAGAAAGAAGATCACGAAAAAACCTAGATAGGGTCATCCCCATGGGACACCCAATAGACATCATGTGGGTTGAGTAGAGCCTGTCATGCGAGGCCTCGTTGGACACCCCACTTCTGTCACATGAGGAACTACTAGAACTGAGGGTTGAAACATGGTTCAGGTTGTAGAGGCTTCACATAGGTTGTATGAAGTGTGACATTGTTCAGGTACGTCATATAGAGCTACATGATCAAAAATATTTTCTACATTATTGGATATTTGTGATAGCCTGTTGTATGGTCATGTGATGTTGAGTAGATTCCCTCGGGACATCATTGGATTAACGATATATGCTTCATAAGATATATCTATAGAGGTACAATGCCGATATACTTGTTTTTTTATCATCGACACACTTTGTTGGGATATATTTGAGGCATTTTCTTGTATATGGATGAGGAATGGTCTTGTGAGTTTGGGCATATTCCTAGAGGTACTATTGTTGTATATTACTTGATGTAGTGAATGGTTATGAGGAATATCTGGTGAAGTACATTATTGATGGATTTAGTTTGATTTATTTGCATATCTTGTAGCACATTGTGAGAGGCATTGGTTAGTGGTTTTGGTATATGATTGGTTTATTAGTGGTACATGTTTGAGGGTTTTTGGTTAAGGTGTATTGTTGAAGTTATTGGTATAGTTTGAGGTTGCATTATAGTGAGGGTTTGAGGAATTATTGAAGTAAGGGTTTATGGTACTTAATTTATGAAGAGTATGGTGTATTGTTAGAGGTATCTTGTTGGTTATCTTGGTGATATTGTGCATATGGTTGAGAGTCATCTTAGTGATTTATTTTGGTGATAGATCTTGGTGAGTAGATATGATTTGGTTGATGAGATTGATGAGACATGTTGGTGTGACAAGTTGTTGATGCAAGAGCATCGCCAGCAAGTAGCAAGCGCACGTGGATGTGGAGGACAGTTGGACAAGTGACAACAGATTTCTTGTTGAAATGTTTTGAAGTTTGAAAACACCATATAATTAATGGGATAGTTAATAGAGGCATACTCACATTTATGGAGGAGCATTGTAATTATACCTTGAGCGTCCTTCTCTTGTCTGAAGTAGATAGAGGCATTTATGCATAAGTTAATGTAGGTAGATAGAATTTAATGCTTAAATTAGATAGCTTTAGAGCGCAAGACGGAAACGGGATATAGACACCCTCATTGTATAGTTGTAAGATTATTATGAGCATAGAGCATAGAGAAGAGAGAAAAGAGCTGTAGTTGAAAACACCCATGTACAGAGATTTGAATTAATAAAAAGAGTTTCGATTCAAACTCATGGTGTCGTATTTGTTCTCTGTGTATGCATGTTGAATGTTATGCTCATGGATGTTTACTTTCTATTATACATTTTCTTTATATGTTGTGTATATGATTTCATGCTTTGTGTTTGAAGTTTGAGAGAGAGTAAGGAATGAGTTTCAATTGTTTCTCTATCTGAGCAAGAGTTCCTGCAAGGAGTGCAGTGAAGTTGTCCGCAAGGAGTGCATTGACAAGAGTTCAGGGTCTTATCTCTAAAAGCTTAGGAGGGATAACAACTATCCTCATTCTCACAAAAGTGCAAGTAGAGCACAGGAGCCGTGAAAGGTGTGCATAGGCTGAGTAAAGTCTTAGAGTTTGCAAACCTGAGAAATTGTTGAAGGACTATTACTGCAGGGAGTGCGTAGAGTCGAAGGACTTTAATTCTTTGAAGTAATCAAAGAATTTGCGGCAAAGAGTGCATGCAAAAGTCTTCTTTAAGACTTGGGGTTGGAGAAAAGCTCAGGAGGGATAGAGTCTTCACAGTTGTCAAGGAAATCACAAAAGGTTGGTGCCTTGAGGCATTGAAAGGAGGTGTAGCAAGTTTTCATTGCAGGTGGGTATGTTTCGTGGAGAAATACTTGGTTAAATTCACAGAAATTGACGAGGAAGAAACGGATGATCGAAATTCTTTAAGAAGAATCCGTGAAGCCATAAGGGCTGTCGGATATTGTCGAGAAGAAGGAACATTACGACGATCTTTCCTCAAGCGTAATCTCAGAAGAAATAAGGGCCATAGGATCCAGGTCAGCCAGAGTCGTTGGACCGCTCGTAAAATCTCATTTCGCAGTTTCGTGAGTTGAAGGGTTGAAGGTTTTGCATTAAGGCTCGCAAAGTTGCAAGAGGCGAGTAGAGAAGTGGCAAGATGATCAGAGCCGTCCACCCAAGAAGAACATGTGGCATAGATCTAGAGATCTCGCGAATTCAGAGGTTCGCGAGGTGAGGGCCCAAAGGTTGGGTACTCTAGATTGCGAAAGGCGAAGTCCCGAAGGGGCGAAGAGACGTATGTGTGGGACCATCTATCGGTGACATGTATCAGGATTCATGCATCGCCTTTTGAAAAAAAGTCAATACCCCATTGACCTCTCGTGTCTCGGGGATTCGCGAGACAAGAGCCGCGAGTTCAACATCGAACCTCATGAAGCGGCGAGAAGCGAAAAGTGCTAGAGTTAGGCCTAGCTGGTTGTCACGTACAGAGGGCATTGACAAGAGAAGGAGCGTGCCTGTATTAGCATTTCGGGTATCGCGAGATTTGGAAGCAAGAGTTGTGGGACCTGGAAGGTAGAGGGGAAATAGAACTTGAGCTTTGGATATCTCGAGTTCCTAGGTCGTGAAATCGCGCTGACCGTCGGATCAAAGGAAAGATCCAGAACTATCGATTGTTATTTGGGGAGGTAGAAAATTAAAGTTCCAGCGTTCTTTTCAGATCTCAGCATATCGGTGTTCGGAGGTCTGAAGGCATAGTCGCTTGACCACAAGACTCGTGAAATTACTGAGAGGGGGGGTGAATCAATAATAGAAAAAAAAATCCTTTTTAACCATATAATACAAGTGTTATACCAATGAAGCATTATCATCCAATAACTGCAAAGTAAACAAGCAATGAAAAATGAACAAACATACACATACATAGTACACCATTGTTTTATGTGGAAACCCAAATCGGGAGAAAACTAATGCTTTTTCTTATATGTCTTGAAGAATTATATTCATTGGAGGCACCAACTTAATTTGTTTTCTAGTTGCAACTCGAAGGAGGCTCCAAACCCCTATTTTCTCAGGATACAACCTTAGGGAAGCTCCAACTCCCCAATTCTTTGGCTACAACCAGAAGGAGGCTACAACCCACCATGATGGAACCACTGTCAACCTGTCACTGTGAGATATACCGTGGTAAACCTATACCAATAAATCTGAACCACGTATCAACCGTGCATCAACATATACCTCAAATTGTAATCAACCTGTGCTATAACCACGTGCATCAACCATGCACCAACCTGTACCAAATAACCTGTAATCAACATGTACAATAAACAAGTGCATCCAACCATGTACCAAGTGTGTACTAATCATGTGTCAACTAATCATCAAATATGACTCATCAATATGTACCAACATCATCAAATATACAACTCATGTATGTGCCAACTCATCAACTACTTGTCTCAACCATGTACTCAACATGTACCTCAACCGAAAGCCCTCATCAATTTCATCATCCAAGTATGATTTGTAGCTCTGTAATAGACCTGGTTTATATGATCACATTCCTACAAACCTTCCTTAACTTCAACTACAAGAGAGTAGCATTTTCATCAAACTTTTCTTTAGACTCACATGCCTAGTTTTGGATTAGTCAACAACTCTAACTTGAAGTAATCATAACTTTGTACTTGTAATGTATAAAGATATGAAACTGATACAGAATGTTCTTCAGTTTGTTTTATGCAATTCATCTAGGTTTCATTACTTGGAACCTCTCAGAAAAAGAGTTATAGGAAAAATGGCATACCTTCCTGAATTCTGTCTTATTCTAGAGAGAAACCTTGCAGAGCATGACCCACACATAATGTTTTATGAATTGATATGAAACTATTTCACAAAATACTACAGACTCTACCCTAACCAACACATTTGGTTTCACTAAATTTGGATCTGCTATGAATAAGTTATGACGTTTTTACATGAAACACCTGTTTTTGAGTAGTTTCGGGACTAGCCGCAAACCATATTTTCCACGGAGTGTAACTCTAAAAATGAAATTACCCACAAGCTTAATTTTTTACCTCGGATACTTGGATATGTTTTCTCAATGGCATAGAAATTTCACAGTCTGAATCATTATAGAAAAAACGTTATAGCAAAAATGGTGAGATGACCTGTAAATAACATACCTTAGAAAGCATCATCAAAAGAATTTATCCTTCCTTTCATTTCAGACTTCTTTTCTTCACCTTCCCTCAGAATTTCGGCTTAGATATCCTTGGCTACCTCATAAACCTATATATATTCAATATTCTCAAATGTGATTAAAATGAGAGAGCCTTGCCTCTTATTTATACTCTCCAAGTAGCTTCCTTAAAAACATCTTCTAGGTCACTTGGCCCCACTTTCCTTATTTTAGGGTTAATCCACTTCTAATTTCTCCATTAAATTTATTATTGAAATAATTTATTTTGTATTCACTTTGAATTATAATACACAGATTACTTCACTTTATTATTTACCTTTTAAAATCTCTTAAACCACTTTGACTACTTTGACCTCTTGGGCCTTCTAAATGACATATGAGGGTCCTCCAACTTCTTAAGGCCATAACTCTCAAATCGTGAGGAGTTATGTGAAGCTCTACATACCACCAAAAATGGAATGAAATGTAATATCGATATAGAATAGTATTATCTGAAAATATATCATAACTGATGTCGCTATCCATCAAACAAACTTGGGTCCATTACCCAAACCTGGGGTCTCCAATTTCTCATGGCCATAACTTTCTAACTGTGAGGAGTTATGTGATGTTCCACATACCACCAGAAATGGAATGACAAGAAATATACATCTACGAAAATTTACCTGACAAATGCATTTTCCTTCATCTCATTATTCCACAATTAAGCATGGGTTCTCTTACTCTGCAAAGTGTCTTTCTGTGAGGGCTTTCATCATAATGGGACCACTTTGGATTTCATCCATCTTTACTTCTTATCAATCATGACAAGGTAATAATGAGTCATCTTTACATCAAACAATCTTGGGTACATTACCCAAACCTTTGTGTTGCGGGGCTTTCTTCAAGGGTTGACATCATTTAAAACCAACCTTAATCAATGATCTCCCCCTTTGGCATTGATGGAAACACTCTGATGAAATACTCAAATCATATCACTCATGCTCCCCCTGGAACCATGCCTCTATCCTCTGCATATGATAAATCTCTTCCCCTTTTTCATTAATGGCAAAGGTATCTTTCCATCCAGGGATGCTCCCCCTGACTGAACTTTCTTCTTATGGTGCTTCCTTGTGTACTTCTAAGACATATAAGATAAGCATTCAAAAAGCAGTCAAAAAACATTTATTTTGGATTAGAAATAACTCCAAGTCTTTGGAGAAGATATTCAAAGGTTTCCCATGGAAGTGGTTTTGTAAAGATGTCTGCCACTTGTTATTTTGAGCCCACATACTCAACCTTGATGTTCTTTTCTGCAACCTATTCTCGTAGAAATTGATACTTTATTGGTATGTGCTTCGTCTTGGAGTGCATCACCGGGTTTTTTGAGATACTGATGGCACTTGTATTATCACAATATATTGGAATGGGCTCATCATACTCAACCTGCATATCTATCAAAGTTTGTTTCATCCAATGA
Source organism: Picea sitchensis (assembly GCA_010110895.2). Classification (NCBI taxonomy): domain Eukaryota; kingdom Viridiplantae; phylum Streptophyta; class Pinopsida; order Pinales; family Pinaceae; genus Picea; species Picea sitchensis. Next base: position 626,609 of record SNQJ01S0000153.1, read on the forward strand.
ACCTATGTACAACATGTTGTTGCTGCAATATACTTTGCATTGGATGTAGATAGAGATATTGATGACTATTTCTTTCTTAGACATGATACCAAACACTCACCTAAGTAGAACACTACTCCATTGGTGCTCCATTGTTCATCAATACAACCTACCCAATCTGCATCTATGTAGGCAATAAGTGATAGATATTTTCCTTTTGGATACCATAATCCAAACTCTTTTGTTCCTTTGAGATATCTAAAAATCCTCTTTACTGTTAATACATGTGATTCCTTTGGTTCTTCTTGAAATCATTCCACTTGTCCAACTTCTTGCATTAAATATGGTCTGGATGTTGTCACATATAGTAGACTACCAATCATTGACCTATATTTCCTCTGATATGCAGACTTTGAATCATCATCTTTGCTCAACTTACAACTGGTTTGCATGGGGGTGATAACTGATTTGCAATGTTCCATTCCGAACCTCTTTAGAATTTATCTGATATACTTGGTTTGAGAAATAAAAATTCCTTGGTTTCTTTGATGTATCTGAAGTCCCAGAAAGAAGGATAGTTCTCCAAGTAATGATATTTCAAATTCATTATGCATGTGTTTTGCAAATTTCTGGCTTAACCTGTCATCATCACTACCAAAAATAATATCATCAACATAAACTTCAATTAATAAAATATTACATTGACTTACCTTGATGTAGAGGTTGTTGTCTACACTTCCTTTTCTGAACCCTATCTGCTGCAGATACTTATCCAGTCTAGAGTACCATGCTCTAGGAGCCTGTTTTAGACCACACACGGCCTTCTTTAATTTACATACATAGTATGTGTTCTCTGGAAACTGAAATCATTTTGGTTGTTCAATGTAGACTTCTTATTCAAGTTCCCCATTCAAAAAAGTTGATTTTACATCCATCTGATATACTTTAACATTTTTGGAGAATGCATAAGCTAAAAGTAAACGGATTTCTTTCATTTTGGCAACTGAGGAAAATGCCTCTTCAATGTCGATTCCTTCAATTTGTGCATATCCTTTACATACCAATCTAGCTTTGCTCCTTGTAACCTATCCATCTTTATTCAATGTATTCCTGAAAACCCATTTTGTGTCGATCACATTCTTATTCTTTGGTCTTGGAACCAATTCCCAAGTGTCATTTTTCTCTATTTGATCCAATTCTTCATCCATGTCCTTATTCTAAAATTCATCTTTGTTGGCTTCTTCAAAATAGTTTGGTTCAATTGCAGATAAGAGTGCTAGGTGTGTTTGTTCTGGTGAATGGATTTTTCTTCTAGTCTCAACTCCCGCATCTTTGTTTCCAATAATCTGATCTGAAGGATGATTCTTCTGTACTCATTTTCTAGGTGTCTTTGGAGATACTTTATGAACTTGATCTTTTGCTTCTGTCAGATTCTCTTCATCTTCATTTTCCTCTTCTACTTATTTTTCATCTTCTTCTTTGAAAAGTTGTTCCATTGATTTTTTTTCTTCTTCCTTTGATTCTGGTCTACCTGTTTCATCAATTGTTATGTTGATGTTATCCACAACTTTGTTCAATCTTATATTGTAACACTTGTATGCTTTCCTTGTACTTCAGTAACCAACAAGTATTCTTTTGTCCACACGAGAGTCAAACTTTCACATTCTTCCATCTTTTGTTTTGATGTAGTATTTTCTTCCAAAAACTCTGAAGTGCTTCACATTTGTTGGTATTCATTTCCATAGCTCGTAGGGAGTTTTATCAGTGTTGTTTCTGATCATTACTCTGCTTTAAATGTGAACTATTGTATGCGCTGCTTGTGTCCAAAATATATCTGTCAATTTGGAATCCATTAGCATTGTTCGAGCCATTTCTTGTACTGTCCTGTTCTTTATTTCAACAATTCCATTCTGTTGAGGTGTCTTAGCAACAGAGATATGCCTTTTTATTCCATGACTGCTATAATAGCCCATAAATTCCTTTGAAGCGAACTCTCCTCCATTATCATATCTCAAACATTTGATTCTTGAATCCATCTCATTATCAACCATTTCCTTGTAGATCTTGAAGTTTTCAAAATCTTCTGACTTGTTCTTGAGAAAGAAAGCTGTCGTCACTCTTGTATAATCATCAACTAATAACATAAAGTATTTTTCACCTTTTAAGCCCTTTTTTGTAGTTGGTCCAACTAGATCAGTTTGCACAATTTCCAATGGTCTTGTTGTTGAATATTCCTTTGATTTGAACCTGGTCTTTGTTTGCTTTCCTTGTTGACAATGCTTGCATAAAGTGTTTTTTGGTTTCGTGATCTAGGGCATTTCTCTGACTACTTCCATTTTACTGACTTTGACAAGGTTATCAAAAGGCATGTGACCCATTCTTATATTCCATAGCCAACTTTCATCTTCCCTTCCTAGACAACACTTTTCATTTCCAATTTCACTTAACATATATATGTTGTTTGAAGTTCTTGCAGTTGTACCGACCAATTTCCTTGAACCTTCTTTTCTTATCTCACACTTTTCTGAATCGAAAGTAAGTTTATGACCTTGGTCACACATTTGAATCACACTTAGAAGATTATGTTTCATATCTCCTACCAGTAGAAATTTTTTTTCCTTTTCATTCTTGTTCCCAATTCAGACTGTGCATTCTCCAATGATTTTGGATGAATTATCATTTTCGAAGGAGACTGATCCATTTTCTTATTTTCATATTGTAAGAAATTTCTCAAGCTATGACCTGAGGGAAGCTCCAACTCCCCAAATTTTTTTCTACAACCAGGAGGAGGTTACAACCCCCTATGTTCTCCGTCTACAAATGGAAGATGGCTACAACCACCTGTCCTTGCCTCGTCCTGCCATCCTGAAGTCGAAATAGAATGATGGAACCATTGTTAACCTGTCACTGTGAGATATATTGTTGTAAATTTGTAGCAATAAATCTGAGCCATGCATCAACTATGCATCAACCTATACCAAAACCTGTAATCAACCTGTACCGTAAACAAGTGCATCAACCATGCACCAACCTGCACCAAATAACATGTAATCAACCTATACCATAAAAACGTGCATCCAACCATGTACCAAGTATGTACCAATCATGTGTCAACTACTCATAAACTATGACTCATCAATATGTACCAACATCATCAACTATACACCTCATGTATGTGCCAACTCATCAACTACTTGTCTCAACCATGTACTCA
>SNQJ01S0000153.1:639504-680659 GCA_010110895.2 Picea sitchensis
CTCCAACTTCGTAAGGCCATAACTCTCAAACCGTGAGGAGTTATGTGACGTTCCACATACCACCAGAAATGGAATGACATGTAATATCCATATAGAATAGTATTATCAGAAAATATATTATAACTCATACCATTATCCATAAAACAAACTTGGGTCCATTACCCAAACCTGGGTTCTCCAATTTCTCATGACCATAACTCCCTAACCATGAGGCGTTATGTGACGTTCCACATACCACCATAAATGGAATAAAAAGAAATATCTACCAAGGATATCTTACCTGACAAATTCATTGTCCTTCATCTCATTATTCCACAATTATGCATGGGTTCTCTTACTCTGCAAAGCGTATTCTCGTGAGGGATTTTACCATAAGGGGACCACTTTGGAGTACATCCATCTTTACTTATTGTCAACCATGAAAAGAAAATAATGATTCATATTTATATCAAACAATCTTGTGTCCATTACCCAAAACTTTGTGCTACGGGGCTTTCTTCAAGGGTTGACATCAATGAAAACCAACCTTAATCAACAATCTCCCCCTTTTGCATTGATGGCAACACTCTGATGCTATACTAAAATCATATCAGTCATGCTCCCCCTAGAACCATGCCTCTATCCTCTGCATATAATAAATCTCTCCCCCTTTGTCATCGATGGAAAAGGTATCTTTCCATTCGGGGCTACTCCCCCTGACTGAACTGTCCTCTTATGGTGCTTCCTCATGTGCATCTAAGACATATAAGATAAGCATTCAAAAAGAATTCATTTTGGAGTAGAAATAACTCCAAGTCTTTGGCAAAGATATTCAAAGGCTTCCCGTGGACGTGGTTTTGTAAAGATGTCTGCCACTTGTTCTTTTGTTCCCACATAGTCAAACCTGATGTTCTTTTCTGCAACCTGTTCCCATAGAAGGTGATACTTAATTGGAATGTTCTTCATCTTGGAGTGCATCACTGGGTTTTTTGAGATACTGATGGAACTTGTATTATCACAATATATTGGAATGGGCTCATGATACTGAACCTGTATATCTGTCAAAGTTTGTTTCATCAAAAGAACCTATGTACAACATGTTGTTGCTGCAATATACTCTTCCTCGACTATAGATAGAGATATTGATGATTGTTCCTTGCTTATCCATGATACCAAACACTCACCTAAGTAGAATGTTTCTCCACTGGTGCTTCATCGATCATCAATACAACTTTCCCAATATGCATCTATGTAGGCAATAAGTGATAGATATTTTCCTTTTTAATACCATAATCCAAACTCTTCTCTTCCTTTGAGATATCTGAAAATCCTCTCTACTTCTAATACATGTGATTCCTTTGGTGCTGCTTGAAATCGTGCCACCTGTCCAATTGCTTGCATTACATCTGGTCTAGATGTTGTCACATATAGTAGGATGTCAATCATTGACATATATTGCCTCTGATCTATAGACTTTGAATCATCATATTTGCTCAAGTTACAATTGGTTTGCATGGGAGTGATCATTGGTTTGCAATATTCCATTCCGAACCTCTTTAGCATTTCTCTGATATAATTGGTTTGAGAAATAAAAATTCCTTGGTTGCTTTGACGTATCTGAAGTCCCAGAAAGAAGGATAGTTCTCCAAGTAAAGACATTTCAAATTCATTCTGCATGTCTTTTAAAAATTTCTGGCTTAACCTGTCATCATCACTACCAAAAATAATATCATCAACATAAGATTCAATTAATAAAATACTACCTTGACTTACCTTGATGTAGAGATTGTTGCTTGCAATTCCTTTTCTGAAACCTACCTGCTGCAGATACTTATCCAGTCTGGAGTACCATGCTCTATGATCCTATTTTAGACCACACAAGACCTTCTTTAATTTACATACATAGTCTGTTTTCTCTGACAACTGAAATACTTCTGATTTTTCAATGTAGACTTTTTCTTCAGGTTCCCCATTCATAAAAGTTGATTTTACGTCCATCTGATATACTTTAACATTTTTTGAGAATGCATAAGCTAAAAGTAAATGGATTGCTTCTATTCTAGCAACTAGGGAAATTTTCTCTTCAAAGTCGATTCCTTCAATCTGTGCATATCCTTTACATACCAATCTAGATTTGTTCCTTGTAACCTGTCCATCTTCATTCAATTTATTCCTGAAAACCCATTTTGTGTCGATCACATTCTTATTCTTTGGTGTTGGACCCAATTCCCAAGTGTCATTTTTCTCTATTTGATCCAATTCTTCATCCATGGCCTTATTCCAAAATTCATCCTTGTTGGCTTCTTCAAAATAGTTTGGTTCAATTGTAGATAAGAGTGCTAGGTGTGTTTGTTCTGGTGAACATATTTTTCTTCTAGTCTCAACTCCTGCATCTTTGTTTCCAATAATTTGATCTGAAGGATGATTCTTCTGTACTCGTTTGCTAGGTGTCTTTGGAGATACTTTCTGAACTTGCTCTTCTGCTTCTGTCGGATTCTGTTCATCTTCATATTCCTCTTCTACTTCTTTTTCATCTTCTTCCTCGAAAAGTTGTTCCATTGATTTATTTTCTTCTTCCTTTGATTATGATATGTTTGTTTCATCAATTGTTACGTTGATGCTTTCCACAACTTTGTTCAATGTTAGATTGTAACACTTGTATTCTTTCCTTGTACTTGAGTAACCAACAAGTATTGATTTGTCCAAATGAGAGTCAAACTTTCTCATTCTTCCATCTTCTCTTTTGATGTAGCATTTGCTTCTAAAAACTCTGAAGTGTTTCACATTTGCTGGTCTTCCTTTCCATAGCTCGTAGGGAGTTTTATCAGTGTTGTTTCTGAGCATTACTCTGTTTTGAATGTGAATTTTTGTATTCACTGCATGTGTCCAAAATATATCTGTCAATTTGACATCCATTAGCATATTTCAAGCCATTTCTTGTACTGTCCTGTTCTTTCTTTCAACAACTCCATTTTGTTGAGGTGTCCTAGCAACGAATAATTTCCTTTTTATTCCATGAAGGCTATAGTAGTCCATAAATTCCTTTGAAGTGAACTCTCCTCCATTATCAGATCTCAAACATTTGATTCTTGAATCCATCTCAGTTTCAACCATTTCCTTGTAGATCTTGAAGTTTTCAAAACCTTTTGACTTGTTTTTGAGAAAGCAAACTGCAATCATTCTTGTATAATCATGAACTAATAACATAAAGTATTTTTCACCTTTTAAGCCCTTTGTTGTAGTTGGTCCAACTAGATCAATGTGCATAATTTCTAGTGGTCTTGTTGTTGAATATTCCTTTGATTTGAACCCGGTCTTTGTTTTCTTTCCTTGTTGACAATGATTGCATAAAGTGTTGGTTGGTTTCATGATATGGAGCATTTCTTTGACTGCTTCTCTTTTGCTAACTTTGACAAGGTTATCAAAATGCATGTGACCCATTCTTATATGCCATAGCCAACTTTAATCTTCCTTTCCTAGACAACAATTTTCATTTCCAATTTCACTTAACACATATATGTTTTTTTAAGTTCTTGCAGTTGTACCGACCAATTTCCCTGAACCTTCTTTTCTTATCTCACCCTTTTCAGAGTCGATAGTAATTTTATGACCTTGGTCACACATTTGAATCACACTTAGAAAATTATGTTTCATATATTCTACCAGTAGAACATTTTGTGCCTTTTCATTCTTGTTCCCAATTCAAACCGTGCCTTCTCCAATGATTTTGGATGAATTATCATTTTCGAAGGAGACTGATCCATTTTTTTCTTTTCATAATGTAAGAAATTTGTCTTTATCACCTGTCATGTGTTTTGAACATCCATTGTCAACATACCAACTATGTTTATTCTTCTTAGCTTGTAGAGCGACTGTGCATTTTTCATTGTTATATTGATATTTATTTCCTATCCATGTCATTTTCTGAGGTTCTTGTCTATGACTGTTGTTATTTTGTTGATATTCTTTAGGAGGGACTGTCATTATGCAATCCTTAGCCATGTGTCCAAAATTGTTACATTTATAACATTCTGCTTCCGTGCTCAAAGATTCAAACCTGTTGTAACTTCTTCTTTGTGTGTCACTACATCTCCTTGAATAATCCCTTTGTGTATAACTCTCAAAGTTTTTACTGCTCTTGTTGTTAGCTCTACAAGTCACAGCATTATGTCAAAAATTATTACATGCATAACATAAACCAAAAAATATAGCTTGATACCTGGGAGTTGAAGATCTTCTGAAAGGAGGTGCTCTTATGAATCCTTCTTCTTCTTGAAGCCTATCTGTCTGTTGTTGATTCTGAAATTTGAATCTTCTTGGTAGGGGAGTGTCCTTGCAATCTTCCTTCTATATCTTTATATCCTCATTGATTGTTTCTGCATAGCTCTTTAGATTTGTTTCTTGCTTTTTTGTTTTGGAGCTTGATCCCTTTTTTTTTTTATTGTATCCAAGTGTGGACTTGTCAAGATGGGATTTTTGACTGCTCATAATGTCATCCATAACTTTTGAGCTATTCTTCATATTTTTCTTTTGAATATCCTTTCTTAGTGTGACAACCTCTACTTCCATGTTTCCAATGATCTTGTCATTTTCTTCTATTTTTTCTTTGAGTGCTTCTTCAATTCTTTTATCTTCTTCTATTTGAACCTTCAATTTTGTGATCATTTGTTCTAGTTCTCGAGTGTTCTTTTTCTTGTATAGTTCTGCTTGTAGTTTCTTGTTTTTCTTCTTTTCTCTTCTGATAACTTCTACGGAACACATTAGTTCTTCTCGATAGTCTACTTATTCCTCTTCAATTTCTTCTTCGACTTCTTCACATTCTTCTTCGTCTTCTTCATATTCTTCTTCAGAGTCTTCTTTGTCAGAGTCTTTAACTGCCATGAATAAAACTCTTCCTGTCTCATTGTCACTGACTTCATATTCATCTGATGATGAGATGTCTTCTTTGGTGTATAATCTTTTCTTGAAAACTTTCTTTGCAGTTCTTTTTCCTTCATATGTTTGTTTTCCTTTTGAGTAACCTTCATCATTTCTCTTTTTCTTATGAGGACATTTGTTAGCAAAATGACCAATACCATCACAATTAAAACAAATTAAAGGGAGCTTACCTCTATACCTACCATTGGTTCCCTTGTTCAGTCTTTTGACGAAGTTGGCCACTTCTTCATCATCTTCTGAGGCATCACTACTGTTGCTATATTATTGTTTTTCCTTTTTCTTTTTCTTTGATATTTTGGATGCCTTGAAGGATGCTTCTTTTACATCTAGATTTTCCTGCTCTGTTCTCATTTCATATGTTGTGAAGATTCCATGCAGTTCATCCATGCTTATTGAGACCATATGTGATATTTATTCTAGTGCTGATATCTTAGGGTTGAATCTCATAGGAGGAGATCTTAGTATCTTTTGAACAATTATAGATTCTTCAATTTCTTCTCTCAATACTATGATTTCATTAACTGTTTCATCGACTCATAAGAAGTAGGCTGCAATATCTTCGTCTTCCTTCATTTTTGGTTGTTCGAACTGACCTTTGTAAGTCTGAAGCTTTGCTACTTTGATTTTTGTATCTCCTTCATAAATATTTTGAAGCTTGTCCCAAATCTCTTTAGCGTATTTATAGTGTACAAGTTTGGTGAATACCGTATCACTAAGACCATTCAAAAGTGCATTTGTGGATTTGGAATTGTTCTCACTGAGTTTTACTTCTTTGTCATTTGTTGGTGGAACTCCTGTTGTTGTGTATCCATCTACAATTGATTGCCAAACTTGAAATCCCTATGTATGTATATATGTACTCATCCTTATGCTCCAAAAATCATACTTCTGTCCATCAAGCTATGGTATTCCATTTTTATATGAGTTGGTACTCTCCATGATCTACCTTTCAGTGGTTAAAATGATTTATGAAGAAACTTGCTCTGAAACCAATTGTTGGATTACTAAGAGGGGGGTGAGTCAGTAATAGAGAAATTTAATCATTTTTAACCATATAATCCAAGTGTTATATCAATGAAGCATTATCATCCAATAACTGCAGAGTAAATAAGAAATGAACAAATGAACAAACATACACATATACAGTACACCAATGTTTTACGTGGAAACCCAAATCGGGAGAAAACCACAGAATGCTTTTTCTTATATGTCTTGAAGAATTACATTCATTGGAAACACCAACTTCCTTTGTTTTCCAGCTAAAACTAGAAGGAGGCTCCAACCCCCTAGTTTCTCAGGCTACAACCCGAGGGAAGCTCCAAATCCCCAATTCTTTGGATACAACCAGAAAGAGGCTACAAGCCCCTATGTTCTCCAACTACAAATGAAAGGTGGCTACAACCACTTGTCCTTACCCCGTCCTGCCACTCTGAATTCGAAGTAGAATGATGGAACCACTGTCAACCTGTCAATGTGAGATATACCATTGCAAACCTGTACCAATAAATCTAAACCATGCATCAACCATGCATCAACCTATAACTCAACCTCTAATCAACCTGTACCATAAACAAGTGCATCAACCATGCACCAACCTATACCAAATAACCTATAATCAACCCATACCATAAAAAAGTGCATCCAACCATGTACAAAGTATGTGCCAATCATGTGTCAAATACTCATCAACTATGACTCATCAATATGTACCAACATCATCAACTATACACCTCATGTATGTGCCAACTCATCAACTACTTGTCTCAACCATGTACTCAACATGTACCTCAACCAAAAGACCTCATCAATTTAATCATACAAATATGACTTTTAGCTCTATAATATACCTCAACATTCCTTTAGTCTCACATGCCTAGGTTTGGATTAGTCAACAACCCTAACTTGAAGTAATAATAAATTTGTACCTGTAATCTATAAAGATATGAAACTTATATACAATGTTCTTTGGTGTGTTTTATGCAATTCCTCCAGGTTTCACTACTTGGAACCGCTCAGAAAAATAGTTATAGCAAAACTGACATACCTTGTTGAATTATGGCTTATTCTAGAGATCGACCTTGTAGAGCGTGAACATCATGGAATATTTTTTGAATTCATATGAAATGGTCAAAAAGAATACTAATGATTGTACCCTAACCAAAACATTTGGTTTCACAAAATTTTGATCTTTTATGACGAAGTTATGATGTTTTTACTCGAAACACTTGTTTTTGACTAGTTTCAAGACTAGCCAAAAACCCTATTTTCCACGGAGTGTAACTCCAAAAAAAAAAAATGACCCAAAACACGAATTGTTTACCACAAATAATTGAATATGTTTTCTCAATGGAATAGAAATTTTACGGTCTGAATCATTATAGAAAAAAAGTTATAGCGAAAATGGTGAGATGACCTATAAATAACATACCTTAGAAAACACCATCAAAAGAATTTATCCTTCCTTACATTTCGGCCTTCTTTTCTTCACCTTCCCTCTGAATTTAGGCTTATATATCCTTGGTTACCTCAGACACCTATATATATTCAATATTCTCAAGTGTAATTAAAATGAGAGAACCTTGCCTCTTATTTATACTCTCCAAGTAGCTTCCTTAAAAACATCTTCTAGGTCACTTAGCCCCACTTTCCTTTTTGTAGGGTTAACCCACTTCTAATTTCTCCATTAATTTTATTATTGAAATAATTTATTTTGTATTCACTTTGAATTATCATACACTCATTACTTCACTTTATTATTTACCTTTTAAAATCTCTTAAACCACTTTGACTACATTGACCTTTTGGGGCTTCTAGATGACATATGAGGGTCCTCCAACTTCGTAAGGCCATAACTCTCAAACCGTGAGGAGTTATATGATGTTCCACATACCACCAGAAATGGAATGACATGTAAAATCCATATAGAATAGTATTATCAGAAAATATATCATAACTCATACCGTTATCTATAAAAAAAACTTGGGTCCATTACCCAAACCTGGGGTCTCCAAATTCTCATCGCCATAACTCTCTAACCGTGAGGAGTTATGTGACATTCAACATATCACTGGAAATGGAATGACAAGAAATATCCATCTAGGATAGTTTACCTGACAAATTCATTGTCCTTCATCTCATTATTCCAAAATTAAGCATGGGTTCTCTTACTCCACGAAGAGTCTTCCCGTGAGAGCTTTCACCATAAGGGGTCCAATTTGGAGTTCATCCATATTTACTTATTATCAACCATGAAAGGACAATAATGAGTCATATTTACATCAAATAATCTTGGCTCCATTACCCAAACCTTTGTGCTGAGGGGATTTCTTCAAGGGTTGACATCAATGATAACCAACCTTAATCAACAATTACACACATAAACCGATTGCCAGGGATTCATGCAAGAATTAAATACAAGTGGTACTTAAGAGCACATAGGTTTTCCACCATTGTAACCCCTATTGGTACCACTTCGGGTGGTAGTGCACCAGACAATACATGTGTACAGATCAACCTAGATCTCCTAAATCCCTCCATAGATAAATCTATCAGCTACCTAACTGCTATAGTGCCACTAAGAACAACACTCAAGAAGATACTCTATAGTACTTGGGCAGTCGGGTAGTACGGATAAGGGAACATCTATCCTCCTTACTTGGTGCCCTGGATAGTGGGTCGAGTACTATTGTTGGACCCCACACATATATTAGAGAGATATAGCACAGGGAAAACCCTTGTCTGTAGAAACATTGAATACCCTAACCCATGGGATGGAAATAAAAATAGAAAAGATAATATCTATTGTCACAAAACAGTGTCTCCTACATTCAGGTTGTGAAATTACGACACATTTCTTCTTGTTAATAATTTGGGCATTTCACCATTGAAATAGTCTTCAAATATTACACACATAAACCGATTGCCAGGGATTCATGCAAGAATTAAATAAGTGGTACTTAAGAGCACATAGGTTTTCCACCATTGTAACCCCTATTGGTACCACTTCTAGTGGTAGTGCACCTATTAATACATGTACGATCAACCTAGATTCCTAAATCCCTCCATAGATAAATCTATCAGCCTACCTAACCTATACACCAATACCACTCAAGAAGATACTCTATAGTACTTAGGCAGTCGGTAGTACGGATAAGGGAACATCTATCCTCCTTACTTGTTCCTCGATAGTGGCTCCAGTACTACTTTTTGACCCTACACATATATTAGAGAGATATAGCACTGGGAAAACCACCCTTGTCAGAAAGAAACATTGAATACCCCAACCCATGGGATGGAAATAAAATAGAAAAAGATAATATCTATTTGTCACAAAAACAAAGGTTCCTTACATTCGTGCTAGGAATTACTACACATTTCTCTTGTTAAGAATTTGGTACATTTCACCATTGAAATAGTCTTCAAATTTAAGTATAACTCACAGAAGTAAATATATATATATATATATATATATATATATATATACATATATATATATATATATGATCACATTTAATATGGATCATGATGGCATCATTATTTGAGAACTATCTCGTTAGATTCCTCTCTTTGCCCTTATCGTAGCCATACCTATCATTTTTCAACAATTGTTTTTCTCATGGACCCAAACCTCTTCCAACACCCGTATTTGGATCTTACACAATTGGATTCCCCTCATCACCCTGATTGTTGTGATGCACTTCATCGATAACCCATTTTATTTCATTACAAATATATATGTGTTGCTTCACATATAAAGGTTATAAAAATTACACTTACAATTTCATGGATTCCATATTCTATTCAATAGTTCTAGGGTAAATTTTCAGATAGTTGTTTTAGATTGATGGACAGTTGGTTTGGATAATTGGTTGTCATTGATTTCAACCCTTGGAGAGTAATATTGTATATTGATGTCAACCCTTGAGTATTTCCGGTAGAACATTTTGGTAGCTCCAAAGGAATAGCTAAGAGACTCAAGTTTGTATGAGGTATAAGGGCATGAAGATAAATGCATATGTAGGTAAGACTAGTCTAGATGGATAGTGTGTGTCATGTTGTTTCCAGTGATATGTGGTACATCATGCAGTTCCTCACGATTGAGGAGATATTTATTAGTGAATTTGGAGAACCCTTATGATTTATCTAACAATCCCCTAGAAAGTCAACAAAGTCAAATTATAGTAGAATCTCCTACAAGAAGTTTACTAGTCAAAGTGGTTGTAACAAGGAGTTAATCATGAGTTAAGTTGTTGCAAAAATAAAATAATTAAAAATAAAGTAGTTGCAACTAGAAGTGGCGAGTTTACTATTTTGGGATAAAGTGGTTGTAAGTGGAAAACATAGTTATAAGTGGGTTAGCCCTAAAAGAAGGAAGTTGGGTAGAAAAGTTAGAAGATAACCCCTAGAGGAAGCTACTTGGAGAGTGTAAATAAGAGAGAAAGGGTCTCTTAGTAGCACCTATATCTATTGTTGTGAAAGGTTTATTGCGGGTACTCATTGATACATCTGAAGTTGCATAAGTCTAAGGAAGTAAAGGTAGTCTGACAAAAATGTTTTGTGGCCACAATTGAGAGAAAGAAGATCAGGAAAAACCTAGATAGGCTCATCCCCGTGGGTCACCCAATAGATGTCACGTGGGTTGACTAGAGCCTGTCATGTGAGGACGTGTTGGACACCTAAATTGCATCACATGAGGAACTACTATAAATGAGGGTTGAAACATGGTTCAGGTTGTAGAGGCTTAGCATAGGTTATATGAAGTGTGACATTGTTCAGGTACATCATATCACGCTACATGATAAAAAATATTTGCTACATGATTGGATATTTGTGATAGCCTGAGGTATGGTCATGTGATGTTGAGTAGATTCCCTCAGGACATCATTGGATTAATGATATATGATTCATAAGATATATATACAGAGGTACAATTCCGATATAATTGTTTTTTTCATCGACACACTTTGTTGGGATATATTTGAGGCATTTTCTTGTATATGGATGAGGAATGGTTTTGTGAGTTTGGGCATATTCCTAGAGGTACTATTGTTGTATATTAATTTATGTAGTGAATGGTTATGAGGAATATCTGGTGAAGTACATTACTGTTGGAATTAGTTTGATTTATTTGCATATCTTATAGTGTATTGTGAGAGGCATTGGTTAGTGGATTTGGTATATGATTGCTTAATTAGTGGTACATGTTTGAGGGTTTTTGGTTAAGGTGTATTGTTGAATTTATTGGTATAGTTTGAGGTTGCATTATAGTGAGGGTTTGAGGCATTATTGAGGTAAGGGTTTATGGTACTTAATTTATGAAGAGTATGGTGTATTTTTAGAGGTATCTTGTTGGCTATCTTGGTGATATTGTGCATATGGTTGAGAGTCATATTAGTGATAGATCTTGGTGAGTAGATATTATTTGGTTGATGAGATTGATGAGACATGTTGGTGTGAGAGGTTGTTTGGATGTGTTGTTCTGACAGGTTATTTATACAAGTTTGGTGCATGGTTGATGCACTTGTTGTTGGTACAGGTTGAGGTACATGTTGATGCATGGTACATGTTGTTACAAGTTGTTGGTATAGGTTTACAATGACAGGTTTATAGTGGGAGTGGTTGATTCAGTGACAGTGACAAGTTTTCTACAATTGGTATTTATATTTTAGGGCAACAAGATGGGGCAAGGAAAGGGGGTTGTATCCTCCTTCATGTTAGTGATGAAGAATCAGTGAGTTGGACCTTCCTTTAGGTTGGATCCTGAGAAATAGGTGGTTGTATCCACCTTCCATTTGTTTCCATAGAATCCAAGGGCTTGGAACCTCTTTCTGGTTAGAGATAGAGAATTAACGAGTTGGAGATTTCTTTAAGTTGGAGCTTGAGAAACTAGGGGTTGGAGCCTCCTTTGAGTTGGAGCTAGATAATTGGAATTTGGTGCTTCCTTGAATGTAATTCTTTAAAATATAAGAAAAGAATTCCATGGTTTTCTCCCACATTGGATTTCCATGTAAATATTGGTGTACTATGTATTGTGTGGATGTGTTTATTATTATTTATTATGCACTGATGGATGTTAATGTTTATGATACAATAATATATTGATTATGAAATAATGAACATGTTTGAATAAGTAAATTAATATATTTTTTTGTTCTAAGTGGTATAACATTCTCTTTACTAATTCACTCCCCCTCTCAGTAATCCAACAATTTGAATCGGAATAGGTTTCTTGAAGAAACAATTTAACCACTAGAAGTTAGATCATGGAGAGAAACAATATGTATAAAAATGGAATACCATAGTTTGATGGACATAACTACGCATTCTGGAGAAGAAGGATGAAAACATATGTGCAAGGAAAGGGATTTGATGTTTGGTAATATTTAGTAGATGGATATAATGATATTCTCACTCCAACAAATAATCATGGAAAGAAACTCAATCAAAATAATTTGAGATCCAAAAATTCCATCTTGAATGGTCTTGTTGATTCAATATATGTCAAAGATATGCATTGCAATTGAGCAAAGGAGATTTGAGAAAAACTTCATAATGTTTATGAAGGAGATTCCAAAGTCAATGCAAAAAAGATTCAAACTTACAAAGTTCAATTTGAACAATTGAATATGAAGGAAGATGAAAATATTGCAGCTTACTTTTTACGAGTTTATGAAACAGATAGTGAAATTAAAGGATTGGGAGAAGAATTTTATGAATCTATAATTGTTAAAAAAGTACCAAGATCTCTTCCAATGAGATTTGATCCTAATATTTTAGCACTAGTAGAAAGAGAATATTTGAGTACGATAACCATGGATGAGCTACATGGAATATTCACCACTTATGAAATGAGAGAATAGAATGAGAACCTAGTTACAAAGGAATCAACATTAAAATCATCCAATAAGACAAATAAAAAGAGCAAGGAAAAACCAAAGTCAGAAGGCAGTTGTAGCAATGATTTAGAGGAAGATGAGGAAATGCAAAACTTCATAAGAAATTTGGAAAAAGGAACAAGAAAATACAAAGGTAAGGTTTCGATGAAATTTTTTAATTGTGGTGAAATTGGTCATTTTTCAAATAAGTCTCCTTATGCCAGGAAGTCATATAGTGATAAAGAGGAATATCCCAAGAAAGAAAAGAAATATCAAAAGGGAAACTAGAAAAACAAAACGAAAGTCTTCAAGAAAAATATATACTCAAGAGAAGACAGTTCCTCATCTGGTGAAGATGATGAAACCAACAGTGATTCAGAAAAGGTACTATTTATGTCTAGAGAAAATAAAAGAACAAATTATGATAGTTCCGAAGAAGAAGGTGAAGTCGATCAACAAAATTAATTAGTGCCTTAGAATAACTAAGGGAAAAAAGAAAGAAAAACAAGTCTCTCAAGAAAGAACTAAAACTAAAAGGAACTCAGAATCACAACTCAGAGTAAGACAAATAGATAATTATGAAGTTGAAATCCCAGGTAGAAGAGGACAAAAGGATTGAAAAAATAATCAGAAGTCTGTTAGCAGAGAAGTAGAAGATGATTGAAAGGTTGGAAGCATAAGAACTCACTCTAAGAAAAGATCTTCATAATAAGGAAATGTAGCAAGATAGTGTCAAGACAATGGATAAGATCATAAAAAATCAAAGGCCATACTATTACAAGTATGTACTAGAATACAATCAAATGTAGATTGATAAAGGTTCACGTTATAGGATGAAAGAAATAGAAAAAAAGAGGTATGAAAAAGTTCTCAAAGGAAGGAATCATGATCAACATGAAGTAGTAATGAATTAATACATAATACCTTCTACATTGAAGCAACAAGGAATCTTCAATCATTGTTAAAGAAACAACCAAAGAGAAGATCTTGATCATCCAAGGCGGAATTACAAAAGGGCTACACCACAAGGAAGATCATTCACTGTACGGTATGTAAATTTATTTTATGGTCATTGTTTTTATTGCCCTAAATTTGGACATAAGGTTCTAGATTGTAGGGCTTATGAAAGAAACGATAAGGCAAGAAATGTTTGTGTGGCCCCGCAAAATATTGAATGAACTACAAATGCCACAACTATGGACACAGCTTGAAATTGTAGAATCATGATAAATCCTCCCATGAAAGAAAATATTTATGATAGACACAAGAAGGTTCAAAGAAGATTTGAAAAACAAGAGGAGTAGGTAAATGAAGAACAGGTCCAAGGAATCATACTTTTAGGATTTGCAGCAGCACAAGATCATGATGAATTTACAAGAAAATTAAAATTGTCAGAATTCAAGTAGAGGATGAAGAAGATGTAAAAAATAGGGATGATGACAGAATTTAGGAAGAGGATGAAAAGGAAGATGTATTCATAGAAAAAGATGAATATTACACTGCATCTGAGAAGGTGTTGTTATGATTCATTATGCTTGGAGACTCCCAGATAATATGAATATTAGATAGGATGAGTCTATGCAGTAGCTAAGACATGTGGGTCAATATTGTGGACAGTTGAGTAGTAGAGTCTTTGAAAATATGGACATATATGGATTTGCATTTTTGGACATATATATGATAGTGGATAAAATAATTGGCTCATAGAGTGGCCTAGAGATAAAGTAATATTATCATATCTGATGATAATGATACAAGAATATTTGAACGCTTATTGTTCGACAACATAGGTATTCCAAAAAAGGAAGAACACCTTCGATAAACACTCACACAACTAGATCAAAGATCAACACACTCATGTTTTGAGGTGGTAAAACCCCTACAGGGAAACATCCACAGCCCTAGCCAATGCAACCACTTGGAGTAGTTTATTAATGAAAAAGAAAAATATTATAGAGATATTTTACAAGAGAGTTGCTCACAATCGATCATAGGAAAATGACCCTCCATGTTCTTTAAATAGAGACCATGGACCATTTGGGTGTTAAGCCACGGATCAATGGTTGTTAAGATCAAGGGGAATATGAACCGTCGAATCACTCTATGTCGGGAACATATAGTGACCATCGAATTCCCTAACTACAAATGTATAATAATGCATACTAAAGAAACACACTAAGAAACACACTTTTACCTAGCGACACATTAGACCAAATAGATATTAAATAACTCATAAGTGTCTAAATATCCTAATAGCCCCCCTTAAGAACGATTTGAGATATGATTGAAGGATTTACAATAGTGACACAATAGGAGAAGGAAGGAGGAATTAGATGCTATCCCACATTGATGAAAACTTCTTGAACTCTTAACATAGATCAAAATTTGGAAAACTTTTCTTTTGTAAGAGACTTTGTGAAAATGTATGCAAATTTAACTTCCATACGGAAACAAAGCACTTCAATAACTTGATAATGAATGAGATTTTTGATTAAGTGCATGTGTATCTCAATGTGTTTGTTGAGGTGATGTTGAATTGGGTATTTTTTGAGCTTGATGGCACTCTAACAGTCACACCAAAGGATGGTCCAATGCTTCTGCTGGAATCCAAACTCTAAAAGAATATATTGAATAAATAATGCTTCTTGACTTGCATTTATCGCTTCTCGGTACTCTACTTCTGCTAAAGAAAGTGAAATAGCCTGTTGTTTCTTACAGGTTCTGAACCATGGATGAAAACATAACCTGCAGTAGACTTGTGATCATCATGGTTTCTAGCCCAATCTGAACCAGTGAAACCAACCAATAAAAGATCCCCCCCTAAACTGCAATCTATCTAGAACTGAATTGTACTACGAACATAACAAAGTATCATTTTAGCTTATTTCCAATGGATTTCATGGGGTTTTTTCATATATCAGGAAACAAGACCAACATCAACGGAAATATTAGGATGTTTATGATTCAAGTATAAGAGGCTTCCAACTAAATGAAGGTACAAGGTGGCATCAAGTTCCAGAGAAGTACAGGTGGCAACAAGATTGACTCCAGACTGGAAGGGAGAAGGCTTTGGTTTACAATCATCCATGTGAAAGCAATGAAGAAGGTCACAAGCATAATTAGATAAGGAAAGAAAAATTCCTTCATTGGTTTGGAAAACTTGGAGGCCAAGGAAACAATGCAAAAATCCTAAGTCTCTCATTTCAAATTTCTTCTTAAGGCTAGTTTTCACATGGATTAAAAGCTTTGAGTCACTACCAGTAAGGATAAGGTCACGAACATAAAGAAAAATGTTAGGTACCTAACCCCTCATGTAGGTAGAATAATATATTTCCATGTAATAAAGGCCAATATTAATAACGCCTAGTAATAAGTAAGAATAAGTCAAATGTAAGAAGACCTAATAGAATCTTTCACTTCTAGAAGGATATTCCTCTAGATTGTTCTTTTGGATAGACATATTTAGTATAAATAGAAGTAGAGGGTATGAGAAGTTTTGTCTTGGATATTATTTTAGTAGAGCTCTGCTCTACTGGAGGTTTCCCCCTCGAAGAGACAAGTGAACATTTCTCTCAGTGATCAAAGTTCTCTTTCTGGTGTTATTCTAGTATTATTTTGGTATTGTTTTGGTTATATCATTGTTTCTTTGCCATTTATAGCTAATTATTTATATTCTGTATACTATGTTATATATGGAATACCACAAGTGGTATCAAAGGACTTTCCTTGATAGAAAATTGTGGGTTAAAGTTTTTTTAGCGTAGAGACATACTATGCATCTTAAAGCTACGAAGATATGTCATTACACACATAAACCTATTGTCGGGGATTCATGCAAGAAGTAAATACAAGTGGTACTTAAGAGAACATATGTTTTCCACCATTGTAACCCATATCGGTATCCCTTCGAGTGGTAGCACATCAGACAACACATGTATACACATCAACCTAGATCTCCTGAAGCCCTCCATAGTGAATCGATCGGCCACCTAACTGCTATAGTGCCACTAATAACAACACTCCATAATATACTCTATAGTACCTGAGTAGTCGAGTGATCCGGAATCGGATTCAGAAGCCTGTCAGGGCATGAAAAATGCTAAAAAATGAACGTGCTCGGAATCCTACGAAACCAACACCATTGTGTCCGGCTCGTTTTCCTGATTCCAGTGGTATAATTTTTATGTCAAACGGAGTCTGTATGAAGAAGATATCGCATTCTGTCCGCCGAGCCAAACAGGGAAAATTTTGGGATGTTGACTGTACCTGTCCGTACAGTCCATACAGGACACGTGTCAGTCCGTACAAGACACATGGCAGGGCCATACAACTGACGTGGCAGAGGCCATACAGCTGACGTGGCAACCGTACAGACGACGTGGCAGTGCTGACGTGGCGGTTTGTGATTAGCTGGCAGTTGGCAAATCAGGTTGTGACAGGTGGCTTCTAGTTGGGCGAATAATAGGGTGCCACGTGGCCCAATGAAGTGCTGCCACGTGGAACCCATTTAGTGGTTGTTGGTATTTGGGTTGTATTGTAAAATTGAATGGAGGCCGCGGGGTTCGACCCCCGGACCTCCCCACCATACAAAGGTTTTAACTATGCCCGCCAACCATTGCGCCACACGCTCAATCTTATTATCCATATGTAAAGAAAAAGTATTTGAATTTACAAGAAAGTTTAAATGGTGGGGGGTCGGGCCGGGGCTAGCCCCGACCCCCGGTTATATGCGTGTATGTGACCATGTATGTTAACGCGCGGGGTTTAATACAGTTATGGCGCGCGGTTTAATATTTGATTATACCAACGGTTATATGGTTGGCGTGTTTCATTATGGTTACAACAAACGCTTGTGCCACGGTTATATCCGATAGCCACGGGACCGAGAGCTAAAGGGGAGTGGCCCGCGCTTAGCCCTTTGGGCTAGCGCGTGGCCACATGGCCCATAAAACCATCCAAAAGGTGTGCGCGCCCGGTTGGAGGGGGCTAAAAGCCCGTATTTAACTATTATATAGTTATGAAGTGGGTTTTTTTTAACCACTTCTTGGCTTTTAAACTATTGTTTAATCCTTTTTAATGTAATTAAGCCATTTTTAAGGGTTATTGGGAATTTTTAGAGCCTAAATTCGTGGAGGAAGTTGGAGAGGGAAAACTAACTCCCCCACTATTTAACCAAGGCCATTTTGAGGCCAAGGGGACAGCTTTTGAGAGCAATTTCATAGCAGAGATGTTGAAGCAAGCCAAGTCAAAGTCAGTTTGAGGCAGGGAGACCATTGAGGAGGAGATGCTGTCGGGCGATTTCTGAGAGCTCGGGACATCCGATTCAGGTGCTGTTTTTTGTGCATGGTTCCAGAGATCTGAGCGAACAAGACCAAATCAGTCTTGAGACCATTTGGAAATGTAAATATGTACTAATAATCTTTCGAACAGAAATAAAAAAAGCCTCCCCCACAAGAGAAAAGTCCCGGAGACGTAGGCAAAGTTGTCGAACTCCGTTATCAACCTCTGTGCATTATGGTTCGTTGTTTTTCATTGTGTTTTCAGATCTGAAATTATGTTAATGGCTGTATAATTCATTCTCTTTTCTCGCTCTTTCGTTAAGTTTCCCAATGGTTAATAAATGCATGCAAATAAAACTCAACCATAGTCATTTCAAAAAATCCTGACGGATCAAGTGGTATCAGAACTAGTTGACGTTTGGATTTGAGTTTTGCATGTTAACCAGGGAAGAACACATCTCAAGGAGGAAAATGGCATCTACAGGAGGACTTTCTCAAGACAAGAAGGAGTTCAGAGATTCGGTTTTTGCCATGGCCGAGATGGTGAAGGTGTTGTATGAAGACTACTTGGAACGAAAGAGCACGGTTCAAGAGAAAGCTTCAAAGAACAACAAAGGAAAAGAAGCATTGAAGGAAGTGCCTTCTACATCTGTTTCAGAAAACACATCTGAGNGAAGGTATAATGGTCATGTTTTTATTAATTCTCCTTTTGATTATAACAAGCATAATCAAGTAAACCGGAACTTGTGGAAACTTTATCCATGTGCTTATTGTCTTTCACCTAAGCATTGTGTTGCCAAGTGTTGGAAGAGACAATCTTTGTATAGGAAACCTATGTCGTCCAAGAAGGAAACACAACGTAAAGGCTCAAGTCCACAACGAAAGAAGGAGAAGGTTAAGCAGGTCTGGATGCCGAAAACTCGTTGTACGTTTTGCAGCAAGAGTGGACATCAAGAGGCTAGCTGTTGGAAGCTTAATCCAGAGCTTCATCCAAAGAAGGGCAAGATGATTTTGCATGCACCCACGAAGGAGGACGGATTACCAGCGAAGCAAGAAGAACACCGTGAAGGAAAGAAAATAGTCATTTGGTTCTGCCAGAAGTCGATGTCTCAACTTCATTGTGTTTTGCTTCCCCTGATGTAATCATCTTCCAAAGACAAAGAGCAAGCCGGGTGGCCTATCCCAAGCTTGTCAAGTGGTATGTAACCTTTTGGGGACCAAAAGGTCTTATTGTTGGGAGGCGTGATCCGAAATCGGATTCAGAATCCTGTTAGGGCATGAAAAATGATCAAAAATGAAAGTGCTCGGAATCTAACGAAACCACCACCATTGCATCCGGTTCGTTTTCCTGATTCCGGTGGTATAATTTTTATGTCAAACGGAGTCCGTATGAAGAAGATATCGCATTCTGTCCGCCGAGCCAAACAGGGAAAATTTTGGGATGCTGACTGTACCTGTCCGTATAGTCCGTACAGGACACGTTTCAGTCCGTACAAGACACGTGGCAGGGCCATACATATGACATGGCAGAGTCCGTACAACTGACGTGGCGACCATACAGATGACGTGGCAGTGCTGACGTGGCGGTTTGTGATTAGTTGGCAGTTGGCAAATCAGGTTGTGACACGTGGCTTCTAGTTGGGCGAATAATAGGGCGCCACGTGGCCGAATGAAGGGCTTCCATGTGGCACCCATTTAGTGGCTATTGGTATTTGGGTTGTATTGTAAAATTGAATGGAGGCCGCGGGGTTCGACCCCCGGACCTCCCCACCATACAAAGGTTTTAACTATGCCCGCCAACCATTGCGCCACGCGCTCATTCTTATTATCCATATGTAAAAAAAAAGTATTTGAATTTACAAGAAAGTTTAAATTGTGGGGGGTCGGACCGGGGCTAGCCCCGACCCCCGGTTATATGCGTGTATGCGACCATGTATGTTAACGCGCGGGGTTTAATACAGTTATGGCGCGCGGTTTAATATTTGATTATACCAATGGTTATATGGTTGGCGTGTTTCATTATGGTTACAAGAAACGCTTGTGCCACGGTTATATCCGATAGCCACGGGACCGAGAGCTAAAGGGGAGTGGCCCACGCTTAGCCCTTTGGGCTAGCGCGTGGCCACATGGCCCATAAAACCATCCAAAATGTGTGCGCGCCCGGTTGGAGGGGGCTAAAAGCCCGTATTTAACTATTATATAGTTATGAAGTGGGTTTTTTTTAACCACTTCTTGGATTTTAAACTATTGTTTAATCCTTTTTAATGTAATTAAGCCATTTTTAAGGGTTATTGGGCATTTTTAGAGCCTAAATTCGTGGAGGAAGTTGGAGAGGGAAAACTAACTCCCCCACTATTTAACCAAGGCCATTTTGAGGCCAAGGGGACAGCTTTTGAGAGCAATTTCATAGCAGAGATGTTGAAGAAAGCCAAGTCAAAGTCAGTTTGAGGCAGGGAGACCATTGAGGAGGAGATGCTGTCGGACGATTTCTGAGAGCTCGGGACATCCGATTCAGGTGTCGTTTTGTGTGCATGGTTCCAGATATCTGAGCGAATAATACCAGATCAGTCTTGAGACCATTCGGAAATGTAAATATGTACTAATAAGCTTTCGAACAGAAATAAAAAAAGCCTCCCCCACAAGAGAAAAGTCTCGGAGACGTAGGCAAAGTTGTCGAACTCCGTTATCAACCTCTGTGCATTATGGTTCGCTGCTTTTCATTGTGTTTTCAGATCTGAAATTATGTTAATGGCCGTATAATTCATTCTCTTTTCTCTCTCTTTCGTTAAGTTTCCCAATGGTTAATAAATGCATGCAAATAAAACTCAACCATAGTCATTTCGAAAAATCCTGACGGATCATCGAGTAGTATGAATAAGGGAACGTCTAGCCTCCTTTGTTGGTGCCCTGAGATAGTGGGTCGAGTACTATTGTTGGAACCCGCATGTATATCAGAGAGCTATAGCACAGGGAAAACCCTTGTCTGTAGAAACATTGAATACCCTAACCCTTGGGATGGAAATAAAAACATAAAGGATAAGATCTATTGTTGCAAAACTGTGTCTCCTGCATTTAGGTTGCGAAATTACGACACATTTCTTCCTGTTAATAATTTGGACATTTTGTCATTGCAATATTCTTCAGATCAGAGTATAAATTTGCAGGAGTAATATATATATATATATATATATATATATATATATNGATCATGATGGCATCATTATTTGATACCTATCCCATTGGATTCCTCTCTTCGGCCTTATCATAGCCATACCTGTCATTTTTCAGGAATTTGTTTTCTTGTTGACCCGAACCTCTTCCAACACCCTTATTTGGACCTTACCCCGTTGGATTCCCCTCATCTCCCTTATTTTTGTGATTCACTTCATCGATAACCCGACACCCATATCCAAGACTTGGAAGATCTCTTCGATTCCTTGTACTCTAATTTCACAGAGACCCAACAAGAAGTGAGACAACTCAGTGCCAATGTTGCAACCATCAATAAAAACATGCATTCCTCCATCGATGCCAAAATGGAGGACATCAAAAAGGACCTCTCTACCCAGCTTGTCTCCTTCACTATGATGATCTGTTCCAAGCTGCATATCCCTGCATATCTTCCCTCCTATGACCCACCATTGCAACCCGAAGGTGAAACTTCCTCTCATTCCCAGAATTTTCAGCCCCATCACTTTCAGTGTGACCTATGCCTTCTACGTGTGGATGTGACCAAATTTCATGGCTTGGATCCCACTGGATGGGTAATTCAAATGGAACATTATTTATCTTTGTATGGAATTACAAATGAGTTGGACAAACTTTGGTATCATTTTCTCCATCTAGATCAAGAATGTTGGCATTGGTGGCAATGGAGAAAAAATGATCACGAAGGGTATGTGCTAGAGGTTTATGAATTCTTTGACAATGACACCAACCATTTAAGTTGTTTGAAAAAGTTGAAACAATCTGGAACAGTGGAATACTTTATAGCCGCTTTTGAGTGATTGGATTTCCATATAGAGGGCATGTCTGATGCTTTTTTTCGAGAAGATTTTATTAGTGGACTCAAGGATGAGATTCATGCCCATTTCGTCATGGATCTGCATCATATTTGGGTGGAAGCTACTAAAATATCTAAGGAAGAAAAAAATGTTGTCTCTTCTCAAAAATGAAAAGCATCCTTTATTCCTCGCACTAAACCAATCAATTCCACTCTTCCTTCTACTCCACTAAATATCTAGAAATTGACTAGGGAATAACTGGATGATTTCCAACTCAAAGGACTTTGTTATAATTATGACGACAAGTATTTTCTTGGGAACAAGTGTAAAGAACAAAATATTTGTATTACCATCTCGGAGGATGTTTCAGAAGATGATGTTGAGGCTCCCCTTGTGTCCGCATCACCTGAACCCACATACATGACCCCTCCTTTCGACCCTCCTGAAGTCAAACTAGTCATTTCCATGAATTCTCTCACTAGCTTCTATGCTCCCCAAAACCTCAATATGATCGGATACATTAATCATCAAAAGGTCATCATTCTTCTTGATAGTGGAAGAACCCATAATTTTATTCATCGTCGCATTTCCCAAGAAACTAATTGCTATATCTATGTTGTCAATAATTTTCAAATCATGATTGCCAATGGTGGGTCCATGAAATGTGGAGGGAGTTGTGAAAATGTGTGTCTCTAAATTAGTCAGTACCACATGAAATCTCATATGTTTTGTATCGACATGGGCAGTTGTGACATTGAGTTGGGTGCACAATGGCTATGGAATTTAGGTCCCATTCTCATGGATTTTAAGGAATTAACCATGCAGTTCCACCAAGAGGGTAAACAATATAAGTTCCAAGGAATCATTTTCATTTCCCTGAAGATCATCAGTTCCCATCACATGGAAAATCTTCTCAAAAAAGGTAATTTTGGAATTATTTCACAAATCCATGCCATTCAACACAATGATACACCCTCTATGCCATAGGAACTTCAATCCATCCTCTCCAAACATTAAGTTGTTTCTTCCACTCCGTAGGGACTCCCTCTTTCGCATGATTTTCATGATCATTCCATTCCCCTTGTCTGTGACATCCTTCCTCCCAATATATGTCCCTATCATCATCCCTTTTCCCAAAAAAATGAAATGGAGAAAATTGTTCAAGAATTGCCCAACACAGGTATTATTCGTCCTAGTACGAGCCCCTACTCTTCTCTTTTGGTCATGGTCCTTAATAAATAAGGTTATTGGCACATTTTTCTTGACTTGCACGCCCTCAAGAAACTCACCATTAAAGAAAAACTTCCCATTCCTGTCATTGATGACCTCTTGGATGAATTGAGTGGTGTCGAGTTCTTTACTAAACTTGATCTTCATTCTGGCTACCACCAGATACATATGAACACGATAGATATTCCTAAGACTTCATTTTGAACTCATGAGGGCTACTATGAGATTTTGGTCATGCCCTTTGGCTCATGTAATGCTCCCTCCACTTTCCAAATCCTCATGAATCATGTCTTATGTCCTTTTCTCCGTCACTTTGTCTTCGTTTTCTTTGATGATATCCTCATCTATAGTAAAACCAGGACAACCCATGTATCTCATGTGGATCAATTTCTCCATCTACTCTTTTAGCACCAACTTTTACTCAAACAGTCTAAATGTTCTTTTTGGTGCCTCAGAAGTCGAGTATTTGGGACATCTTGTTGGCAAGGCATGTGTCAGGGTGGATCCTAAAAATATGGAAGTTATGCAGAATTGGCCTCTCCCAAACACTCTCAAAAGCTTGTGTGGATTTCTGGGTTTAATAGGTTATTATCGAAAGTTTGTTAAGAATTATGGAAAGATTGCGGCACCTCTCACTACTCTCCTTAAACATGATTTTTTCAATTGGAATCCCGACACTGCTTAGGATTTTCAAACCTTGAAGGTGACCATGTGCACCGCTCCAGTTCTAGCCCTTACTGATTTCACCAAGACCTTTTTCCTAGAATGTGATTCTTTCAGGAGAGGAATTGGAGCAGTCCTTATGCAAGAGGGTTCACCTTTGGCCTTTACCAACAAATAATCGTCAAAGAAAAATTTGGGAAAATAAATATATGAAAAGGAGATGTTGGTTATTATGCATGTTTTGGATCTTTGGCACCCTTATATATTGAGGCAATTATTCCAAATTAAGACGGATCATCAAAGACTAAAGTATTTTCTAGAGCAACGCCTTTCCTCCCCAGAGAAAAAAAAAGGCTGACTAATCTCTTTGGATATGATTTTGAGATCATTTACAAGAAAGAAAAACAAAATGTGGTTTCTGATGCACTTTCCAAAAAATATGAAGATGAAGGGTCCCTTTTTTCACTCTCCTTCATTGTACCAGACTAGCTCCAAGCTGTTTTCCAAGAATGGCTACACGATCCAAAAATTCCACATCTGATACAACAATTGCAGGCCAATTCTCCAGTTTCGCCAGGGTAATCTTGGCACAATGATAAGATTATCTACAAAGTCCATTTGTATTTAAGTAAATAGTAAAAAATTAAATCCACGGTACTTTCTGAGCTTCATGCTACAACCAACGCTGGGCACTTAGGGTTTACCAAAACCTATCACTAATTCAAATGTTTTTTTTATGGGATCGTATGAAACAATACGTTCGCAATTTTTTGGCAGAATGTGATTTTTGTCAATGCAACAAGGGGGAAACAGTCAAATATCCTGGCACACTAAAACTGCTTCTGATTCCACCTATTATTTGGAGGGATAACTCTATGGATTTTATTTTGGGCTTACCTAATTTGAGCAATAAATCAGTCATCATGGTTGTAGTTGATCATATTTCCAAGTATGTTCATGTATGTGCTCTTCAACACCCCTTTACAACCTCCATTGTGGCATACATGTTCATGATTCAGGTCTTCAAGCTTCATGGCATGCCTCATTCTATTGTTTTTGATCGACACCCCACTTTCACCAACAATTTTTGGAAAGAATTGTTCAAGCTATAAGGCACCAAATTGCATCTCAAAGGAACTTATCATTCCCAGACTGATGATCAAACTGAGGTTTTCAACAAGTTCTTGGAAACATATTTGAGGTGTTTTGCATTGGATCGAAAAAATTAGTGGGCTCAATGGTTACCACTAGTTGAATGGTGGTACAACACTTCTTTCCATACAACTACCCACATGACTCATTTTGAAGCAATATATGGACAAGAGACACCTTCAGTTCTCTCATACCTACCATGTGGCTCTAAGATCCAAGTAGTTGACCAAATGATTATAGTTCGAGAGGATTTTCTCCATACCCTCAAAGAGAATTTGGTCATGGCCCACAATTGCATGAAATGACAAGAAGATCAATGTTGCTCTGAACGCCAATTTGCAGAAGTAGATAAAGTGTTTCTTTGACTACAACCTTATAAGAAAATTTCCCTCAAGGTTGACCATTGTCAGAAATTGGTGCCCAAATTTTATGGTCCTTATACTTTTATCAAGTGTGTGGGACAGGTGGCCTCTCAGTTAGCTTTGCCCAATAATTATAAGCTCCATCCTATTTTTAATGTTCCCTTCTTAAAGACAGTTATTGGAACTAAGTGCCAAACTCAAACCAACCTTCCCAAGTTGCAAGAAGAAGGCTCAATTTGGTTACAACCACATGTAGTTTTGGACAAGCGTGAGCATCATCTGTGTCAACGAACCATGCAATAAGTGTTAGTCTAGTGGAAAGATACAAATCTAAAAGATGCCACTTGGGAACCAACTACCATTCTACAACAATTTCCTCATCTCCATCCTCGAGGAAAAGGTTGTTTTAAGGGGGAGGACATGTTAGGGAACTAACCCCTCATGTAGGTAGAATAATATATTTCTATGTAACAAAGGACAATATTAATAAGGCCTAGCAATAAGGAAGAATAATTAAAATGTAATAAAACCTAATAGAAGCTTTGGCTTCTACAATGATCTTCCTCTAGATTGTTCTTTTGGATAGACATATTTATTATAAATAAAAATAGAGGGTATGAGAATTTTTGTCTTGGATATTATTGTAATAGAGCTCTGCTCTGCAGGAGGTTTCCCCCTCGAATAGGCAAGTGAACATTTACCTTAGTAATCAAAGTACTCTTTGTGGTGTTATTCTGGTATTATTATGGTATTATTGTGGTATTGTTATGCTTATATAATTGTTTCTCTGCCATTTATAGATAATTATCTATGTTCTACATATTATTTTATATTTGGAATACTAGAGACAAGGATTATGATATGGCTTCCTAATTTCTTTGTAGAGACATTAGGATCAGAATGGCATCTAGAGAATCCATTGGCAATAATAAATATGTCTATTTTGGCATACCAAGATCGGGGACATTGCTTAATACCATAAATAGATTTCTTAAGGAGACAAACAAGGCTAGATTCATTTTGGACATAACTAGGAGGTTGTTCCATGTAGATTTCTTCTTGTAAATATCCATGAAAGAAGGAGCATTTAACATCCACCTTATGGAACTCCCATTTATGTGAGGAAGAAAGGGAAAGAAAAAGGAGGATGGAATTCATTTTTTCTATAGGGGAAAAGGTTTCATTATAGCCAATTCCTTCAACTTTGGAAAATCTTTTGGCAAAAAACCGAGCCTTGTGTCTTTCAACACTTCCATCTGATGCATATTTAATTATGTAGAACCATTCACATATGACAAGTGTTATTCCTTTTGGAAGAGATAAAATATGCCTAGTATCATTTTCCATTAAAGAATGATACTCTTCATTCATCGTTGTATCCCAATCTTGATGAACATAAGCTTCTACAAATGTCTATGGATCATGAGTCTCTGGAACTTGAGCCAAAATAGAAGAGGCTCACTGGAACTATGAACGTGTCTGATGTTCATCTGGAGGATCACTGACAAGATAACCAACTTCTTCTTATGTTGAACGAACCCATCTAGGAAGTGGTGGAGTTGGAGCTAGTGTTGGTTTAGGTTCAAAGGAATCATCTAGAGGAAGGTGAGCAGGCAGAGTTGGATTTTCATCCTCACTGTCATCGTTTGAAGAAGAAACCAGAGCAGAAGAAGACACAAACACCAAACATGGCTCGTAGTCCAAAGAAGGCACAAACGTTGAATTAGGCTCGCAGGCCAAAGAAGCAAAAAACATTGAATTAGGCTCACAGACCAAGATATTTTCATCAAATTTAACATATTTTCTAATAATAATTTCATTGCAATGTGGTTGAAGAAGTCTATAACCTCTGACATCTTTAGAATAACAAACAAATATGCACTTCTCACTTTTAGGCTACAATGCTTTCCTTTTCTCATCGGGAATGTGAGCCCATGCTATACTGCCAAATACATGAAAGTGACTTACATCTGGTTTAATTTTAGTCCAATCTTCTTTTGGTGTTATACTTTTAAGATCCTTTGTGGGAGTCAAATTTACTATGTAATTTGCACAGTCGATGGCTTATGCCCAATATTTTAGACTTAATCCTTTAGATTGGATCATACAATTAGCCATTTCTTTTAATGTGTGGTTCTTTCTCTTAGCATCACCATTTTATTGTGGTGTATATGGGAAAATGTGTTGCATTTGGATGCCCTGTGTAGTGCAGTAAATTGTAAAATTATTGTTCACATATTCTCCTCCATTATATGTTCCTAACCTTTGAATTTGATTTCCATATTTCTTTTCTACAAGGGCCTTGTAGGCCAAAATCTTGGAAAAAACATCACTCTTAAGTTTTAAGAAGTAAACCAAAGTACGTCTGGAAAACTCGTCAATGAAAGTTAAGAAATAATTGCACTGGAAAAAAGAAGGAGAAGAAATTCGACCACACAAATCACCGTGAACAAGCTGCATAGGGCCTGAGGCATTCCAAGAGGAACATTTTTCAAAACCTTCATGATGATGTTTGTCGAGAAAAAATCATAAAAATAACTATCTTTGCATGAAACAAGAGGAATACCAATCTCCATCAATTGATTACATAGTTCTTGAAATGAGCGATAGTTTATATGACCAAACCGCTCATGCGAAAGTTTTCTCAAGTCATCGCTATGAGCAACAAAAATTGATGAAAAAGATGATGACCCAAATTTGTCAAACTTGTACAACCTATTAATATCATCAGTTGCAATAGCATGCTTAAGATCTTTTATATCCTTGATTACAACTTGGTGAGGTGGAAACTGTACGATTTTACCTTCACCTGAATTAGTGATTCGATATACTGATATAAGGTTACAAGAAAGACTTCGAACACATAATATATCATTAAAATGACCATTTTCTACTTAAGTTATTCCATATCCTTCAAAACTAAGAGATCTATCATCACCAACAAATAGTTTCTTTGTGTTACATTCATTTAGAGAAGAAAACATGTCTTTATCCTTAGCCATATGATAAGATGGTCCAAAATGAATAAGCCACTCATCAGAAGAAGAAGTATAAGTTGTATTGAAGGAGGAACCAAAAGCAGAAAGTGGATGTCCATCAGAAGAAGAAGACGAAGTAGAATCAATATTGATGTTTTAATTCTTCATCGATACTTATAAAGTTTCCATCTTCTTGAAACATTTGGACTCATTATGACCATATTTATCACAAAAGTTTCAATGTTTGTTAGTCTTCTTATTTTATATTTTTCTCCTTTGTCACCATTAGGAGTAGAGTATGTCTGAGTGGATTTGGGACCCTTATGTTGCTTCTTGTTGTGGCGAAGATGTTGCTTCTTGGGATTATTGGTTTTATCTTTCTGATGGATGACTAAGGATTTGATGGAGGTACCTGCAATGTTGATAACTCAAAGTTTTACAAGATTATCTTTCTCTCTAATCAAATCATCGCAAAAGGACTCAAGAGTGGGTTTTTTCTAAGTTTCCCCCAGAGGCTCTTTCGTGGAATAAAAGGTAGATACAAATATAGAATATGAACTACCTAGATTAGAAGGAATAACATAGATGCAACACTCTTCATCCATCTTTATCTTACATTCTTCACATAGAATTATGAGTGTTTTAAACTTAGAGAGATAGCCTTCAATGAAATAAAAATCACTTGGACTTAAAGTCAGTACTTGATTTTCTAACTGTTTTGCTCGAATAATATCATGTTTACGAAACATAGATTCAATATTTTCCCAAGCTTCATCAGATTTATCAATTTGTTGAAGGTGCAACCCTAAATGAGGAGATATGGAAATTATCATTATTCCATGTGCTTCGTCATTCCTATTATCCCATTTGAATTTCTTATCAGAATCAGTAGGTTATGTTTCCTTTCCAAAGGTAGTCTGGTACAAGCTGAACTTTTTAATAAATCCTTCATATGGGATTTTCATTGGAAGCAGTTGGTGCTAGTAAGAAAAAGATTACTTGAAGAAGCCATATTAAATATGTAGATAATATGGATTTAAAAATTGAAATTGATGATCTGGATGGAAGGATATCGAAAAACCATCCCAAGTACCAGTAGATGGAATAGAGAGATGTGAACAACACAACTAAGAACTAAATCTAGGATTCAATGTGTTCACAATTATACAAAATTATAAATGTTGTTGATCTCTTATTCAAAAGAGTGGAGATTGAACAATTATTAGAAAAAACATATCCGATTCAATCCATCAAAATTCAAACTTGTCGAATCAAGTCCCCTACCAACTGGAGATTTGTTTAATATATCTCCAAACTACAATTAATGGTAAGAAGAACTCAATTATTTCTATAGAGACAAGGATATCTAAATCTAGAACTCGAAGTAAACTATCATAAAATGCGTCAAAATTTTCCTAAATAGATCACATACCAATCTGCGATTCGGGTCATCATTCTGAATGACCTTCTTCCAACCATCTCGACAAAATTTTGCATACTCCAAAACTTCTTCTGATGACATTACTTCGAAGTCTACATCTGTTTTATCAACAAATGTGGCCCAGGAATTGGCTTTTTCTCACTGACGCTTCATGCCAACATCAACACCATAAAACATAGCTTCCAAAGTTTCCCCGATTGCATTCTTTGCCTCTTTGCCAACTTTTGATTTATCCTGAAACTCTGAAAGTGATGCAAATTCCCCTATTGGGTGAGGTACTAAAGGTTGTGGAAGCCTCGGCAATGCCACACTTCGATATGCCCCTTTGTGATCATATGTACATCCTTTACCAGTCCCATAATATTTGGATGGTAGATTAGTATAATCTGGGTGCATATGCAAGAAAAAATCCGCAAAAAAGTGTCTTGCAAAATAGTGTGAAACCTCATCGTTCCACAGAAATTTCCCATATGCCACCAAAAATCTATTATATAGATGCCTGACAAAGTTAGGGTGCTTAAAATATTGCACCTTCAACATTTTCTTCTTTGGGCCCTCTTTGAAATTGAACATGGAGATGGCATCTTCTTTTGAAACTTTGTTTTTTATTGTCTCCCATTTATCAGGACCCATCACCTCTGAATTTCGCCGCCTCATTAGATCGACAAAACTGTCAGTGGTTGGCCCCATCTTCTGATATGCATCCATAAAGTTTTCTAGTGAATGAAAAACAATTTGCAAACTTTGTTTGTTCTCCTGAGGAAGTTCCAAGACCACCAAATCATTTTCCAACCTCTTTTTAACACCTGGTCAATGCTCAAGCGTCATTGCTTCAGTATTCCCTTCCAAGAGAAGTTCATCGCCAAATTCTGAAGGATAGGTGGATGTAGGCATGTAATATTTTGTTTCTTCATAACGCGACCTCCTAAATCCACCTTCACCCTCTGCACCAACATTTGAATATTCATGACAACCACTCTCATTGTCGCCCCTTGCTCTAAATTGATTGCCTACACACACATTTGAATGTAACTTTAATATTTAACCTCACATAAATTTAAATACAACAAAATTCATCAAAAATAAACAAAATTTAAGAAACTTACCAGAAATATTCTCTTGTCCAAAGCTATTCCCTACATTCTCAGGTGTAGGAGTGTTGATGCACAACCTATCTAAGAAGGCTACATCCATAACACTGGTTTGATCAAGTTTTGCAGTTGATCTATTTACAGAATCATTTGAAAATCTCCTCTGACAAGATTGTTGGTGCTCACTCGGAGTCTTAGTTGAAGAAGGAGTTATTGTTATTCCTTCTTGAGAATGCCTAGAGCGTTTGCGAGGAATGTTTAGATAATCTTGTGTCAACATCACTCCTTAATATCTATCCACAATGCAGAGTTTATAAAAAAAAATCCAGAGATGTACACAAGTTCAAGCAATTAAAAACGCAGAGATAAATCAAAATTTTAAACAATCGGGCCACAGAGGTACTTTCTCATTAGAAGGCACAAATACTAGTCATTCAGCCATAAACCAATCAACTAAAAGATAAGTAAGGGGTCCATAGACAGCATGGAATATTCTTATCTTTCACTCATCATCCATGCACAAAAAAGCAAGGCATTTGAATCTATAGGTCTTTAAACACCGAAGTGACGACCGTCGATTCGGCTCCTGGCTGACTGCTCAGGCACAGACTGATGACTAAAGGGATAAATGAAAGAATATAAAACCACAATATTTTCACAATAATCAATAAAACCCACACATAGAAGTCATTGAAATCAGAAGTTGGGTTCACAAAGGGAATGTCATTCCACTGAGAGGTTTATCATTCACAATCCACATCAAAGAAGAAGATGCAAAAACTAAAAATTTAGCCATGAATCAATCAACTAAAAGATAAGTAAGAGGTCCATAGACAACATGGAAGATTATTATCCTTCACTCATCATCTATGCACATAAAAGTAGCGCAATTGAATCTATAGGTCTTTAAACACCAAAGTGACGATCGTCGATTCGGCTCCTGGCCAACTACTCAGGCAAGGACTGATGACTAAAGGGATAAGGGACAGAAAATAAAACCACAATCTTTTCATAATAATCAACAAAACCCACATGAAGAATTCATTGAAATTAGAAAGTTGGGTTCGCGAAGGGAAATCAATTCAAAAAAACAACAAGCAAGTGGATTCATTAAAAGTTCCCTATGGTTGGATCCACTAAAAAACATATTAGAAAATTTATTTAATGTTCCTTAAAAGTTCCCTATGATTGGATCCACAAAGACCGAATATAATGTAATGCATTATAATCCCCAAAACAAAGATTTTAATCTTCATAACCTCACACAAACTTGTTTTAATCACAACAAGGTGAAGGTTTTGCATGAACATGGATTATATGCCATTGCTTTAAACTTCCCATTAGCATTGTTTAAATGTCAGAGTTTTTATAGTAATTCATTTTTTGTCATGTTAAATGGGATGGGATTGAGGGTTGTTTGTATTCCTAATATAAATTAAATTAAGATGAGGTGGAGAAAATGTAATTTTGCTATATTATATATTTGGATCACTTGAGATATTTAAGTACAAATTGTTGGATAGTTGTGGATATAGTTGAACTAAATACATAATTTTGAAATATTTTATGGTGACCTAAAGTTACATAAATGGACCTAATTTTACTATAAACTAAGAAATTTCCACTAAGGGATACATAAAGAGACCTAATTTTACTATTAACTAAGGGATTTCCACTAAGAGATTTATACCTAATTGTTACATAAAGGAACCATATTTCCACTAAGGGATTTCTTAACTATAAATTCCCTAACTCCGTTGCTTGATACAGTTTCCCCATTAAGAGAATGAGTAAAACTAGGTACCTAATGTACAGGCACAAGAGACTACTAACATGGAAGAAAATTTGCTACCTATTGCTTAATGGGGGTTGGCATAAATATGCCAATTCTTGGCTAAATCATTTGAGAATGGAGAAGGAGATCACTCTACAGAACATTGATATACCATTAAAAATACTATTAAATAGAAATTCAATGAAATATCAATTTACTTATGAAGAGTTTTTGTTAACTATAAGGTTGGGATAAAATGTTATTTCTAATATAAACTAAGGGATTTCCACTAAGGGATTTACACCTAATTGTTACATAAAGGAACCGTATTTCCACTAAGGGATTTCTTAACTATAAACTGCCTAACTCCCTTGCTTGATATAGTTTTGAGTTTATTTTTTGTTGATTATTTCACCAAACATCATATCCCTCCATGTCCAAAACCTATTTTTACATAAACAAAATGAACTGTGGTGCACATAAGAAATCTTCTTTTACTAAGTGGTGCACTCTTGTCTGGTCACAGATTGGATAATGTTATATTATAAAACATATGAACTGTGAAAATGTTATATTATATAGTTGGAATTGTTGGATATTTGTGGATATGGTTGAACTAAATACATAACTATGAAATACTTTATGGTCACCTAAAGTTGCATAAAGAGACATAATTGTTTACTATAAACTAAGGGATTTCTACATTGATATGATAACTACCCAAAAATAACTCAATAGCATGTGCATATTAAAAGTACCCTATGGTTGGATCCACTATTCATAACCTTACACACCCACTAATAACATAAGAAATATTTAGTAAGTGGTGCACAACAAATTGTTATGCCTTTAATATGGGCACATAAGAAATCTTGCTTTACTAAGTGGTGCACTCTTATCTGATCACAGATTGGATAATGTTATATTATATAACATATGAACTGTGGAAATGGTATATTATATAGTTGGATCACTTGAGAGATTTAACGACAAATTGTTGGATAGTTGTGGATATGGTTGAACTAAATACATAACTGTGAAATACTTTACGGTCACCTAAAGTTACATAAAGAGACCTAATTGTGTACTATAAACTAAGGGATTTCTACATTAAGTGGATAATAACCCAAAAATAACTCAATAGTAGGTGCATATTAAAAGTACCCTATGGTTGGATCCACTATTCATAACCTTACGCACCCTCTAATAACATAAGAAATCTTTAGTAAGTGGTGCACAACAACTTGTTATGCCTTTAATATCGACACATAAGAAATCTTGCTTTACTAGGTGGAGCACTCTTATATGATCACAGATTGGATAATGTTAAATTATATAACATATGAACTGTGCAAATGGTATATTATATGGTTGGATGACTTGAGAGATTTAACGACAAATTGTTGGATAGTTGTGGATATGGTTGAACTAAATACATAAATGTGAAATACTTTATGGTCACCTAAAGTTACATAAAGGGACCTAATTGTGTACTACAAACTAAGGGATTTCTACATTGAGTGGATAACTACCCAAAATTAACTCAATAGCATGTGCATATTCATTGAACATGGTTCCATCCACTAAGATAATATATATATTCCTTATAGTTCATATATATTCCTTATTCCTTATGGTGCAAATGTTGTATGAGGGTTGCTCGTATTCCTAATATAAATTTCTACAAATAATAATGTGATGACTAATAATAGTTGCCTATTAGAGATATTAGGTCGAAAGGTTTGAAGATTTCACATTTGGATTATCTCTAGAGTTAGTTAAATATTGTCAAAACTCCAACATATTTCAACAAAGGAAGGGATGGGAGATGCGATATGAAATTAAGGGTTTAAAGGGAGCCCAATGATTTACTTTATTTATTTGTATGCAATAAATTAGTTACATGAACGTTTTAAAAATATGCATATAAGGAACATCACTTGTTATTAACGTCTATGTGTGAGTTATGTATGTGCTAGCTATGCCTACATATCCAACACAAATCCAATAAGTTGTCAATTTGAAGTTATATCATATGAATATAAATATCATCACTAAGATAAGCATTTAATAACTTTGGTCAATATGTGTGAAGTAATAAATGAGCATAATAATTAGTTCCCATCTAAGACTCTTTTATTTCTATAAATTAGACTTTATTATCCAAAATGAAGTATTCGTTATAACTATTCCTTTAGTCAAAGGACCTCTACAATTGGAAAAGATCACCAAAGTGGAAGACATTGAAAAAGACCACCAAAGTGGGAGAGTGGTTCCTTTTTGAGCAGTTTACTACATAGGTAGGTCACTCATGTCTTACATGAGATGTGACCAAGACTCATGACAATATGTAGGACATGTGAAGCATGGGGGGGATTTACTTACCCATTAGGTCTCACGAGATTAGGTCTCACTAGATGGTTTCAAGATGTGTTTTGTCAACCTAGCCCAAATATAAATGACTCAAGATGGCAATGAATATTTTTTTCTCTTGTTATGAAATGAAGAACACAAAAAAATGAAAAACTTGGCGTGAATTACAGAATCATGTTAACCATTGAGTTTTTGAATGAATTTTTCATTTGAGGCCATAACTAAGGGAGCATATATCATAGCTTGGCCTGACTCACTAACCTAAGGAATCTTGATAGCTTGGCTAATGACCATTACAAATTACCTAAAACAAAATCAATCTATGAATAGATTGACTCATTATAGAAATACCAACATTAACAAAGTAATATAGATTTTCTATTCATGGAAAATATCTTGAATATTAGTGTTGATTCTTAGTGTAAATGATTGCTAGCAAACACTTTGAACCTAGTTTAATATTTATAAGTATTTTGTCACTTGTGATTACTTATTTTTAATAATATTTATTTAAGACTCTTGTACGCTACGAAATTGTGTTAAAAAATATGATGAACTCAAGAAATAATTGTTCCATATATAGATCCTTGTTCTTGAACTACAATCATACAATATGACACTAGATTATTCTTTGTTATGCAAAATCTCATATTCACTCTTTGCAATTCAATTCCATCTTACTCATGGTTGTTTATATTTGATAAAAAAATGAATTCTACCTTTTTGAAAGATTGCTTTCAGTTCTTTTCCTTTTCATTTAAAAATCAACAATGCCATAATACTAGTAAATTACACCAACACACAAAATTTTGTAAATATCAACATCCCTAAAATAAAAGTAAATATATTTCTATATACTACCAAAGATCTCAAACGATGAATAAATCAAAGGGATACATGAAAGTGTCATAAGGTATCTACAAAACTAATAAAAATAGATCTTCAAATGGAACTTTATGCCTTACTAGTCAATGGATTGGATATGTTTTTATGTGTTGAATGGTTAATGTAGCTATGTGCTTGTGTAAAAAAATTTCAATACAGATTCTTGAAATTTATATGGAAAGGTGAAACTTATAAACTATATGGATTTTAAACATTAACTAACAAAATAATTACTTGACAATGAAAGAGAAACAGTAGAACAATGACCAAACTATCATGGTTTTCCTCTAGAGAGTAAGAGAGACAAGTGGAAAGAGTTGGGGGTATATATATAGAGAGAGAGACAAATAGATTCTCTCTTGGTTACCAAGATATTTCCATGAGGTGAACAATTGAGTACTTTGGGTAGGTTACCAACCAAAATCATATGGAACTGGGCCTTTGTTACTGGTTGTAGATCTACTTATATTGTTGCTTGAGGTCCTACATGGACATGGTCGAATATGGCCCTGCCCATGTACATTGACATGTCTGAATTCAAGCATGTCCCTATACATGGATAGGGCCATATTCGTTCCTATCCATGGACAGGGACAGATCCAAATTCGGGCCTGCCCCTGTACATGGATAGGCCGAATAAGGTCCTGTCAACATTATAAACTCAAATTTTTAACTAAAAATTTAAATTTCTAAAATTTAAACATTTAAACATATTTGA
This sequence comes from Picea sitchensis, assembly GCA_010110895.2. Taxonomy (NCBI): domain Eukaryota; kingdom Viridiplantae; phylum Streptophyta; class Pinopsida; order Pinales; family Pinaceae; genus Picea; species Picea sitchensis. The sequence goes on from SNQJ01S0000153.1 coordinate 676,246, forward strand.
AATTCGACCCGGTTTAAAATTTGAAAATTCGGCCCGGCTTAAAAATTGAAAATTCGGCCCTGTTTAAAAATTGAAAATTCTTCCTTGTTTAAAAATTGAAAATTCCACCCTGTTTAAACATATTTTACTCATGATTAAAAATTAAAAAATTTAATTTATTTAAACATAAGGGACAGAGCCATACTCGACCCTGTCCATGTATAGGTACATGCCCGAATTTGCGTCTGTCACTGTACATGGACAGGGTCGAATAAGGACCTATCAAAAATCGAAAATTAACTTCTATATTATTTAAATAGAAATTTAAAAATTAATCCACAAATAGAAATTTTAAATTTTAAATGCCAAAATAACTTTAACTTCTAAATTCTAAATTCTACAAGGACAGGCCGGTTTAGTTTTATTTTTCAAATTATGCAATTTCTCCTTTGTTTTTTGCCTAACAATTATTTTATTTCCTATTATGTTTTGACAACAGATTGAGGTTTTATTTGACGAGATTAAAAAAAAAAATGGTTTCTTTTTTCACAGTAAAAATTGGCTCGAGTACATGGACATAGGGTACCTAAAGGGCGTTTAAGGTATATTGTAAATTAGCAGGGCCATATTCGGCCCTGTCCATGTACAGGTACAAGCCCGAATTTGGGCCTTTACCTGTACATGGTCAGGGCCGAAACAAATTTAATTCCTAATTTATAAACTAAATTTTCAATTGATAAAAATTTATAAACTAAATTTTTGGCTTTGTTGTAAACTTCAAAATTTATATACATTTAAACATTATTGACAGGGCCATATTTGGCCCTGTCCATGTACAGGTACAGGCCCGAATTTAGGCTTGTACCTGTACATGGGCAAGGATAAATATGGCCCTATCAACAATCTAAAACACAAATCTAAATTCTAACTAAAAATTTAAATTCTAAACAAATTTAAATTCTAATCTATAATCTAATTTTAATATAAACTTACCTGAATGTTGAATGTCGTTCGTTGCTCCAATGTCCACAACACCACCATTGCTCCAATGTCAACCGCCCGTCCAACTGCACCAAACACCCCCAACAAACACTAGCACAAACCTCAAAAGACAACAAGCTATGAACTCTTTGCAGAAACGACAAGTGGCAAACGACAAACGGAAAATGCTCTTCGCACAACCTCTCCAGCACCAAGATATGAACTCACAAAAACTATGACAGGTGCGATGTACGGGTAATATATAAACATTTTTTCGGTTGAAATACATTTCGGCCAAAAGATATTTTGACCGAAAAATTATTTCGGCCGAAAAAACATTATCGGATAAAAAATATTCGTCAGGATAAAATTGTACATGGAAATCGAGGAAGTCGTCAGATTGTCGTTCGATTTGATGTTCAAAGGTTCGATCGAAAGGTGTTTCAACTGAAAAATAATACTTTCGGCCGAAAACAAAAATTAGTTCGACCGAAAAAATGATTTTCGGGATTTTGGAGACCCGATTCTCACGAAAGTGTAACCCACCTTCATGATTCTACCCCGGTACAAAATTACATTCGCGGGTATATACCGACAATAAGGAAATATCCAAGTATATAGTAACTAGTAAGGGAGCCACAAAAAGAACCAAATTACATTTAACTAGTGCATGTAACACAACCCCAGACATGGGTAAAAAGAGTAGAATTAAAAGAGGCCCGAGAGGGCCCAGATCTAGCTAATAATCCGCTAAACAAAGTTACAAAAACTGTCAAAATAGACTAAGAAAACCATACACCTACAAAGAAAAAATTTTAGAAGTTGCATGCTCGAAGATGGACCTCAAATTGCGAGAACACTGCACGCCCAATAGTGGACCTCAAATCTCTGACCCAATCTCCAAAAAGAAGCACAAAACCCAACAACAGGAATGAGAATGCTTGAGATCCTAGGTCCAAAGACCCAACACTTGGCCATCAAACCACCGAGAAAGAGCCATCAAGGAAACCCCAAATCAGATCAAGATGAAATCGGAGAGGTGAGGTCGAGCAGATCCACCCCACTAGATCTATCCTAGACTCGGCCAAAATGCCATGCAAGAGACACCATAATAGACCACCGGGTCGAAGCTAACAATGCAAATACGTAGAAATCGTCAGCTAATACCACGAGAAGTCAGAGGAAACGTCGTCCAGATGAGGAAAAAAGAGAGAGAAGTAAGGAAAATCGACTAAGGAAGATACCCTAGCCACCCCAATAACTGACGGGAGGAGCCCCAGAATCTTCAAAATTGTTGGAGCGATGAGAGGCTTCCCTGAACCACACATAGCATCCCATTCATGGTTGCCCCCACGCCTAAGCCCTACATCATCGATATGTGAAGACGTCGAGAGAAATAATGGTGTAGAGCGGCAACAAGGGTGGAACCCTAGCCATGCTCCATATCGATTGTCTTATTATTCAAATCATGGATATTACAACATCTCACTCACACTCCTCATCTGCCTCTACGGGCTTACATAAATAATGAAAAAAATTAGATTAGTTACATAACTATTTTCTAAACTTGTGCATTCATACAAAAATTGGTAGATTTGGTTGAATAGACTACTACAAAATAGGCTCCACTAAATCTACTCATATCTACTGAATCTGGGAAATTCATTGACATATTCAATAGTTTCGTTGTTTTATTTTATTATAGTTTTTTTAACTTTGATTTTTCATATTAATATCCTGAAATAGTTTCTTTTACATTATTTTTAAACAAAAGTTCAATTATATGTAAGAGAAAATAAATATTATTAAATGGTCATGTCTAGTTTATGAAAGTAAATTTTAGCATTTTCCTAATTTATCAATTGATTACATTATTCCAAACTTATATTGAAGAAGGTTCATTTTCATTTTCAAATCTTTAATTTAACAATATTGAAGAGTTTCTTTTAACTATAAATATTTAATTTAACAATAATGAAGAGTTTATTTTAACTATATATTTGAAGGTTTGATTTTTTTTTTTTTAAGTATTAAAAAAGCTTTGTCAAATAACATTAACGTTATGTCTTTCATGAATGGAGATTTCCGGCATTAAAATTTTGTTGGATATAATTTTATTGGTATTTTTTTAAAATTAAAATTAATTTTAGGATAATTGATATGAAGATTAAGATTTAAGTTTAAGTAATTAAAATATGTAAAAATTTGTTTAATATTTTTATATTGTTTGTTTAATTATTGTGTTTAATTTAGTAGTGGGGAGATGTTTAGTATAAATTAGTAGAAGCTTCCTAAAATTGCTTTAAAATCTAGTGATAACAACCTTTTACTCAAGAGAAGATGGTATAAAGATGCCCAATCTTGATTAAGCTATCAGGGAATCATGAAAGCTATCTTTTTTTAGAATAAGGTTATGATTAAAAATATCCTTGAATAAAAATATAAGGAGAAAATGTAGTGTGATAAAGAGTTAGAGAAAAAAAGAAAATTAAGGTATTATAAGGATGTAATCAACCATAATCCATAAGTTCAAAAATCATCTCTTTGTTTTTTCAAGTGTAAAGAAAAAAATAATCCCTACCAAAATAACATAATAAAGTTTAATGGTTTGCACCAAAAGACATTTGATCCATATGATGCTTGAAAGATCTAAAGTTAAATAGATGAAACTTATTTAATATTTTGTAAGATATACTTTTCTAATGAAGATAATAATAACTAACTTCCACTCAAATCAAAATTTGTATAATATATTTTATTTATTTTAAAATATTTTAACAAAAATATATAAATATCAAAATTTAAGTTCTAAGAATTAAAATATGTAAAAATTAAGATTTTACAAGTTATAGTCGTATAATATATATATATTTCTGCGTGGTTTTGAACGGGAATAATATTTCTCTACGGTTATTTCTCCGCGGTTTTAAATGGGAATACTACTTCTCTGTGGTTTTGAAATTAATATTTCTCCGCGGTGTGAGCTTTCGAACGGGAATGATACTTCTCTCTTCTTCTTTTTTTAAAGATTATATATCTAGGGTTTTGAACAAGAATAATACTTATTTGTTTATTTATTTTTTAGGAGATATTTTATTTCTAAAATTATATATCTAGGGTTTTGAACGGGAATAATCTTTGTAGTTTTTACCTTTTTTACCCATAATAATCTCTGTAGTTTCGACTTCTTTGTCCTCTTCACAAATTATTTTTTGGCTTCTTCAAAGGGTTGAGCATTTGGACATCTTAAATGAGGTGAGTCACTTTTTACTTTGATTCAATTTTAATTTTATGTAAAGAGATTTAAATAAATTTTATTTATTTTATGTTTCAGAAGTAAAAGTTGATTTGAGAGATAAAGTCAATCCTTAATAATAATTGTTACATCTTTTTTCTCTTCTTTTCAATATGAGCACTCCACCACCTATTCCAAAAACTCACCCTAACAAGGGGA
>SNQJ01S0000153.1:683843-714955 GCA_010110895.2 Picea sitchensis
TGGGGTTGTAGTATCTCTCGTGAATCCTGGAGAAAGATAGAGCAAATACAAAAGAATTTTATATCCTATAATCTCAAAATTAAAGGAAATACGCCCTATCCCATCCTCCTCGTAGAAACTAGCATCTCCCCTATTGAGAGCATGGCTATGGCTAGATACCTAATGTATAAGAATAAGTTAAACAATATGGAAGACAAGAGGCTACCTAAAATTGCTTCCAAATAAAGTCATAACTAGCATCGACTCAAGTGAGGATGGCATAAAGACGCCCAATCTTGGCTAAACTATTGGGGGATAATGAAAGAAACCATTTTGCAGAATAAAGATACTATTAAAAAAATGTCAAATCAAAATTTAAGGAAAAAATGTGGTGTGATAAAGAGTTAGAGGAAAAAAAAAAATTAAGGTATTATAAAGATGTAATCAACCCTAATCTAGAAGATCAAAATTATCTATCTGTTTTTCCAAGTGTAAAGAAAAAAATAAGCATTGCTAAGATAAGAACAAATTCTCACGAGCTCCACAGTGAAACTGGGTGTTGGTCAATTCCTAAAACTCCATGGGATGAAAGAGTGTGTCACCTTTGTGACACTAAGAAGGTTGAAGATGAAAAACATTTTCTTTTAGATTGTCTAGCCTATACCCATATTAGATCTCATTTTCAAAATATTGATCACACTACCAACCTTCCTAACCTCTTAACTCAACAAAAGTATGGTGATCTTGGAAAGCTTCTCTTAATGCTTTTTGAGCAAAGAAACAAAATTCTAAAGAATCACAAGTAATCACTTACCCTCTTAAGGTCCGATAGACCAATTAGGTCTTAGTGGATGTTAATCATCATCATCATCATCATCATCATATTAATTTTTTAAATTGTTTTAGAAAAAATAATATAACCCTCAAAATTTAAATTCAAGTAATTAAAATATTTAAATGGAAAAAATCGGTAAACCTTCGAAAGTGAAATATTTGGAAACAAATATTTCTCCTAGAGATAAAATTATAATATTTCTGAATTTATGAAAATATTAGTATGTCTGAATTAAATGTTTCATTCAGAAACAAAAGTTGCATGGTAGCTTAATCCCGGTTAAGTAAATTTGGAAATGAAGATATAGTTAACACCCTTTAATTATTCATGATGATTACTTTGAAACATAAATAATATGCTAACAAATGAGCTAGTTTCATAATCTTAAAAGAAATCAGCTTCTTAAAAGAATTTAACATAGACTCACAAGGGATGGAGAAAGCCTTATTGGTCCATGATGACACATAGTGTATAGATTTGTCACAACCAATAATCGACAAAATATCTTATCATGATTTTATTTTGATGTAGTTGCCATATAATTTTGGGATTAACTTGAATTTTCTTCTAGTTAAGCTAAACAAGCCAAATGAAAATCTTATTTAAAAAAATAAAAAATAAAAATAAACATTTCACATTTTATAATATATATTTTAATATATATAATGTTTTACCATCTTAACATATATATTATAAAATATAAATAATAATATACATTTTAATATATTTTAATATTTTATATTTTATAATATATATTTTAATATATATAATGTTTTACTATCTTAACATATATATTATAAAATATAAATAATAATATACATTTTAATATTTTATATGTTAACTTTTATATAATGTGTTTTTTCTATTAATGCCCCTCCCTCACCCTTTTTTTCTGATCCCTATGTTCATCTGCTAATGTAAAGGAAAGAAACAACCTATTACCCTACCCTCCACTCATGAAAAGAGAATGAGTGGCAGGGGAGCATTAATAGGAAAATATATAATATATTTTCGTGTTAATGCTCCCCTCCTACCACGGGCGGGTATACTGAGAGATTCGTTCGATAGTCTAATTATCTGAGCACAGTGGGCACAAGCGCCAATGGATTGATTTAAAACACCCTGAGCTTGGCCCCCGGACCATGAAGTACCTTCCTCCCCCTCACCCATGAATGGATGAACGACTTCATTCCTCGCCCTTCCACGCTCTGGCGAGTCACTTAACGTACTTTTATATATATATTGTAATTTATATAATATATATAATATTTTATGCTCTGGCTAGTCACTTAACGTACTTTTATATATATATTGTAATTTATATAATATATATAATATTTTACTATTTTAACATATGTACATTATACAATTTAATATACATTTTAATATATAATATATTATAATATTTTATGCGTTAACATATAATATATATATATATATATATATATATATATATATATATATTTTGTAAGTATTTTTTAAGACATATAATATTTTAATGTAATTTATATAATATTATAATATATATTTTAATACATATAATATTTTAATGTGTTAATATATATTATAAAATATATATGATATATTTTAATTTATATAATATTTTAAGATGTTATGACATGACACATCCAAAACATTAATATCATTATTTATTTTTTCTTTGATTTTGGGAAATGTAAATTTAAAAAAATATTTTTATTGTAATGGTGTAATAAGTGCTATATATATTGTACAACCACTTATAATAATTATGCAATTAATTTTAAATATTAAAATAAGTGAAAATAATAATAAAACTTGAAATATATTAATTAATTACATTTAATTATAATCTTTAAATTATTTTTTAATTATAAATTTGAAATTTACACATTATATTTTTATTCCTACTTTTAATTCCAACCTTCTATCGTTACTCCTTTTAATTCAAGTTTGATTTTTTTTCATGTCTTTTCAAAACAAATGTGTATTATTATGTTGAATACTTTTAATTCCAACCTTCTATCGTTACTCCTTTTAATTTAAGTTTGATTTTTTTTCATGTCTTTTCAAAACAAATGTGTATTATTATGTTGAATAGGCTTAATATATCTAAATGGTGGATGAGAAGTTTGCTTTTTTGACATGTCGGTTGAAAGGAAATGTCTATTTACATTCACGTGTTATATATTTATTCTTTTACTCTAACCGTCAAATTATTATTTTTAATTAGAAGTTTGATTTTTTAAGATGTCTTTTGAAACGAATCTCTATTTTTTTTCAATGATAAATATGTTTAATATATGTAAATTTGAAATTGTTTTTTTTACATAAATATTTTTAAATTGGTAATCATATTTATAAATACATTAAATTTGTTATCATATAAGTTATAAAATTATACTAAATTAAATGTTAATTTCTTTGGTCTTTTGTTATTTATGAAAAAAAATTATACATATTTTAGAATAGTTTTTATGGGAGACCAAAAGATATTGAAGTTTATTTTGAGTTAAGAAACAAAGTTTTATTAAACAATTATTTTCAAATTTCTAAATAATGAAGGTTTTTAAGATGAAATCAATTTTATTATAGAGGTTGAAAAAGGTTGATTTCATAGTATATTATTTTTGTATTTATATTGATAAGCTTGAGGATTGTTTTTATGTAGATTAGAGTTGAAGCCTTGAAAATCAATGAAGATTCAAAAGCTAAAAGATATTCAAGTTTTAGAAATAGTTTTTATAAGAGGTTAAAAGATATTCAAACTTATTTTTGGTTTAGTAGTAAAGATTTGCTAAATAGTTATTTTTAAATTTCCAAGATAATGAAAGTTTTTAAGATGAAATCAATTTTATTATAAAAGTTAAGAAATGTTAATTTTTATAGTATTCTATTTTTGTATTTATATTGATAAACTAGAGGATTTCCTAGAAGAAAAATGTTATACAGAGACCATGAGATGATTCTATCTTTTTAGCAAGATATTGCTCTAACCTTAATAAAAAACCTAAACTTTTAAACAAATATATATATGAACTTTAAGATGTTTAAAAATTATAGATAAAACAAAGATAATGATCAATAAAATGAGACAAATCACATCACCCTATTTATTTTCATCAAAGACTTAGATGGGAGTTGTAGCCTTGAAAATCAATGGAGATTCAAAAGCTAATTTCTTTAGTCATTTGTTGTTTATGAAAAAAAATTATAAATATTTTAGAAATAGTTTTTATAATATGCTAAAACATAGTCAAATTTATTTGGGGTTTAGTAACAAAGCTTTACTAAATAATTATTTTTAAATTTCCAAATAATGAAGGTTTTTAAGATGAAATCAATTTTATTAATAATAATAATAATAATCTACTTTTAAGGTCACGGCCAAGCGCCCCCCTCCGCCCAACGATTTGATTGGTAAAGTCTACGAAGGTATACATACCCTACCCCCCTCTGGATTTGAACCTGTCACCTCTTAAGAGACAACACATGTTCTTAACCATTAGGCCCATACAAAAATAGTATACTATAGAAATCAACCTTTCTTAACCATTATAAAGGTTAAGAAATGTTGATTTCTATAGTATACTATTTTTGTATTTATATTGATAAGTTAGAGGATTGCTTAGAAGAAAAATGTTATAGAGAGACCATGAGATGATTCTATCCTTTTAGCAAGATGTTGCTCTAACCTTAATAAAAAAACCTAAAATTCTCTCTCTCTCTCTCTCTATATATATATATATATAGATAGATAGATAGATAGATAGATATGAATCTTGAGATGTCCAAAAATTATAGGTAAAACAAAGATAATGATCAATAAAATGAGACAAATCACATCACCCAATTTATTGCCATCAAAGACTTAGATTGGAGTTGTTGCCTTGAAAATCAATGGAGATTCAAAAGCGTATTTTCCTCTTGAAAACATTTATAAATATGCAAATTAGAGTGGAGTTGTAGCCTTGAAAAAGGAATCAATGGAGATTCAAAAACATATTTTCATCTAGAAAACATTTATAAAGATGCAAAATTTTGGTCTCTTGAATGTCCATTGGCTATCTTAGTAATCCTATATAGGAGTGAGATTAGGGGTTGTATCATATGGAAGAAAAGTTGAAAGAAAATAAAGCAAGTGATCATATATAGGGGTGAGGTTAGAGGTTGTATCATATGGAAGAAAAGTTGAAAGAAAATCAAGCAAATCCAGATGAGATTTATAACACATAAACTTAAAATTAAGTAAAATAAACCTTATTGCATGCTCCTTTAAAAGTTATGTTTCATCTAAGACTAAAGCTATAATGAAGTACTTAATGTACAATCAAAATTAATAGGGCATAAAGGTTCCTTAGAATTGAGAGGAGCATTATATCTTATAATAAAAAAAACTTATATAACAATCAAAACCCAAAAAATAAAAAAAACCTTATATAGTAATCAAAACCCAAAAAATAAAAGAGACATGAATAGGTAACATGATTTTTTCATATGGCACCAATCCGGTTTTATAGTTTTACAAAGAGTCCACAAACTAACTACCAAAAAAATGAATAATCTCATTGCAAGTAACTCATAGGTTGGAGGAGAATATTAAAGAATACAAATGCCCATATCTTGAAGGTTGAAAGAAATGATAAACAATGAAATCCCTGCAATTTCAATGCTTATGCAACTATAACAAACTGTATTGGATTTATGTTTAATACACTATCAAGAGGGAGTGCACTTTCTTGGAGGAACAAGTTGTCTAAGGTTTCACCCATGTTCTATATCGGCTCTTCCTAGTGGAGTGCAGAAAGAGGTGTTGTTCCAAGGAGAGTACTCTAACAAACTGTATTGGATTTCTTGTTTAATAAACTATCAAGAGGGAGTGCAATTTCTTGGAGGAACAAGTTGTCTGAGTTGTCACCCATGTTCTATATTAGCTCCTCCTAGTATAGTGAAAAAAAAAGTGTTGTTCTATGGAGAGTATTTTAACAAACTATATTAGATTTCTTGTTTAATACACTATCAAGAGGCAGTGCACTTTCTTGGAGGAACAAGTTGCCTGAGGTTTCACCCATGTTGTTTCACCCATGTTCTGTATTGGCTCCTCCTAGTGTAGTGCAAAAAGAAGTGTTGTTCTAAGGAGAGTAATCTAACAAACTGTATTGGATTTCTTGTTTAATACTATCAAGAGGGAGTGCACTTTCTTGGAGGAACAAGTTGTCTAATTTTTCACCCATGTTCTGTATCGACTCCTCTTAGTGTAGTGTAAAAATAAGTGTTGTTCTATGGAGAGTATTCTAACAAAATGTATTTGATTTCTTGTTTAATACACTATCAAGGGGGATTGTACTTTCTTGGAGAAACAAGTTGTCTGAGGTTTCACCCATGTTTTGCATCGGCTCCTCCTATTGTAGTGGAAAAAGAAGTGCTATTCTAGGGAGAGTGGTGTTATTGCTAGATGTTGAATGACTTCTGTAAATATTTTCAATGTTCTCTCCATGAGTGAGATGATGTACTTCAATAAAGAGACTATAATTGTGTCGAGAAAGATCCTACCAAGCGTAAAAATTCATTCCAAAAATGAAGTGGAAATATGAGATAAGTGGACTACGATTCATGCACATGAGAAACCACATTGATACGTGAAGGACAAATGCATGCTGGTGAAGTGTATAGAAGTTGATGATTTGTATGCAAGAGATAGTTCTTGATGATCTACATTTCCATCGAGAATAGAGGGTAGAAACGTAGTATTCACACATGGTTCCACTTGTATGGAAGCGATGAAGAACTATGGAAGCGATGAAAGGGAAAGTTTTATGCAAAACCAATATCAAAGAAAATGTTTACCCTGAAGTGAGGTCAAGAAATACTTCTACTCCTCATGACAAGTATGAGAGATAAGAACTAGATCGTAATGAGCGTAAATAATGTCTTAGGTCTCCCATACAACACTATGGAGATTCGTGGTATCAAGTTCATGGATTCCCTGATTAGAAAGCATATGCATTGGGCAATGTGTAGATTGTATCAAATGGTGTGGAATGGATATATTATGCATGCAAGAGTGCAAAAATGTTGGTGTAAGCTAAGCTAGATGGTCATTACCATGTTGCGATGAGTGATCTAGGCATTGCTGTAGAAAGTGTTGCATGTGACGTGTTGCAGAATCTAGGTAATGTGTTGCTCCAAATTTATAAAGAAAAAGAAAACTCCAAAACTAATAGCTCATAATTGATATGGGATGTGGTTCAAATGATAATGGAGCGTGAATGGTGATGTACAAAAAGATTTTTGAAATGTAAAGATGATGATAAAATGTATGTCTAGGAGTGTGTTGTGTTAAAATGTGTTGAATAAGGCCAGGAAGAATTGTAGATACATTTGAAAGGGTAGTCTGTGTTAAATATAATGTAACCTCAACAGGCTAATTGTACATTTCCAGCTGTCCTGGCCAACTGTACTTTCTATTCATGATTCTCTTGAGCATATTTAGCTCAGCTATTTCCCTTTGCATACTAACTTCTTCATCATCTTCTTTATGTACTCATTTTGTACTCTTCTTCATATATTCTAATATACTGTTTTATGTTCTATTCTTTCTCTCTGCATTTCTTGCTTCACAATTTATCATGGTATTAGAGCTACAGTAGTAAGCCTCTTCACACAGGCTAGAAAGAAACACGATCCTCAAATAGTGCAGAGCTTCACGGACCTTGAGAGCATTTTGACACAGACTTTTCACAAGGCTTGGAGAGTTGTCCGTCATACTCTCGAAAGATCCTCACAGGAAAATTCCATGAGGAAGAAGACCATCATACACTCAAAAGATCAGCGTAAGAAGCTCACGCGTCAAAGCAGAGCATACAACGCTCGAAAGATCGAGGAAGAAGAGAGTGCAGAAGAAGAAACTTTAAAGATTCTTGTAATTTTCAAGAATCATCAAAGAATTCACGAAGAAGAGTTTCAGAAGGCAGAAACATTCAAGATTTCACAGAATTTGTTCAAATATGTGAAATATTGATGCAGAAGGCAGCATCGTTTAAAGCATTTTGGAAATCGCTCAAATCTGTTAAAGACTGCAGTAGACAACACCAAGCTTTAAAGAATCCATGTATTTCTTTCAAATCTTTGAAAGATTCACGAATATTTCTTCCACGGGAGCAAAGAACGCATCTCATGTGCAAAGAACAACAATTAAGGCCATAAGATTCATCCTACGAATGGATCCAGAGTGGGAAACCAGTTTAGAAGGGACGAAGAGAGTGGGGAAAAGACGAAAGAATTTCAGTCGTCAGATCTTGCGCAAAGGACCGATAGCAGTTGGATCAGTGAGAAGGTGCATGAGGTTTAGTCCTCTGAAGTGCATAGGAGAAATTTCGACTTGTGAAGTCGTGAAATCCTAAAATCATTTGGACCATCCATCAAGAAACACGTGGCGAGATCTCGGCATTTCATTGACTTGCAAGGTGTAAAGGTCAGAAGACTGTCGTGAGAATTCGTGAATTGTGAGATCATGAGCTATTCTGGACCGTTGGATCGCGAAAGATCATGAGCCGTCGATCTTATCCCATCGCAAAATCAGGGATCAGAAGTTGGACGAGAAAAGGAGACTGCTCTCCAAAACCCCAATACATGAAATCCCGACATCGCAAATCGCGAAATCTCGAAAATATCACGGTTGTCCATTTGTTCAAACATGTGGCGAACATCGAAGAAACCGTCGGCATATCGGTGACCGGGGTTTCAAGTTGACAGAGGATTTCTTTCATCGGGTGTCGCAAGTCGCAAAATCGTGAAACGACCAGGACCGTCCATCTTGAGGGGACACGTGGAAACAATCTAGGCCTTCAGGGAAAGTCTCGAAAGGAAAGGGCCATCGGCATATTGGGATTCGACGTTTCACGAATCCTGAGGACAAGAAGCACGAGCATTTCGAAATTGCAAAGTCTGAAATCCCGAAAGGAGGAAAGCTCCGTTATGGGGCCCAACTGACGTCATCTCGTCAAAATGAGGGATTTGAGTCATCCATCTGTTGGGATGTGTGGCAGAGATCGAGGCCTTCAAAAAAAATCTCGATAGGAGAGTCCATCGGCATTACGGGATTCAAAAAATCGTGAATCCTAAAGACGAGACGTCCAGAGAATTTGAAGTCTCGAAATTGCGAGAAGAGATCAGGACCGTCCATCATAGGAGGATGCGTGGAGGAGATCAAATCATTCGGGAAATTTCCCGAAAGGAAAAGAGGTATGACTGTGGTCTTGTGAGAACTGGTCACATGGACTAGGGAAAAGCCAGGAGGGGCTAAGGCGAGAAAAGCCATATCAGGAAATCGGTAAATCGGAGATCGAGGATTCAAGAGGACAAAGAACCGAAAAATATCGTAGCGCTTTAAACTTTCAGCCTGTGGTCACATTGATCGGAGACTAAGGGCCAATTCAAGGCCGATAAGCTCTCATCGATAATCGGCGTTTCGGCAATTGGAAGTTGGAGCGTTCAAAAGTCTCGTCTAATGGAGTTCTGAAACCACTGCAAATTACACGCAGGAGACAGGTAAGAAAGAAATTTTCTTTTGTTTTGCTGAATTCCTTAAAAGATGGCGATGTCTAGCAATTTAGGACCAACACAGGGTCCGATTCTTCTTGGAAAGAACTATGAGTTCTGGTCTCTTCGGATGAGATCCTTCTTGCAAGAACAAGAGTGTTGGGATCCAGTGGATCATGGATATGTGAAACCAGATCTAGCAAACCTATCCGCCATGACTAATCAACAGAAAATTGCTCAAGGAACATAGAGAAACAGAGAAAATAAAGCTAAATTTTGGATTCAAAATTCTTTGGATGACTCGATTTTTTCAAAAATCACAGGCGCTGGTACTTCAAAACAGGCTTGGGACATCCTTAAATCTTCCTACCAAGGAAACGACAGGGTCAAAACAATTAAACTACAGACCTTGAGAATGCAATTCGAGACTCTAAGGATGACAAAGTCCGAAAATGTGGATCAGTTCATGACCAGAGTCATGGGCATCGTGAACCAGATCAGATTGACTGGTGAAACCATCACTGATCAACGCATTGTTGAGAAAATCCTCAGAAGTTTACCAAAGAAATTCGAAATGGTTGTAACAACAATCCTTGAATCCAAGGACCTGTCAAGTTCTTCAACAGATGAATTAATTGGTTCTCCGGTGACACATGAGACCAGACTGCATCTCACAGATTAGTCAATCTCCAATAATTTCAAAACTCAATTCTCTTTCAGGAGAGGGAGAGACAGAGGAAGAAGCAGACATCACCAAGGAAGAGGGAGTAATCAAAGTAACCCTCACTCCAGTGGAGGTAATAGACAACAATATCTGAATCAAAATTTCTGAGGTCAAAGACATCAGCAACAAAATCAACATCAGAATTTCCAGCCTCAAAGAGGCAGAGGGAGAAGATCAAATGACAAAACAAGCATACAATGCTATTACTGCAAAAAGTATGGGCACTATGAATTTGACTGCAGGAAGAAGCAAGTAGATCAGCCCTTAGGCAGAGCACATGTGTCAAATCACATGGGAGAAAACTCAGGAGGGATGTTTCTTTCATGCCACAAGACTGAACAACAACCTAAAGATCTTTGGTTGCTGGACATTGGATGCAACAATCACATGACAGGTAACAAAGATTTACTTTCGTACATTGATTCTTCAATCTCATCGATATTACACTTGAAATGATTTCTTATTCAAAGTTCAAGGAAAATTAACTGTTCATATTATTACTAAAGCATAATGTAAAGAAGGATATAAACAATGTTTATCATATTCTTACTAAACAAAATGTAAAGAAAGACATAAACAATGTCTATCATGTTCCAGATCTGAAACATAATTTGCTAAGTGTAGGACAACTCATTGAACATGGCTATAAGTTACTTTTTGAGGGAGCATCTTGCAAGATATATGACAAAATCCCAAGCAGAAAACTGATTTCTGAAATCCACAAGACTCAAAATAGGATGTTTCCCCTTACCCTCAGAACTGCAAATCTGATTCAACCATATGTACAAAGTGCATCCACCCTGAATGAAACTATGGTTTGGCATACAAGATTTGGACATCTACCATTTCAGATTCTAAGTCTTCTTCAGAATAACTCCATGGTCAAAGGTCTTCCTATCTTTAAAGAGCAAATTCCCCCATGTGAGTCTTGCATACTTGGAAAACATAAGAGAACTAGTTTTCCACAGTCTTCCAATCAAGCCAAACAACATCTTGAACTTGTTCACACTGAGCTATGTGGACCAATGCAAACAGAGTCCATAGGTGGCAGCTTTTATTTTCTAACATTTATTGATGATTTCAGTAGAAAAATATGGATCTATTTTCTCAGACACAAGTCTGAAACTTTTGCAAAATTCAAAGAATTCAAGGCAGAAGATGAAAAATAGAGTGGAAAATATATCAAATCACTCAGGTCAGATGGAGGAGGAGAATACAACTCCATAGAATTTGCAAATTTGTGCAAATCATAAGGCATTATCATGCAAACAATAGCCGGGTATACTCCACAACAGAATGGAGTGGATGAAAGGAAAAATCAGACAATAATGAATATGGCAAGAACACTTCTTAAAGATAAAAGTTTCTCAAATACTTTTTGGGCTGAAGCAGTAGCATGCTCAGTTTATCTCCTGAATATATCTCCAACCACAAGTCTAAAGATGAAAGTTCCCCAAGAAGCATGGAGTGGGACAAAGCTCAATGTTACACATCTAAGGACATTCAGATGCATAGCATACACTCACATACCTTTCGAATTAAGGAAGAAACTTGATGACAAAAGTGAGAAATGTATTTTCACTGGATATAGTGAAACATCTAAGGCTTATAGGATTTACAATCCAATCACCAAGAAACTAATTCTCAGCAGAGATGTAAAATTTCTAGAAAATCAATTCAGGAATGATTCAAAAAATCAGCAAATGGACAGCCAAAATCCATTGCTGCCAAGTTCTGAAAACACAGAAAATTCAGGACAACAAGTACCTCAAACTACTCTTCCAAGATTCCAGGTACAAAGACAACCTGAAAATTCTCAGGATAACTCAACTTCCAACAGAGAATCATTCTCTGAACCACAAAATCAGAGAACTCAAAGTTTGAGAGAAATCCATTAGCAGTTGGATGACTTTGAACAACACAAACTTTTTTCTTTAATGTCATGTCAACCTACATCCTTTAAGGAAGCAGCTAAGGAGCCACATTGGGTTCAAGCCATGAACCAAGAAATTGACTACATTGAGAAGAACAAGACATGGGATCTTTTTGATTTGCCAAGTCACAAGAGGAGTATTGGTGTCAAGTGGGTTTACAAAACTAAACTCAATGAAAAAGGGCAGATTGAAAAACACAAGACTTGTTGCCAAAGGATTCCCACAACAACCTGGTACTGATTATGGTGAAACTTTTGCTCCAGTAGCAAGATTAGACACTGTAAGGACTCTATTAGCCATAACAGCCCAACACAAATGACAAGTTTACCAGATGGATGTCAAGTCAGCATTCCTAAATGGTTTCTTAGAAGAAGAAGTTTATGTCGATCAGCCACCTGGATTTGAAGTCCAAGAGCAGCCAACCAAAGTATATTGGTTGAAGAAAGCCTTGTATGGCTTAAAGCAAGCTCCAAGAGCTTGGTACAACAGAATTGACACTTATCTGATCAAAAGTGGTTTCAGCAAAAGCCAAAATGAGCCAACTCTTTACACCAAAACAGATCAGCATAGTAAAATTTTGATTGCATGTTTATATGTTGATGACATGAACTATATGGGTAATCTTGAGTTAACAGATTTTAAACATGCCATGCAATCTGAGTTTGAGATGACAGATCTTGGCATCATGAAATATTTTTTAGGGATTGAGGTTAATCAATCAACCAAAGTCATTTTTTTCTGTCAATAAAAGTATGCACCAGACATCATCAAAAGATTATGCATGGAAGGATGCAATCCAGCAGAAACCCCTATACCCCTAGGCACAAAATTGAGCAAGAATGATGAAGGTCCTACAATGGACTCTACCCTGTACAAAAGTTTAGTAGGCAGTTTGTTGTATCTTACAGCAACTAAGCCTGACATTATGTATACATCCAACCTTGTTTCCAGATTCATGGAATCCCCCAAAGATTCTCATTGGAAAATGGCGAAATGAATTCTGAGATATGTTGCAGGAACTCTCAATTTTGGCTTATGGTACACTGAATCTGATAGTAATCAACTTTCTGGTTACACAGACAATGATTTTGCAGGCAGCCTAGATGACAGGAAAAGCACATCTGGACATGTTTTTCAACTGGGCACAAACCTAATCTCATGGGCATCAAAGAAGCAGCCAATTGTTTCAATATCTTCTGCAGAGGCAGAGTATGTCGCTACTACCTCAGCTTCCTGTCAAGCTGTGTGGATGAGAAGAATATTGAAAGATATGTCACATACAGAAAAGGATCCAACTCCTATTTTCTGTGACAATACTTCATCAATTTCTCTATCCAAAAATCACTTGTTTCATAAGAAAAGCAAACACATTGACACTCGTTTTCATTTCATACGTGAGCTAGTCAATAATGGTAATATTGTACTACAATTATGCGATTCTCGAGATCAGCTTGTTGATATCTTTACAAAGCCACTGGGAAACTCAGTTTTTGATTTTCAAAGACAACACTTAGGCATAATTAGTGCTGATGTTTGTAATTGTTGAGTTTAAGAGGGAGTGTTAAATATAATGTAACCTCAACAGGCTGACTATACACTTCCAGCTATCCTGGCCAGCTGTACTTTCTATTCATGATTCTCTTGAGCCTGTTTAGCTCAGTTATTTCCCTTTGCATACTAACTTCTTCATCATCTTTTTCATGTACTCGTTTTGTACTCTTCTTCATATATTCTAATATATTGTTTTCTGTTATATTCTTTCTCTCTGCATTTCTTGCTTCACAATTTATCAGTCTGGTTGTAGGTAAGATATGACTGAGTGAAAGTAGAAATAGAATGATTAAGTTGAGGCATTGTTGTTGATGCAGATCAAAGAGTTGCATTGTTGTCGATATTCCTAAAGTCTTGAAGGCATAAAAAATGAAGTTTGTAATGAGATAATTTTTTTAGATGATGAGAAACCATAGCAGGAGTAACCTTTTTCTGGAAGAATGTAGTGGCGGGTTGTTGGTGCTAATGAATCCTTCTATCTGGTACAAGACAATTGCACAAAGGAGAATGTAGTATAAATGTTGTATGCACTAAGAGCATTAAGGGAAGGAGGATTTGAGGTAGAGGGATGGAGAGAGAGGAAGAGGAGAGCTTAGGCCTGGGGTAATTTGGGAGTCATGAAAATGTGCCTAGGAGGGAAGGATGAGGACGAGAATGTACCGATTAGGGGTTTGGAAGAGGGATAGAGGTGGAGTAAAAACGAGAGATAAATCCATTTGTATAAGCTTAAGTTTTGGGTTGTAGTAGGGTGGGGTAAAGGTATTGAAATAGAGGTGAGTCTATATGTTTTTCCATATTTAACTGGGTGGTGCAACATGAATTGTTTAAGAGATTTTAGTGTTATTTATATGGGATGATAAAGAGTAAATAAAAATAGTTAAGAGGAGAGACAACATCCAACCATGTCTTCAAAAGGTTCTATAGAAAAGGTGACTACATAGCATTTATTAATGAGGTGATCAAGGTCATCTTGTTGTATCCAAGCTAGTTGGAAATTAGAATGATGTGGAGTAGTGGGAAGTTGAATATACTTGACATAATTACGGGAAATGAGGTTTTTTGGGCTTCCATTATAAAGGATTATGGTAGTGATTTGATATTTCATTTGATAATTGTAAGCAAAAAGAAGATGTGTATATGATGCATCATGTTCTTTGGTCAATAAAAGTACGGATGGATCTACTTCAATAAGGTTGGGAAGAGGGATGATTTTGGGTTTAGGAGAAGGATTGGTTAATGGAGGCACCTCACAATATTTAAGGGTTTTTTCAAGAGTGTATAATGCATTAGATTTCACTGGATGTTGTAAGAATCTATAATATGCTACATCATGGTTTTTAGTTTTATGACAACAAATAAGAGGGATGATTTTGGGTTTAGGAGAAGGATTGGTTAATTGAGGCACCTCACAATATTTAAGGGTTTTTTCAAGAGTGTATAATGCATTAGATGTCACTGGATGTTGTAAGAATCTATAATATGCTACATCATGGTTTTTAGTTTTATGACAACAACACCATTCTATATTATTAGAAGAGCTAGTGTTACCACTATAAAGATTGGAAGGACAACTTGAAGGGGTATGTAAGGGCCATGAGGAGTTGTGTGAGGGAGAGAATGAATGTTAATGTTAGGTTTAGGGTTAGAAAAGGTAATGCAATGAGGTTTCATATATAATTTGGGTTCCATGTGAGAGTTGAAGGTGGTTATTTCTAACAATGCTACATCATTTAAAAAAATATTTAGCATACTAGAATTAAATTTAAACACAAGTACCTCCAAAATCCATGATCTAGAGTTGGAGTTCGAGCTTGGTGAAAATTTCTATAGACTATTGTACACTTTGACCTTGATATTGGAAAAGTTATAACTAGATATTAAGCTTGACCAATAAATTGGAAGATAAAAATGTCATCTCAAAGCTTGGCACAAAATGTCCTAACTAGTGATGCATCCATCCTGAATTTTCAATGGTGGATTGTTCATGATCGATGTAGAATTAATGTGAGACTCCCATGAGGCTTAAGTATTCCCTTCTAAGTGGTTTTATGTAAATAGTAATATTTAATCTTGAATCATGTGTAGTCAAGTTTGAAAATAGGTAGTTATGTTGTAGATTGATAAATCAAAAATATTATATTGAGGTTAATATTTGATGATTGAACCAAAGAAAACCCTTGCTTAAACATATAGCTAAGTTAAAAATGAAAAAGTGGTGAATCTACTAATAGAAATTGACTGGGAAACTATTACTAATAGAAATTGACTACGAGACTATTGAGGAGATTTGGAAGGAGGCACCTATGGTGGAATCACCTAGGGTGGGATGACAACCTACCAAATCCCAAAAGGTTATGTATATATGAGCAGCCTCTAGATTGAGTGAAGTAGATCTATGTAGTATTTGAATATGACTTTGTTAGGTGAAGCTAGTGGTCAAAGAAACAACAAAGGAATGACGTCAAAGGAATCAAAATATTTAAAAGAGTTGAAGTGGGAATATGGGGTGGGACGTTGATTTCCAAAACAAATCCTAATGTTGAATGAAACAAGAAGGAATATACAAAAAAAAATGATACCAAATAATAAAACATAAATATGGTTGAAAATTAAACATAAAGATAAATAAGGGAACATTATATTTGATCTAAAAAGAAACCCAATTATAACAAACAAAACCTAGAAAATATAAGAGATAAAAATAATAAATAGGTATCATACTTTATTCATCCAAGAAATGGTTTCTAAGAGATAATAATAATACATAGCTATCATACTTTATTCATCTAGGAAATGGTCTCTTTGT
The DNA here is from genome assembly GCA_010110895.2 of Picea sitchensis. Lineage (NCBI taxonomy): Eukaryota > Viridiplantae > Streptophyta > Pinopsida > Pinales > Pinaceae > Picea > Picea sitchensis. The sequence goes on from SNQJ01S0000153.1 coordinate 700,193, forward strand.
ATTTTTATAGTTTCACAAGGTTTCAAATGCTAACCTCCCAACAAAACTAAATAATAAACTAAATTCACACAGGTTGAAGACTTTATTGAATGAAACTCACTTTATCTTGGATAATTCACCTACAAAAACCTAAAGTTGAAAATATTTGTAATAAAAGTGAATTTTATAACTTATTTTAATTCATATAAAATAAAATCCAAATTGTTGAATATTTGTAATAAAATTGAATTCTATAACTTATTTTAACTCATAAAAAATAAAATCTAAATTGTTCGATATCCCTAACTCATTTTATAATTAAAAAAAAATTCATATTTTCATTAGATATAAGAAGTATATTCATTTTTTAAAACTTTTTTCTTACATTTAATATATTGTTTCCAATATATTATTTACATGTTTACTTACCAATTTTCATAATATTTTTTTTCTTTTTTAACCTCTAAAAACTACTCTTAACTCTTAAAATATATTAAACTTCCTTCTCATAATACTTTTTCCTTCTTAACCTTCAAAAACTACTCTTAAAATAAAAATATATAAAACTTCCTTCTCCTAATACTTTTCCATCTTAACTTAAAAACTACACTTAAATAAATTGTACTTCCTTTTTTTATGTTTTTAAAATTCTTTTTTATGTTTCTAAAATTCTTATATACACAATTAAATTAAAATACCATATCCAACATTTACAAGACTGAAAACATTAAAATACCCTTTTTAGTTGTTTATTACTAAGTCATATAATGTTCAACTTTACAGTAATTGTTTATTACCAAATCATATAATTTTCAACTTTAGAGTAATTTAAAAACACTATTATAAATATAGAGTATTAAGTAAACATCATTAAACACTTGTATGTATATTCATGTCACTACAGAAAATTTTACAATATGAATTGCATATACATCGTTAAAGCTAAAAGTAATACAAGCACTTCCAAACAGTATTTGGGCTTGGATATACATAACTTAAAAAGCAAAATATCGACCTTTAAATCTTCTTATCAAAATTACAGAAAATATTAAACTGTAATCTCTGCAATCTGCATATGTATCTTAATTATTAGACAGGAAAGAGTAAACATCGAACATGAATTCGGCAGAACCCCACAACGGACTTCCTTGTGAATAGGCGCTCCGTGATCATAAATTCCAGAAATAGTAAGCGATAATATGAGTGAGGTCAATATTTTATTAATATTATAAATCCTATTACCGGGAAGAGTTTTGTACAAATCCAAACTAAACCGGGAAGAGTTTTGTACAAATCCAAACTAATCGGAGAGGCCGACTGTGGCTGCATGGTCGAGGTATTTAAAGGCGGTCTCTGAGGAGGACTGAACATCTTTTCAGGTAGTCTATAACAGAAATTCTGAGAATCGACGCTAAGGAGGGGAAGATCTTTCAAAATAGTCGGATACAAAAGGCGCTGTGACAGGAATAGGAAATTGGGTGAGAAAGGGGAGAACGGTGTGATTAGAAGGGGGCAGTTTTAAAATCTCCTGAGAAAGTTACTGCAGACTGAGCAAGGTCGGTGGCTTCAGCTTCGAAAGCCCTGCTCTAGATTTCCTGATTCCTATCAATTTTCGTAATTGACGATGAAGTTGTTGGATTTACATCAGAAGTTTCATTACCAATACGAGACGACCCCATATTCAAATATACAGATTCAGCAAGCTGAGATGAAGTTGTAGCATCAGAGGTTTGGCGTATTACCGTGCACTGATCGGCTGTCAGATTTTCACTTTTCGCGCTACAAGAATGAGTATCGGACGAGGATGAGCTCCCTGTGAGGCGTTGCACGAGAGTCATAAAATCCTGCACTTCCGCGTGGATGATCTGAGGAGAGTGCATGTGGATTATGACTGGTTCTGATCTGCTGATCATCGGGATGGAAGGAACAGCTGAAACAGCAGGGACAGACTTTCCAATTTTGTGAGACTCCCTACAGATCTTCAGAGGAGGAGGTCGCGGTCCCTGCAACTCCTTCCTAGGATCTCGCGAGCTCGTTTGGTAAGAATTCATGATTATAATATTCAGAGCCGGTGAAAGAAAAGTTGATTATATTCACCAATTCACGGGTAAACAAAATATTAGCAATCCAAGTCAAGTCAATGCGGCGTGATCTCACTGAAGTCTTCAAGTCTTCGCACATTACTTTCACGTCCCGCATTAAACACTTAAGTCGCTGTCCATATCGGAAGGCTTATCCTCAGCTTTTCATATAAAGAAAGAAATATAATCTATTGAGAAAACAAAAGAGTTGTTGTGACCTTCACATTGACAATGCCCTGTGCGGTTCAAGTTGCAGGCGGATAGACCAAAGACGGCCGGGGGGGGGGCTGATTTTTGAATTCTAAAGCCTCAAGGTTACTGTTGATATTTGACTTCTAGAAGGTATTCCGTTGGCCTATCGAAGCATATTCAGAAAGAAAAACGCACCAATATCTTGTTACTAAACGGAGGGAACTCGTTCAACAAATGAGATGTAATCCACCGATTGTTTTTTTGGAGAGCATTCCTATCTAAAAAGTCTGATCTCTAACCCCAACATTTGAGACAGTAGATATTTTACTTTGTGTCTTTATCCAAGTGACGGGAACTTATTGACCGTTTTGAGGATCATCAAAGTTTATCTAAAAACTGAACCAAGAAAGCCCAAAATGTAGATATTCACGATTATAAAAGTTGTTTTCAAAATGAAAACTGAAACTGCAGGTACCTTCCCCTCCTTTCTCGGGAAAGCGGCTTCGCTCCTTCCCCTCCTTCGTCGGGAAAACAATAAATCCCTGAATTACTTTTTTCGTGTGGGGCAGAGGGTAAGAGTCCTCTATTTAAGAGAAATAGAGTGTTAAACGCTCCTTCCCCTTTGGGAAAGCGCTCGCGCAGCGCAGTTCAAACGTTGTTAACCATTTCAAATTATTTATGCATTTTCAAATTTGGAGATTAATATGATCCATATACTTGTTATATCAAATCATTCATACATTTTATAACTTGTTGTAAACCAATATAATTTTAAGTAGCATATCTGCAAATTTGTGGCTAGTGAACATTGAAAGGTTTTGGTTGGTCCAGAAAATGAAAAGTGGATTCAAGTCTCTCCACTGTGTAACAAAATCTTAATCTTTATTAATCACTAAGAGGTGGCAATAAGCTAGCCACCATAGTAAATTTTAAATATGATCATGTAAAAGTAAAAAAAAAAAAACATGTAAAGGGATGCCTTTATAATAGTGAGGAAGTTAGTGGTTGAAATCACAACCATTGATTTATTGGTATGAACATAATTGTTATAAGTTTATTTTTAACTGAGAGTTGGTGATAATTTATTGGATATGCAGATTTGAGTAGTTAAGCTTGTATAGAGTATTTCAATGTTTTTACATGTTTTTAAAAACCATAAATCCATTTATGCATTTAAAAATGCAATTTAAACAACAAAACAAGATATTTTCAAAATTATATCTACCTAATTCAATAGACATTATTTGAGATTTGGTGATAAGTTATTGGATTTGCAGATTTGACTGCTTAAGTTTGTATAGAGTATTCATATGTTATCTACCTAATTCAATTGAAAAATGTCAAAACATTATTTGAGATTTGGTGATAAATTATTGGATTTGCATATTTGAGTGGTTAAGCTTGTATAGAGTATTCCAATGTTTTACCATGTTTTTAAAAACCATAAATCCATTTATGCATTTAAAAATGCAATTTAAACAACAAAAAAAGAGATTTATGTCAAAATTATATCTACCTAATTCAAATGAAAAATGTCTAGACATTATTTGAGATTTGGTGATAAATTATTGGATTTGCATATTTGAGTGGTTAAGCTTGTATAGAGTATTCCAATGTTTGTCCATGTTTTTAAAAATGATAAATCCATTTATGCATTTAAAAATGCAATTTAAACAATAAAAAAAGAGATCAAAATTATATCTAAGTAATTCAATTGAAAAATGTCCAGACATTATTTGAGATTTGGTGATAAATTATTGGATTTGCAGATTTAAGTGGTTAAGCTTGTATAGAGTAGTATTCCAATGTTTTTCCATATTTTTAAAATCTATAAATCCATTTATACATTTAAAAATGCAATTTAAATAACAAGAAAAGAGATTTATGTCAAAACTATGTCTACTTAATTCAATTAAAAAATGTTTTTAAAAAAAATAAATCCATTTATATATTAAAAAAATATAATTTAAAAAAAATAAAAATAAAATTCTCTCAAAATTATATCTACCCAATTCAATTGAAAAATGTCAAGAAAATGCCCTCCAAATAGTGTCAAATGATTACGCTTCACTAGAGTCATCCAATATGTGACCAAATATTTACTCTTTGAATTATTTTTGAGGAGGCAAAGGGTAATAAGTACAAAGTTTATCATTCTTTTGTTGACTTGGGTTGGAAGCCAGTACTATGTGTCTTCAAGATTCGAAACTTCACACAGGTGATCTCACTGGTTTGTTGGAGGTATTAATTTTTACCTACCAACAACCACTAAATTTCTAGAGAGTTCCAGTGACAGCCCACCGATGGTGAGAGCACGGTGCTAGATATTTCTGCTGTGAGAACTCTCCAGATTGTCTAGAATCTTCTAAAGCCTCTATAAATATGAGGCAAATGTAATCGCGTTGATCATCGAGAAATACACTTCTCTATTTGTTCTTTATTGTTTGTCTGTGTTATTTTTCTGCTTCTGCCCCCTTCAATTTGGTATCAGAGCACAGGACTGGGCTCACTCCCTCACGGGAGGGCCCAGGATCCCGAGAGGAGTCCCGCGTGATGTTGAGGAGAGCCGTGGGAGCTGAAGTCCCGCATAATGTTTTGCTGAGAGATTTGGAGAGCTGAGGAAGCCACAGCTTCCAAAGTAGCAGTGAAGGTCGTGAAGCATTGAAGAGAGGGTCGTGAGTCTTAAGAGAGCTAATGCCGCAGAGAGTTGGAGAAATCTGCTGCCAGGAAGAAAGACGTAGAGCCGCCCCCATTTTTGTTCCTTTCGCTGCAATTGTTAAGGATCCGCGGAGCAGCAGAGTCCGTGAGGGCCAAGGGTTCGTTCCGCTGAATTCCAGAGTCTGCTCAAACTTATTTTTTCTTCAGGGTTTCGCAGTAGTAGCAGAGGAAAATAATGGCGAGCCAGGTGATTTTTAAACACTGGAGTAGAAGCTGGTCGAATATTATCGATATTTCGCTCATTGTTGCAACATCACAAGGATACAAGGAGATAAGAGACACGCAGAAGGAGTTCAGCATCTGACAGGTCCATGCGCGGGAGAGGCCGAACCCATTACAAGGGTTTGTTGCACTTTGATCAGTCGAGATGGGGGAATCCGAAGAGAGTTTGGGCGAATCTCAAGTCAGTTGTTGTGTTGTGTTGGAGCAGGCAAAAAAAGCACCTTGCTACAGATGCTGACAAAGACCTCAAGAAGAAGATCGACCTTGTCTATCAGCTCAACATCTCACCCAAGAAAATTGGTATAGAAGAGGAGGTGTTTGTTGTGGACCTCAAGAATGGAAAAGTCACTAAAGGACCATATGAAAGAAAGCGAGATGCAACATTTTACTTTGTGGACAATGATTTCCTTGCTATGGTTACGGGCGAGATGAACCCCCAGATCACATTTAAGAGGGGTAATATTAAGGGCCAAGGCGGAGATTGACGTTCTCACCTAGCTCTGTAAATTTTTATCTATTTCCACAAGGAGTCTTTGAGCTTTGTTTTGATTGGGACTATATTTGTTTCTTATGTAGAGTCTGTCTTCAAATTTGTATATGGTTGTTAAAGAGACTGATAATGAATTTACTTCTGCTACTGCTGTTAAGGCTTGTGTTAACCTCGCAGATGTAGAGATGTGAAGCAGTGTTGTTGTGTTAAAAATGGCTATGTGGGGTTCAGTCTTAGAAATTGAGTTAAGTTGTAAAAGATAAGAGTCAAGTTCAAATGAGAGAAGGTCAAGGTCAAGGTCAAGTGGCTGAGTCTTTGAATGAGTTTAAAAGTTTTGTGAAAAAGAGTCTTGAAATGTAAGTATGTGAAAATCAGTCTGTTAAAGTTATGTCCAAATCAAATAATAAGTGATGTAAAAACATGGCAAGTGGTGAGTCAATTAAATTTGCCAATCCATTGTCATAGGTTGTCTTGTTGGATCTTGATCAAATCCAACAAGAAACATATCCATATTGAAAAGAGAAACAAGATGGTGAAAGACAAGGATGAAATTCTCTAGTTGGAAGAGGTAAAGAACAAAGAAGACTTCAAATGAAGTTATGTAATGCTTAATGGGCATATGTAATGGGCTTGTAATTTGTTGGGCATTTAGTAAAGAATGTGGAATTTTTGTACCTGAGATGAAATGATGCATATATGATGTAAGGGGTGCATGATCGGTAGTACCCGACACCCTAGAGGTTTTTGAGTTGTAAAGCTTAGCCATAGGCAAGGCAAGCTATATTCCCCAGGTGTTTAGTAAGCCATGTTAAGACAGGCCTACATGGATTAGAGTTACCATGTAGAGTGTATCCCTCTTAGGCATAAAGAGTGGATGTGGCATCAAGCTATGGAATTAACCACTAGATAGGTACGAGGGTGGTAAGGTGTACTTGTATCTAAGTTTGATGGTGATCAGAGAAGTTAGATCTTCGATTAAGGGGAGGATTGTGAGATTAAGTAATCTCAAAGTGTGAGTTGATTGGGACCATGTTATGATTAAAGAAGTCTAATGCATTGTTGAACCATGTATGTGAAAAGGATACCTAGAGAACTGGCGAGTACAGCGGATGGTACCCATGTATCTCGGTAGATGGATCTCTTTTTATATGGACATCAATGATCAAGTTGTTTTGCAGGTACAAAAGAAGAAGCAAAAATGATGAAACTCAAGTGAGCGTGTGTTGTGTAATAAAGTAGCAAATTAAAGGAAGCCCAACCATATGAAGATAGAAATTGAAGATGATGACATGAATCAGATAAAGACCTAACCAAGACATGTATTCACTAAGGAGGAGACATTGCATATCAAAGGAGCAACTTGCAAAGGTTGTGGGCACAAGACTAATTTGAGTATTTAAGAGAAGCATTGAGCATTATAAATATTGATGTAAGATGTAATTGGTAGTAGAAATTAGGGGGGAGTGTTGGAGGTATTAATTTTTACCTACCAACAACCACTAAATTTCTAGAGAGTTCCACTGACAGCCCACCGACGGTGACAGCACGGTGCCAGATATTTCTGCTGCGAGAACTCTCCAGATTGTCTAGAGTCTTCTAAAGCCTCTATAAATATGAGGCAAATGTAATCGCGTTGATCATCGAGAAATACACTTCTCTATTTTTGTTCTTTACTGTTTGTCTGTGTTATTTTTCTGCTTCTTCCCCCTTCAATTCTCTCAAAATTATATCTACCCAATTCAATTGAAAAATGTCAAGAAAATGCCCTCCAAATAGTGTCAAATGATTACTCTTCACTAGAGTCATCCAATATGTGACCAAATATTTACTCTTTGAATTAATTTTGAGGAGGCAAAGGGTAATAAGTACAAATTTTATCGTTTTTTTGTTGACTTGGGTTGGAAGCCATTACTATGTGTCTTAAAGATTCAGAACTTCACACAGGTGATCTCACCGGTTGTCATATGATATGAAGTAATAATTATTTATAAACCAATGAGTCACGCCTTCTTAATCGTTCTACGTGACATTGTTCTACCAATCCACTTATTTACATTCGACTAGTGTAAGATGGAAGTTTTCATGATTTGATATATAAAGGGCACGAGTTCAAGTAGTAATATGCTATTGTGTTCTATATATTTGGGCCTTTAGCATGGATTTAATAGTACAAACAAGACTTAGCAAAGGTTATACAATATTAACAACCTAAAGAGACATTTCTTCTATTTTAAATGCTTCGGCGAGGGTTTTTCTTATCCACAATTTGCTTACCTTCTTGAGTCATGTGATCCATAGAATTTTGGACATGTCTAATCGACATCTCAATAATTGTAAACACATGCTTTGGAGGCTTTAATGTAAATTTCACTCTCATTGTTGTTAGAATATATATTCAAGTTTTATCCCTACAATTTTCTATGGAGCACATTAGAAAATTATGCAGTTCTCATTTGTATATGTTGAATATTAACATAGGGATACCTTCTTCTTTTTTTCTAAGAATATTGACATACATGGACCTTTTTTTTTTTCTAAGAATATTGACACATATGGATTTTTTTTTTTTTTGGAGGTTTGCATGGATTCTCATCATCATGTTTTAATTTCACCTTGTTGATGCAAAATTTCATACTTAGGATTTCTTAAGTCAATTTTAGTATGTTGCATGAGAGTTCATATAGTGGAACTTTGTTTTTTATGTCATATACTATGGATGGAACATCAAAATCCATGAGAGTATTGTACTTTCTAACTTTCTCTCCATGAGCATGAGTTAAAGGAACATATTGTTGATTAAGGTTGGTTTTCATTGATGCCAATCCTTGAACAAAGTTCGATAGAGAATTTCAATATCACAAAGGTTTGGGTAATGGACCCAATGATGTTTCATGTATAATGGTATGAGTTTTAATATATTTGAAGATAATACTATTCTATATGGATATTGCATATCATTCCATTTCTGGTGGTATGTGGAAATTCACAGTACGCCTCATGGTTAGAGAGTTATGGCCATGAGAAGTTGGAGCACCCAGGTTTGGGTAATGGACCCAAGTTTGTTTGATGGATAATGGTATGATTTTTGATATATTTTCAGGTAAGAGTATTTTATATGGATAGTACACGTCATGCCATTTCTGGTGGTATGTGGAACGTCACATAACTCCTCACAGTTTGATAGTTATGGCCTTACGAAGTTGGAGGACCCTCATATGTCATCTAGAAGCCCCAAAAGGTCAAAGTAGTCAAAGTGGTTTAAGAGATTTTAGAAGGTAAATAGTAAAGTGAAGTGATGAGTGTACTATAACTCAAATCAAATAAAAAATAAATTATTTTAATAATAAATTTAATGGATAATTTAGAAGTGGGTTAACCCTAAAATAAGGAAAATGGGCAAAGTGACCTAGAAGATGCTTCTAAGGAAGCTAGTTGGAGAGTATAAATAAGAGGAAAGGCTCTCTCATTTTACATCACACTTGAGAATATTTAATATATATAGGTGACTGAGGTAACCAAAGGATATCTAAGTCGAATTTCAGAGGGAAGGTGAAGAAAATAAGGTCAGAATTCAATGGAGGATAAATTCTTTTGATGATGCTTTCTAAGGTGTCTTTCTAAGGTGTTTCAGGTAAAAACATCATAACTTCTTTATAACAGATCTAAATTCAGTAAGACAAAATATGTTGGTTATATTACAGTCTATAGTATTCATTGTAACATTTTCGGATCCATTCAACAAATATTTTGTGCAGGGGCATGCTCTACAAGGTCGCTCTCTAAAATAAGTTAGAATTCAGGAAGGTATGCCATTTTTGCTATAACTCCTTTTCTGAGAGTTTCCAAGTAGTGACACCTAGATGAATTGCATAAAACAAACTGAATAACATTGTGTACTATTTTCATATCTTTATTCATTACAAGTATATAGTTATGATTATTTCAAGTTAGGATTGTTGACCAATCCCAAAATAGTCATGTGAGACTAAAGAAAAGTTTGATGAAAATGCTAGTCTCTTGTTGTGAAATTTAAGGAAGGTTTGCAGGTATGTGATCATATACACCATGTCTATTACATAGTTACAAATCATATTTGGATGATGAAATTGATGAGGGCTTTTGGTTAAGGTACATGTTGGGTACATGGTTGAGACAAGTAGTTTATGATTTAGCACATACATGAGGTGTATAGTTGATGATGTTGGTACATATTGATGAGTAGTTGAAACATGATTTGTACATACTTGGTACATGGTTGGATGCACTTCTTTATGGTACAGGTTGATTACAGGTTGTTTGGTATAGGTTGGTGCATGGTTGATGCACTTGTTTATGGTACAGGTTGATTACAGGTTGAGGTACAGGTTGATGCATGGTTGATGGATGGTTCAGGTTTATTGGTACATGTTTACAACAGTATATCTCATAGTGATAGTGTGATAGTGGTTCCATTATTCTAGTTCTACTTCAAGGCGGTTGGACGAGGCAGGGACATGTGGTTGTAGCCACCTTCGGTTGTAGCCGAAGAACATAGGGGGTTGTAGCCTCCTTCTAGATTGAGAACATAAGGGGTTGTAGCCTCCGTTTGGTTGTAGTCATAGAATAGGGGATTTGGAGCTTGCCTCAGTTTGTAGCCTAAGTAAGAATGGGGTTGGAACCTCCTTCCAGTTGTAGTTGGAAAAAAAAGGAAGTTTGTGCTTCCAATGAATGTAATTCTTCAAGACATATAAGAAAAAACATTATGTGGTTTTCTCTCACATTGGGTTTCCATGTAAAACAATGGTGTATTGTGTATGTGTATGATTGTTCATTTGTTCATTTCTTATTTACTCTAGAATTATTGGCTGATAATGCTACATTGATATAACACTTGGATTATATGGTTAAAAAGGATTAAATTGCTCTATTACTGATTCAACCCCCCTCCTGGTAATCCAACAATTGGTATCAGAGAAGGTTCCTTCATAAATCAGTTTAACCACTGAAAGGTAGATCATGGACATAAAGAACTTGTATAAAAATGGAATACAACAGTTCAATGGACATAAATATGAATTTTGGAGCATAAGGATGAAACCATATATACATGCACAGGGATTTGAAATTTGGAAATCAATTGTAGATGGATACACAACACCAACAATTTTACCAACAAATGACAAAGTAGTGAAACTCGGTCAGAATATGTAACGCCCTCCTCGTTATGACGACAAACCTCATATAACAAGTGCAAATTTTGTTTTTTTGCTTTGAAAAGTGTGTGCGTGCATGTAGAAGGGAAACAAACACATTTGACTCTGCATCGCCACCCTACGACAAACAAGACACAAACCATGACGAACACAACAAGACGACATAAGACGCACAACAAGTAACTACATGCATTTAACGATGATCAATCGACAATAAGTAAGACTAACTACCCACCCGTCCTACCCTACAATGGTTAGGACCTCCAAGACACATAAGCAACGCTCAAGCCTAGGTTCCCATCGATTTTAACCATTTAAGGTCTCAGGGATGGCAACTGTTCTGAGGAACATGGAGGTGTCTACATCCCGCCCAACACAAGTAGACCAAGCACACAGAAGGTTTACCAACCAAGTACAACATTATTTAAATGAACAACAACCCTCATTTACTAACTCATAATAATGTATTGTACTTAATTCAAGGACATTCCACCATATATGTTTATCAATAACAATAAAAATTACAGTAATGCTTCCATGAAATAATAAACACATTACATTTATATCACATTAACTTTGAAAAAATAACAATCACCTTACATTTTATGTGTTATCCATAACAATAAAACTACAATATCATTTCCATAAAATGACAGCACCATTTTATTTTAAGTTACAATAACTTTGCAAGAATAACAAACACATTACAAGACAATGATAATTAATAAAGCCAGTAAGGAAATTAACATAGCTTATTCCAACCTCCACTACGAGCCCTGCAATGCATGTCTAAAGAACATAATATCATAAGGTACAATCTAAATCCACCTTGAAACAATTGCCTTTGTGAATTTTAATTTTTCAAGAGTCATCATAGTTCCATCTAAATCAATTTACCTTAAAATGTTATTGTTGTTATAAAAATTATAATTCAAATCACTAACCAATAATCATGGGGAATATATACAACAATGTCCGAGGATTTAAATCGTGTATATCTTCACAACCTTTACACACAAATTCCTCATCCCATTGGTAAGGATAATAGTAACAATGATATTAATAATTGTTATTATTATTATTATTAATAAAGAAAACACTTCATCAATCTAATTATAATAATCATTTTTAAAATCTTAAACCATCTCATAATCATGCAAAGATATCTAAAACGGTTCTACAATATTCATACCCTTCATCCAATAATAATGAAACTCTACACTTGATAGATCATGTGCATTTTTTATGCCCCATATAACATGCTAGAATAAATTAAAAGTTAAAACAAAAGATAACGGTGGAATAACGATATTAAGATCTATCCAAATAAAATTTATAGAGAAAAAGGTGAAAACATACGAGACAGTGGATATCTTATCGGTCTATCTTTGGTATTAATAAATAATTGAGGGTTGAGGCAAGGGATAAAAGTTTACTACACCTGTAAATATCCAAAAGGGATAAAGGTAAAAGGAAGTAGCAAGATTAACAAAGGATAGTTGTCACCGTAAACCAAAATAGAAGCTGGGAATTTACCCTATATGAAGGAGTTGAAACACTGTTAATGGATAATCAAAAGAAAATGGTGTCACCATAAGGATGGGATTGTCGTCAAGTAAAATTTATTTAAAATCCTTGTGGGTACACCAGTGCATACAGTTAGAAACAATCCAGAAAATAAGGATGAAACGTTATGCCTATAATTAAGAAACAATCCATAAATTAGATAAATCGTTGTGCATATGTTATGAGACAATCCAGAAATCAATGATAGTTTAAGGAGGGAGAACGTCGTTTTCCAGGGATGGAGGTTGCCAGAGACGAATTTACAAAACAATACAAAACGAAAATGCCCAACACCCATTGCAGAACGAATTCTCTGAACTAATTTTACAAAAATGGAAATGCCAATACACTCATTGCTAGAACGCATTCTCAGAACTAAATTTTACAAACAGAAATGCCAATACACTCATTTCTAGAACAAATTCTCAAAACAAATTTTACAAAACGAAAATGCCATTACACTCATTGCCATAACGAATTCTCAGAACTAAATTTTACAAAAATGGAATGCCAATACACTCATTGCCAGAATGAATTCTAAGAACTAAATTTTACAAAAACAGAAATGCCAATACACTCATTGCCAAAATGAATTCTCAGAACAAATTTTACAAAACGAAAATGCCAATACACTCATTGCCAGAATGAATTCTCAGAACTAAATTTTACAAAAACGGAATGCCAATACACTATAGCCAGAACGAATTATCAGAACTAATTTTACAAAACGAAAATGCCAATACACTCATTGCCAAAACGAATTCTTAGAACTAAATTTTACAAAAACAGAAATGCCAATACACTCATTGCCAGAACGAATTCTCAGAGCAAATTTTACAAAACGAAAATGCCAATGCACTCATTGCCAAAACAAATTCTCAAAACTAAATTTTACAAAAACAGAATGCCAATACACTCATAGCCATATTTAAAAACGCCCCCAATCATATATAAATGCCCACAGTCATGTATAAATTCCCACATTAAAACAAAATGCCCACAGTCATATAGAAACACCCATTATAATTTATAAATGCCTACAACAATACAAAATGCCCACAATAATATATAAACGCCCCCATTATTACAAAACGCCCATAGCCATATATAAAAACGCCCACAGTCAGCTATAAACGCCCACAGTCATATATAAATGCCCACATTAAAACAAAACTCCCACAGTCAGATATAAACACCCACCGTAATTTATAAACGCCTAAAGAACACCAATAAGAAATTGCAGCCAATAGTAAGAGAATGTCAGAGCCAAGGATAACACATCGAAAGGATTGTGGGGTTATAATAGTCTAGGCGTAGAAAACAACAACAAGGAAACGGGACGATCCAAAATTCAACACATCAATCATCATCATAAGGATTCATATAAAACTTTAAACAATTTTCCTTTTATTCTTAAAAAAACAAACGGACTTGTGTAACTGTGACCGACGACGAATAACCCGAAGACACTATCCCGCACTTGAGCTCTGTGCCGCTCCCACTTGTCGACCGCCAAGACCTCACCGGTACCTTCCAGCCAACGCTAGGGGTACTCTGCTTCCCCCTTAGCCCCCCGAGCCGCAAAGGGGCCACACACTATATAGATGGTATGTCTAGCTCCCAGCTCACCTCGCAAGGCCGAGCTACCACTCCTATCCGAGATGGGAAAGCCCAACTCCCCACAAGTAATCAGTCAAGTCACAAATCTGACAGCGTAACGTTACGCTAACAATCGATCCCCCTCTTCCTTCTCTTTCCTTTCTTTTATAGAGTTTTTAGAACTTCCATCTTTCCCTAAATCACATTTAAATTAAGTTTTAATAAAAATCTTCTAAATATTCTCCTTTGCACAAGTGTCATCCATCCCCCACGTTTCTCCATTAACTATTTTCTTTAATTTATTAAATTGTCTTATTTCCCTCACCCACCTAGAGTTTCTCCTAAAATTACTCCTAGGTGTTCCCAGATTCCCTCACAGGTTTAAATACTTTCCCTAAAATGAAGTTGTTAATTTAGTTCAAATTAGAAGGTTCTTAATTGTAGATTCTTTACTATGTTGACCTCGCTTTTTACCAAAAGTTCCCCTCTTTCTCTTGTTATGTTTCCTCCATTCCTTAGTTTCCTAATTTTTATTATTCCTTTCTTTCCCCTTTTTATTAGATCCAAAATGGCAGTTGCGGTATTTACTCTTTTCCTTTTATTATTAATTTAATATCTTTTTACACTTTCACAAGTTAAATAATTTATTTCTTCTTTACCTTTGATATCCACAGATTTTAATTAAGTTCTTACTCTCTTCATTTTACCCAAAAATTTATGAAGT
>SNQJ01S0000153.1:715005-814889 GCA_010110895.2 Picea sitchensis
ACTCTCTTCATTTTACCCAAAAATTTATGAAGTCCACAACTATTACTTAAGTGGTTTTTAGTTTAAAATTTATTATTTTATTTTTATAAGGTATTTTTCTTAAGGGTAGACAAAATTTTACCCCTAGCGAAGTTTTAGACTTATGAATTAGATTCTGAATTAGGCGACATTTTAATTAGGGAAGTTTTTTTTAAATTTCTTAATGAGATATTAGTCTTAGGAGATTTAGGCTCGTTCCTTTAACATCATCAACGCGACGTGCCCTTCAGGACGCACTATGTGCTCCAAGGGTGCCACTCGCCTCTAGTATTTCTTTTGCGTGACATGCCCTTCAGGACGCACCACGTTCTCCAAGGGTGCCACTCGCCTCTTGTGATTCTTTTGCGCGACGTGCCCTTCAGGATGCACCACGTGCTCCAAGGGTGCCACTCACCTCTTGACTGATTAATAGACATCAATAACCCCTGGAGTCAACACTCTGTCAGGTGAACTTGTGGGAGACTAAGGGCTTCTAAGGAATAAGGCCCCCGCCTTATTGCGCACCCTTTAGAATCATTGTGAGTGACTATCGCAATCTTCCCTCACGACATCGTGGGTCCTCTCAAACTAGGTAATCATTAACCTACAGTTCGAGCCACGGTGGGAGTGCTAGTAGGCTCTGGCAGGGATGTTGTCCACACCTCTACCTCAACCTCTCTGGTAGTTGTGTGTGTGGCCCCTTTACTCCATATGTCAGTCTGGTCGGCAAGCTATCGTCAACCTACATCATCAACAATTATGTCAGAACATGTCCACAACATACCATCTAATCAAATGTACTAAAATCATAGTAAAACCATCAAACCCCAATAGCACACTCCCTGGCTCGATCTAGAGTCCAAAGGGTTCTGTCGATGCCTCTGCATCCTCAAGGTCCAAAACCCTGCACACTCAGTAAAACCGAGTCAATAGCACATGTCTATGTCAATGCAGTAAACCATCATGTCATCTACCATAACGCATCATAATCAAGGACAAATGTTTTAATATCATAATAGTCTGGATCACTTGCGAGCAAGTGTCCTCAAAGAATAAGTTTTCTCAGTGCGCCAGAGCGGGATGTTACAGAATAATTTCAAATCCAAAAATGCACTTGTGAATGGTCTTAGTGAAACAGTATTCACCAAAGTTGTACATTGTAAATCCGCTAAAGATATTTGGGACAAACTTCAAAATATGTATGAAGGACATTCAAAAGCCAAAGCAGCAAAGCTTGAAACTTACAGAGGTCAGTTCAAACAACTTAAGATGAAGGAAGATGAGAATATTGCAGCTTACTTTTTATGAGTTGATGAAAAAGTAAATGCAATCATAGGATTGGGAGAAGAAATCAAATAATTTGTAATTGTTAAAAAATTACTAAGATCTCTTCCTATGAGATTTGACCCTAAGATATCGACACTAGAAGAAATATCAGATTTAAACTCAATAAGCATGAATGAATTGCATGGAATCTTCACAGGATATCAAATGAGGACTGAACAGGAAAATCCAGATATAAAAGAAGCAACCTTCAAAGCATCCAAAAAGTCAAAGCAAAAGGGAAGACAAAAAGAAAAACATATCAACAGTGGTGATGTCTCAGAAGATGATGAAGAAGTGGCCAACTTTGTCAAAAGAATAAACAAGGGAACCGACAGTAGGTATAGAGGTAATCTTCCTTTAATTTGTTTTAATTGTGATGGTATTGGTAATTTTTCTAACAAATTTCATTATAAGAAAAAAAGAAATGATGAAGGTTACTCAAAAGGGAAACAAACATATAAAGGAAAAGGAACCAAAAATAAAGTTTTCAAGAAAAGTGTATGCACCAAAGAAGACATCTCATCATTAGACGAAGATGAAGTCAGTGACAGTGAGACAGAAAGAGATCTATTCATGGAAGTAGAAGACTCTAATAAAGAAGACTCTGAATAATAATATGAAGAATATGAAGAAGAATATGAAGAATTCAAAGAATAAATTGAAGAGGCATAAGTTGACTACCAAGAGGAATTAATGTGTTCCATAGAAGTTATCAGAAGAGAAAACAAGAAAAACAAGAAACTACAATAAGAACTAGACAAGAAAGAAGACACTCAAGAGCTAGAACAAATGATCACAAATTTGAAGGTTCAAATAGAATAAGATAAAATAATTGAAGAAGCGTTCAAAGAACAACTAGAAGAAAAAGACTAGATCATTGGAAATTTGGAAGCAGAGATTGTCACATTAAGAAAGGATCTTCAAAAGAAAAATATGTAGAGAATCTCAAAAGTTTTGGATGACATTATTAGAATTCAAAAATCTCATCATGACAAGTCCGAACTTGGATACAATCAGACAGAAAAAGGATCAAGCTCCAAAACAACAAAGCAAGAAACATATCCAAAAAGATTTGCAGAAACAATCAAGGGGGATAGGAAGATCTACAAAAAAGATTACAGGGACACTCCTCCACCGAGAAGATTCAAATTTCAGAATCAACAACCAACAGATAGGCCTCAAGAAGAAGAAGAATTCATAGGAGTACCTCCTTTCAGAAGATCTTTAACTCCCAGGTATCAAACTATATTTTTTGGCTTATGTTATGCATGTAATAATTTTGGACATAAAGTTGTGAATTGAAAAGATAACAACAAAAAAAAATAGAACTTTGAAATTTATACACAAAGGGGTTATCCAAGAAGGCCTAGTGAAACACAAAGAAGAAGTTACAACAGGCTTGAATTTTTTAGCACTGAAGTGGAATGTTACAAATATAACAATTTTGGAGACATGACCAAAGATTTCAGAATGACAATCCCTCCTAGAGAACCGCAACAGAATAACAATAGTCATAGACAGAAACCTTAGAAAAGGACATGAATAAGAATCAGGATCAACATAGCAATGAAGAATGCACAGTCTCTATACAAGATAAGTATAAGAAACATGGTTGGTATGTTTATAGTCAGTGTTCAAAACATATGGCAGGTGATAGAGGCAGGTTTCTTACAATAAAAATGAAAAGAGATGGACCAGTCTCCTTAAAAAATGGCGATTCAACAAAAATCAGTGGAAAAGGAACAGTCAGAATTTGGAACAAGAATACAAAAGTAGAAAATTTTCTGCTAGAAGAAGATATGAAACATAATCATCTAGTGTGAGTCAAATGTGTGACCAAGTTCATAAAGTTACTTTTTATTCACAAAAGTGTGAGATAAGAAAAGAAGGTTCGGGAAAATTGATTGCTACAGCTGCGAGAATTTCAAGCAACATATATGTGTTAAGTGAAATTGGAAATGAAAAGTGTTGTCTAGGAAAAGAAGATGGAAGTTGGCTATGGCACATTAGAATCGATCACATACATTTTAATAACCTTGTCAAAGTCAGGAAAATAGAAGCAGTTAGAGAAATGCCCCAAATCACGAAACCAACCAACACTTTATGCAAGCATTGTCAACAAGGAAGGAAAACAAAGATGGGGTTTAAATCAAAGGAATATTCAACGACAAGACCACTGAAAATTGTGCATATTGATCTAGTTGGACGAACTACAACAAAGGGCTTAAAATGTGAGAAATACTTTATGTTATTAATTGATGATTATACAAGAATGACCGTAGTTTTCTTTCTTAAGAATAAGTCAGAAGCTTTTGAAAACTTGAAGATCTACAAGGAAATGGTTGAAAATGAAATGGATTCAAAAATAAAATTCTTGATATTTGATAATGGAGGAGAGATCACTTCAAAGGAATTTATGGACCACTGCAATAGTCATGGAATAAAAAATAAATTCTTCGTTGCTAGGTCACCTCAACAAAATGGAGTTGTTGAAAGAAAGAACATGACAGTACAAGAAATGGCTTGAACAATGCAAATGGATTCAAATTTGGCAGATTTTTTTGGACACAGGCAGTGCATACAACCATTCACATTCAAAACAGAGTAATGCTCAGAAACAACACTGACAAAACTCCTTACGAGCTATGGAAAAGAAGACCAGCAAATGTAAAACACTTCAGAGTTTTTGGAAGAAAATGCTACATCAAACGAGATGGAAGAATGAGAAAGTTTGACTCTCGTGTGGACAAAGGAGTACTTGTTGGTTACTCAGGTACAAGAAAAACATACATGTGTTACAACCTAAAATTGAACAAAGTGGTGGAAATCATTAACGTAACAATTGATGAAACATGTAGACAAGAATTAAAGGAAGAAGAAAGTGAATCAATAGAACAACTTTACGAAGAAGAAACAAAAGATGAAAAAGAAAGGAAAGACAAAGAGGATCTGACAGAAACAGAAGAGCAAGTTCAACAAGTAACTCAAAAAAAACCTAGCAGACGAGTACAAAAGAATCATCCTTAAGATCATATTGTCATAAACAAAGATGAAAGAGTTTAGACTAGAAGAAGAATTTGTTCTCCAGAACAAACACACCTAGCACTCACTTCTACAATTGAACCAACCTAGTTTGAAGAGGCGAGTAAGGATGAATTTTGGAAAAAGGCCATGGATGAAGAATTGGATCAAATAAGGGAAAATGATGCTCGGGAATTGGTTCCAAGACCAAAGGATAAGAATGTGATCGACACCAAGTGGGTATACAAGAATAAATTGAATGAAGATGGACAGGTTACAAGGAAAAAATCTAGATTGGTATGTAAAGGATATGCAGAGGTTGAAGGAATCGACTTTGAAGAGACATTTGCCCCATTTTCCATAATGGAAGCAATCCAATTTATTTTATCTTATGCATGCTACAAAAATATTAAAGTGTATTAGATGGACGTAAAATCAACTTTTCTAAATTGAGAACTTAAAGAAGAAGTCTACATTGAACAACCAAAAGGATTTCAGTTGTCAGAGAATGCATATTATGTGTGTAAATTAGATAATTCTTTGTAGGGTCTAAAACATGCTCCTTTATCCAGGGGGATATCGGTGGCAACCCACCTTTTCCAGCTGATTCAAAACAACTTTCTGGCAATTTTCGTAATTTACTATTTTTTGTCGTTTTTCAGGTCCTGAACTTCTGGAGCAGTTTTGAGGCCCTAAACAACATTGTATTCCTTGGATAGATATTTCCAATAGGCTATCGTACACCTAAAACAGATATCATATGAAAAATTTATGATCTCAGGAAGTTGATGTATTGGCTTACACAAACAAGGCCCACATGACTTTTGGCGCTTCATCTCCTAGAGTCAGGTTTTTGGATGTCTAGGGTTTTTGAAACTTCTGTTTATTGTAAAAGGGCCTTCAAAGCCTCATTGTAGTTATATTATTTTGAATGAGTGTAGCCTTCACATATCTCCTCAAAGATAAACCGCCACCATCCCAGTAAGCTTGTTTTCTACTACATTTTATAGTTTCAGATTAATTCTTTATTGAATAGAAACCAATTTTATTGTACATCTGTTATTCTGTGTTAAGCATCTATTAATAATATGTAGTCATTTTGTTCTTCTCTTAAAATCCGGATCACTCCTAGAGAATGGTACTCCATACTGGTTAAATATCTACAACATGCAGGGTTCAGAAAATGAAGTGCAGACAACAACCTCTACATCAAGGTAAGTCAAGATAGTATTTTATTAATTGAAGTTTATGTTAATGATATTAGTTTTGGTAGTGATAATGACAAGTTAAGACAGAAATTTGCAAAGGATATGAAGAATGAATTTGAAATGTCATTACTTGGAGAACCATATTTCTTCCCGGGACTTCAAATACGTCAAAGCAACAAAGGAATTTTTATTTCTCAAACCAAGTATATCAGAGAAATGCTAAAGAGTTTCGGAATGGAAGATTGAAAACCAGTTATCACTCCCATGCAAACCATTTGCAAGTTAAGAAAAGATGATGATTCAAAGTCTACAGTTCAGAGGCAATATAGGTCAATGATTCATAGCCTACTATATGTGACAACATCCAGACCAAATGTAATGCAGGTAGTTGGATAGGTGGCATTATTTCAAGAAGCACCAAAGGAATCACATGTGTTATAAATGAAGAGAATTTTCAGATATATCAAAGTAACAAAAGAGTTTGGATTATGGTATCCAAAAGGAATGGATCCATCTCTTATTGCCTACATAGATGCAGATTGGGCAGGTTGTATTGATGATCGACTATGAACCAGTGGATCAACGTTCTACTTGGGTGAGTGTTTAGTATCATGGCTAAGAAAGAAACAATCATCAGTATTTCTATCTACAGTCGAGGTAGAGTATATTGTAGCAACAACATCTTGTACACAGGTTCTTTGGATGAAACAAACTCTGACAGATATACAGGTTGAGTATGATGAGCCCATTCCAATATATTGTGATAATACAAGCACCATCAATATCTCAAAGAACCCAATGATTCACTCCAAGAGGAAGCACATTCCAATAAAGTATCACTTTCTATGGAAACAAGTTGCAGAAAAGAACATCATTGTTGAGTATGTGGGCATAAAAGAACAAGTGGAAGATATCTTTACAAAACCACTTCCACAGGAAGACTTTGAGTATCTTTGCCAGAGACTCAGAGTTATTTCTACTCCAAAATGAATTTTTTTGAATGCTTATCTTATATGTCTTAGAGATACATGAGGAAGCACCATAAAGATCAGACAGTTCAGTTAAGGGGAGTATCCCCAGATGGAAAGATACCTTTTCCATTGATGACAAAGGGGGAGAGATTTATCAGATCCATAGGACAGAGCCATGACTCCAGGGGGAGAAATGGTCATAGAGATGCAGAGGACGGAGGCATGGTTCTAGGGGGAGAATGAGTGATATGAATTCATTATTACATGACATGATTTCAATATTGCATCAGAGTGTTTCCATCAATTCCAAAGGGGTATATTGTTGATTAAGGTTCGTTTTCGTTGATGTCAATCCTTGAAGAAACTCTGGTAGCAAATTTTGGTAGCACAAAGGTTTAGGTAATGGACCCAAGGTTGTTTCATGTATAATTGTATGAGTTTTAATATATTTGAAGGTAATACTATTTTATATTGATAGTACATGTCATTCAATTTCTGGTGGTATGTGGAATGTCACATAACTTCTCATGGTTAGAGAGTTATGGCCATGAGAAGTTGGAGAACCCAGGTTTAGGTAATTGACCCAAGTTTGTTTGATGGATAATGATATGAGTTTTGATATATTTTTTGGCAAGACCATTCTATATGGATAATACATTTCATTCCATTTATGGTGGTATGTGGAATGTCACATAAGTCCTCACAGTTTGAGAGTTATGGCCTTACAAAGTTGGAGGACCCTCATATGTCATCTAGAAGCCCCAAAAGGTCAAAGTAGTCAAAGGGGTTTAAGATATTTTAGAAGGTAAATAATAAAGTGAAGTGTTGAGTGTACTATAATTCAAAGTGAATACAAAATAAATTATTTAAATAATAAATTTAATAGAGAAATTAGAAATGGGTTAACCCTAAAATAAGGAAAGTGGGCAAAGTGACCTAGAAGATGCTTCTAAGGAAGATACTTGAAGACTATAAATAAGAGGCAAGGCTCTCTCATTTTACATGAAACTTGGGCATATTGAATATCTATAGGTGAATGAGGTATCCAAAGGATATCTAAGACAAATTTTAGAGGGAAGTTGAAAAAAAAAGGTTGGAATTCAAGGGATGATAACAAATTTTGATGATGATTTCTAATGTGTTTCGGGTAAAAGCGTTATAACCTCTTCATAACATATCCAAATTCAGTAAGACAAAATGTGTTGGTTAGAGTAAAGTCTTTAGTATTTACTGTAACATTTTCAGATCCATTCAACAAATATTTCATGCGGGGCATGCTCTACAAGGTCTCTCTCTATAATAAGCCAGAATTCAGCAAAGTATGTCATTTTTTCTATAACTCCTTTTCTGAGAGGTTCAATGTAGTGACACCTGGAGGAATTGCATAAAATAAACTGAAGAAAATTGTGTACTATTTTTAGATATTGATTCATTAGAGGTACATAGTTATGATTATTTCAAGTTAGGGTTGTTGACTAATCCCAAACTAGTCATGTGAGACAAAAGAAACATTTGATGAAAATGATAGTCTCTTGTTGTGAAAGTTAATGAAGGTTTGCAAGTATGTGATCATATACACCAGGTCTATTATAGAGTTACAAATCATATTTGAATGATGAAATTGATGAGGGCTTTTTCTTAAGGTACATTTTGGGTACATGGTTGAGACAAGTAGTTGATGAGTTGGCACATACATGAGGTGTATAGTTGATGATTTTGGTACATATTGATGAGTCATAGTTGATGGGTAGTTGACACATGATTGGTACATACTTGGTACATGGTTGGATGGACTTTTTTATGGTACAGGTTGATTATAGGTTGTTTGGTATAGGTTGGTGCATGGTTGATGCACTTGTTTATGGTACAGTTTGATTACAGGTTGAGGTACAGGTTGATGAATGGTCATTTCATGGTTCAGATTTATTGGTACAAGTTTAC
Organism: Picea sitchensis; assembly: GCA_010110895.2. Taxonomy (NCBI): domain Eukaryota; kingdom Viridiplantae; phylum Streptophyta; class Pinopsida; order Pinales; family Pinaceae; genus Picea; species Picea sitchensis. The sequence goes on from SNQJ01S0000153.1 coordinate 723,491, forward strand.
AGTGGTATATATCATAGTGATAGTGTGACAGTGGTTCCATCATTCTACTTCTACTTTAGGGCAATTGGAGGGGGAAAGGACAGGTGGTTCTAGCCACCTTCAATTGTAGTCATAGAACATAGGGGGTTGTACCCTCAGTCTGGTTGTATCTAGAGAATAGGGGAGTTGGAGATTCCCTCAGGATGTATCATGAGAAACAACGGGGTTGGAGCCTCCTTCCAGTTGCAGCTAGAAAAAAAAAGAAATTGGTTCTTCCAATGAATTTAATTCTTCAAGACATATAAGAAAAATCATTCTATAGTTTTCTCCCGCTTTGGGTTTCCATGTAAAACACTAGTGTATTGTGTATGTGTATGTGTATGATTGTTCATTTGTTCATTGATTATTTACTATACAATTATTGGATGTTAATGATACATTTATATAACACTTAAATTATATGGCTAAAAAGGATTAAATTGCTCTATTGTTGATTCACACCTCCTCTTAGTAATCCAACAATTGGTATCAAAGCAGGTTCCTTCAAAAATCAGTTTAACCACTTAAAGTTATATCATGGAGAGAAACAACTTGTATAAAATGGAATACCATAGTTCAATGGACAAAAGTATTCATTTTGGAGCATAAGGATGAAAACATATATACAGGAACAATGATTTTAAATTTGACAATCAATTGTAGATGGATACACAGCACCAATAGTTCCACCAACAAATGACAAATTAGTGAAACTCGGTCAGATCAATTCCAAAGCCAAAAGTGCACTTCTGAATGGTCTTAGTGAAATGATATTCACCAAAGTTTCACATTGTAAATCTGCTAAAGAGATTTGGGACAAACTTCAAAATATTTATGAAGGAGATTCAAAAGTCAAAGAAGCAAAGCTTCAAACTTATAGAGGTCAGTTTGAACAACTTAAGATGAAGGAAGATGAGAATATTATACCTTACTTTTTACGAGTTGATGAAACAGTAAATGAAATCATAGTATTGGGAGAAGAAATCAAAGAATCTGTAATTGTTCAAAAAGTACTAAGATCTCTTCCTATGAGATTTGACCCTAAGATATTGGCATTAGAAGAAAGATCAGATTAAAACTCAATAAGCATGAACGAATTACATGGAATCTTCACAACATATGAAATCAGAACTGAATACAAAAATCCAGATACAAAATAAGAAGCCTTCAAAGCATCCAAAAAGTCAAAGAAAAGGGAAGGCAAAAACAAGAACATAGAAACATTAGTGACGTCTCGGAAGATGATGAAAAAGTGACCAACTTTGTCAAAATACTGAAAAAGGGAACCGATGGTAGGTATAGAGGTAATCTTCCTTTAATTTGTTTTAATTGTGATGGTATTGGTCATTTTTATAACAAATGTCCTTATAAGAAAAAGAGAAATGATGAAGGTTACTCAAAAGGCAAACAAACATATAAAGGAAAAAGAACCACAAATAAAGTTTTCAAGAAAATCTTATGAACCAAAGAATACATCTCATCATCAGATGAAGATGAAGTCAGTGACAGTGAGACAGAAAGAGGTCTATTCATAGCAGTAGAAGATTCTAATAAAGAAGACTCTGAAGAAGAATATGAACAAGCCGAAGAAGAATATGAACAGGTCAAAGAAGAAATTGAAGAGACATAAGTTGACTACCGAGAGGAATTAATGTGTTCCATAGAAGTTATCAAAAGAGAAGAGAATAAAAACAAGACACTACAAGAAGAACTACTCAAGAAAGAAGAAAATAAAGAACTAGAACAAATGATCACAAATTTGAAGGTTCAAATAAAAGAAGATAAAATAATTGAAGAATCACTTAAAGAACAACTAGAAGAAAAAGACACGATCATTGGAAATTTGGAAGCAGAGATTGTCACATTAAGAAAGGATATTCAAAAGAAAAATATGCAGAACAAATCAAAAGTTTTGGATGACATTATCAACAGTAAAAAATCTCATCATGACATGTCCAGACTTGGATACAATCAGACGGAAGAAGGATCAAGTTCCAAAAAAATAGAGAAAGAAACATATCCAAAAAGATTTGCAGAAATAATCAAGGGGGATAGGAAGATATACAAGGAATATTACAGGGACACTCCTCCACCGAGAAGATTCATATTTCATTATAAACAATCGACAGATAGGCCTCAGGAAGAATAAGAATTCATAAGAGTACCTCATTTTAGAAGATATTCAACTCCCATTTATCAAACTATATTTTTTTTTTATGTTATGCATGTAATAATTTTGGACATAAAGATGTCAATTGTAAAGTTAACAGTATGAACAAAAAAAAATTTGAAAGTCATACACAAAGGGGTTATCCAAGAAGGCTTAGTGAAATGCAGAGAAGAAGTTACAACAGGTTTGAAACTTTGAGCACTGAAGTGGAATGTTACAAATGTAACAATTTTGGACATATGGCCAAAGATTTTAGAATGATAATCCCTCCTAGAGAACCACAACAGAATAACAAGAGTCACATACAAGAACGTCAGAAAAGGATATGGATAAGAAAGCAAGATCAATATAGAAATGGAGAATGCAGACTCTCTCTACCAAATAAGAAGAAGAAACGTGGTTGGTATGTTGACAGTGGGTGTTCAAAACATGAGACAAGTGATAGAGACAAGTTTCTTACATTACAAAAGGAAAGAGATGGATCAGTCTCCTTCAGAAATGATGATTCAGCCAAAATCATTAGAAAAGGCATAGTCAGAATTGGGAACCGGAATACAAAGACAAAAAATGTTCTACTAGTAGAAGATATGAAACATAATCTTCTAAGTGTGATTAAAATGTGTGAACAAGGTCATAAAGTTACTTTCAATTCAAAAAAGTGCGAGATAAGAAAATAAGGTTTAGAAAAATTGATTGCTACAGCTGCGAGAACTTCAAGCAACATATATGTGTTAAGTGAAATTGGAAATGAAAAATGTTGTCTAGGAATGTAAGATGAAAGTTGGATATGGCATAGAAGAATGGGTCACATACATTTTGATAACCTTGTCAAAGTCAGAAAAAGAGAAGCAGTCAGAGAAATTCCCTAGATCACGAAACCTACCAACAATTTATGCAAGCATTGTCAACAAGGAAAGAAAACAAAGACCAGATTCAAATCAAAGGAATATTCAATGACAAGACCACTGGAAATTCTGCATATTGGTTTAGTTGGATGAACTACAACAAAGGGTTTAAAAGGTGAGAAATACTTTATGTTATTAGTTGATGATTATACGATAGTGACCATAGTTTTCTTTCTTAAGAATAAGTCAGAAGCTTTTGAAAACTTCAATATCTACAAGGAAATGGTTCAAAATGAAATGGATTCAAAAATAAAATGTTTGATATCTGATAATGGAGGAGAGTTCACTTCAAAGGAATTTATGGACAACTACAACAGTCATGGAATAAAAGGACAATTCTTTGTTGCTAGGACACCTCAACAGAATGGAGTTGTTGAAAGAAAGAACAAGACAACACAGGAAATGGATCAAACAATGCTAATGGATTTAAAATTGACAGATATTTTTTGGATACAAGAAGTGCATACAACAATTCACATTCAAAAAAGTGTAATGCTCATAAACAACACTAACAAAAATCCTTATGAGATATGGAAAGGAAGAGATGCAAATGTAAATCACTTCAGAGTTTTTGGAAGCAAATGCTACATCAGAAGAGAAGATGGGATAATGGGAAAGTTTGACTCTCATGTGGACAAATGATTACTTGTTGGTTACTCAAGTACAAGAAAAGCATACAAGTGTTACAAAGATTGAACAAAGTGGTGGAAAGTATCAACGTAACAAATGATGAAACATGTAGACAAGAATTAAAGGACACATAAAATGAATCAATGGAACAACTTTACAAACAAGAAACAAAATATGAAAAATAAGGGGAAGATGAAGAGTGTGACAACCTCCTTGTTACGACGACCCGACTCTAGTAATTTTTTTTTTTTTTTGTGTGTGTGTGCCTAAAAGGTGTATGCGCGTGTAGAAGTAACAGACAAACTTGACTCTACGTCGCCCCCCGACAACCAACAAGATGCAACCACGAGGTTTCCACAAGAAGACAAGGGCGCACAACAAGTAGCTGCAACAATAACGACCAAGGACATAAGGCATGCACAAGTACTGCGACAATAACGAACTAAGGACATAAGGCACACTACGCCAACATTCAACGACATACTGGGTTATGCACAGTACGAACATAAAGGGAAGAATCCATGGTAGTAGGTCTTACTATTTCTGCACAGGAAAGTAGGGCGTTTAATCTTAGTTCTCTGCTCCGGAGAGAGAGAAGGTCAGATAGGCTCCTGGCCGACTGCTCAGGCAGAAACTAGTAATCCCCTCAGGTGTGTCGCAAGAGTGGAAACCCTACCTTTAAAGGGTTCGAGACTCTTGATACGAAACTGGATTCTTTACATAGAAAAATCACTCACAGACCTATATACTAATGCCACATGGAGGTGTCTATATCCCGCCTGACACAACAATCCAATCAACCAAATATTACAACCCGGCGCAACAATAGAAAAGAGAAACCACATCTACAATGGAAGGCACAAGACACGGGCTCAGACCGCAACAACCGTTATTATGACCGGGCACTAAATATGACTCAAGGAACCATAGTTACCTACCACACCAAGATAATCACACATCCAAGCACAACCATAATTATATGCGCAACCAATCGTTTATACGACAGGGCATTTATCTAAGACTCAAGACATTAGTCACAGACCCAAGACCTTGTTTAACTTCTAAGCTCGACAAGTTACCATCCCAACCTTAATTAAGGTACATTTAATTAATGTCAATCCCCCTCTTTCTGAATCATAATAAATGATTGTTCTTAGGTTCCAGAACCTTACCCTTCTTTGTTATCAATAACCAGAATTCACAATAGCGTTGTCATAAAACAACCTTATCATTACCTTTATATAGCACTAACACGGCAATTAAATTAACAAGGACCTTACAGTTTATTATTCTCGGTAACATTGGAACTACAATAACATGACCCAATTTAATCATATCGTCACCTCTTATCTGACAACAACACTGCAATTATGATAACAAGGAAATCATATTTTAATTGATAACAACAACACTGTAACTACTATACCATCATCCTAAATAACCACATCATCATTATCATCACTCTTATGTTCTAATGACCCTGCAATTTTAACAACCCAAGGATCTTACATTAATTTGGTCATCAATAATAATAACATTTGGATAATACTTCATACCATAACTATGTCCTTACTTGATATTACGATGATATTGCAAATTTAACGACAATGTCCATCATGGTAAATAACAACATTTGATAACCCTTATTGGTCATGAATATCAACAGAATTTGATAACCCTGTTATAACTCAACCAAATCCCTATTTTGATATTAAAAGACATCGCAATTTAAAAGTAGCAAGGACCTTACTTTTATTCGGATATAACCCTGTATAAATCAACCAAATCCCTATTTTGATATTAAAGACATTGCAATTTAAAAGTAGCAAAGACCTTACTTTTATTCGGATATCAACCTCTAACATTGCATTTATTTTGAATAGCAATATTCAATTACATAGAACCCATCCAAATTATAGGAACCCTATCCAACTCACATTAAACGAGACCCAAGGTAAAATAAAGCGTAATCCTATTTATAATAGAACAGTTATATAAAAGAAATCGATTTTACACCCATAATTTCTTTCACCTTGTAAAACCATAATTCGGATTTTAAATTAAATACACTCATTCTATTGCAGCCACAGAAATTGGTAACTAAAATACGGCTTTTTCCAGGAAGAAAATTTACTCAATTTATATAATGTATAAATTCTTTTACAAAGCGAATAACCTGCTGTTGATAATCGTGTACAGTGTTGGTCTTAATACAGAACTGTAACAGATATATCTGGTGCGACAGCAAAACTGGAAGAGCAATCTAGACCATGCCCGCTCTGACGAGGGGAGAAAGCTTGAGTATGTAAAATGGACAGTCATTTATAGCTCACAAATAAGTACTGCGTAAAGGGCAGTTGTGATTCAAAACTGAAATACGACTTAACCACAGCTGAACCTTTAAATGGAAATATTGGTTACATGATTAACTGTAACTAAATATATATATATATATTCATTTAAACAATTTCTATCTAACCAACTTAAGGATGTATAAACTAACCATTTCGGAACAAGGAAAGGAAGTCTGTGGGTAACTAGCTCTCAAAGATTGAAAAAGACTCAAGCTCTGCCGCCATTCTGATTATATATAAATGATATAAATACTCCAAACAAACAAATCTATAGAAGAGATCATGTGGCTCTTAGGTTGAAACAAAAGCATCCCTTGTCTCTTCTTTTTCCTCAAGAGCGAACCCTCCTATTTAACCTGTTGCAAATCAAGATTTACCTAGAATGACCGTCTTTATGGATTGAAATGCAATTGAATCTAAAATCGAAATAATAGTAAACACCTTGCAATTTGCTACAGATACAGCCTAGAATTTAACCTCTTCCAGAGTCATACAAATATTTTAGTGAAAATTTGGCAGACAGATGTCTACGCGGTTAATTAGCAGTTTACCAAGTCGAGAATTACCGAATGACAAGGTCGGTAAATACGAGGAGAATGGCATTCGCTGCTTAGGTGAGTAGTTATTGTCTTCTACAATAAGTTCAGAGGTGGATTCCCCATGGTGTCAGGGTAAGGGTCGGCGAAGTTCTTCTGTAGACTCACAGCTCACACAGTGTTGCCCACCCACGAACCGCCGACAGGTGAATGAGGCATTGGCTCACGTAGAACGGACACACAATCCAAGGTGAATCGCCTGGAATGGTTCTATCTCTCCGAGAGTGGAGGGCGAGGATATTAGGTTTAAGGATTCACTACTGCACTGACAACCATTAGTGACGGAAGGGATGTTCTGCTAGCGATTGTCGTAGGAGGGAAGGTAAGAAGCTTCCATCGAAGGGATGATTCTAAAACGTAACAGGAGATCTCAGAGTGCACCAGAGTCAGGGATTAAGGTGAGAGACAAGAGGTAGACGAAAACGCTCGGCAACGCCTCCCAGAAACTGGCATGTAAAGTGTAGGGTCAACACAAGAAATACAAATTTCAAGCAGCAATTTTAAAGAATGCACAGTGAAGAAGGGATACCTATCGTGCGCCTGATACGACAGACTCAAGGGTTTTTTTTTTTTTTGTTTATTACTGAAGTGCGGCGGCTAAAAGAGGCCTCGGGTAGTTTCCAGATAGAACTCTGAGGAGCTTAGACCTAAAATAAAAATGTATATGTATACTTCGACAGAAGATGAATTATAATCGGTTGTTCATGGTGCTACCCATTTAGGTCACCGAGCGAATCTCTATAAACTCATAGCAAAGCCTCAAACAAGGCCAAGGTCAAATTTTTTGTCCAGTAATACATGACCAGCATCATATACATTCGACAGTTAAATTAGGTAAAATCCACGCAGGTAAATTCTGAATAGAATACACAGTAAGGTAAAAGAAAAATTTCCCCCCCTTTTAAAAAAAAACAAGACTACCACTCATAAACTGCATTACGTGAATACCCACTTAAGGATTTCAATCATAAAATTATAGTACACCAACCTAAACGAATGCGTTGTAGACATGCAACTCCAGTCAACTCAGACATGTATCATCAAGAATAGATTCCACAAAATCAACCGAGTAGGGGATTGGATTTCCTTTGACAAAATCTAAAAGTGATTACAAATAAAACACCTACAGATATCATTATACATCCTACACATTCGATCAATCAACCGAGGGGTGTACCTTTGCCTGTATTCTTGCTCCAGTGGTCGTCCGCTGCTCTGTGTCGTTCCTACACCATGCTGCTCCTACTTGCCGACTGTAGAGGACTCACCGGTACCTCCCAGCCAAACGCTAGGGGTACTCTCCTTCCCCCTTAGCCCCCCGAGCCGCAAAGGGGACACATGCAGTCCATACAGTAACCTAGCTTCCCAGCTGGCCTCCAAGGCTGAGCTACCACTCAATCAACTGAGGAAATCCCCAACTCCTCACATGCAATCAGTCCAGTTTTCCATTTTGGCAGCATCACAATACCTCATAGACCCCTCCCCCTTTTTCCCCCTCTCCCCTTTCTTTTATCCAGTCTCAAACCCTAAATCCCCTTTCTTTTAGGTTTTCCCCCTTTTTCCTTTTTAAATTTTTTAGATTTTTCTTTATTTATTTATTTTATTTTTATTTTTTAACTCAAGAAGTAAATGCGCTCATTAATATTTTCCTTTTATTTTTACATGCGTAACTTTTTATTAATGGTAGAGGCGGTAGGGACTAATAAATTTATGGAAAGCGAATCCATTATTAATTTTCTTTATTCTATAAATTAAAGATTAAGGAATACACGACAATTTGTTTATAATATATATTTATATTTTCATTTTTTTCTATTTACATGCATGCATTCATCACTGTAATTTATCATTATCCATCAGTTAAACTCACCATTAATATATATATATATATAGGATAATGTGATATTAAAGTGATGACAAACATGTATATGGGAAAAGTAGATGTATTACATAAAAAGGAATAACGAGAAATTAAGGGGATGAATGGTGATTTAGTAATGTGAACTGGACATGTAAAAGGGAAATGGATACTGGAAGATTAAGGTGATGGAGGATAGTTTAATAAAGTAGACATGGATAATGAGAGGATAATGGTCTTAGTTTTTTTTTCTTTTTTTTTTCTTTCGGGATTTTCTTTATGTTACACTACGAAGGTGAATGTCATTCTCCCACCAGTTAGGAATTAAATTATTCTTTGCAACGTTTTAAAACTATTAGATTTGCTTTAAAACTTACCCTCGTTATCGCCCCAAGAATTTCATGAAGACCAACCATTACTTAGGTGGGTTTTTGTTTAATTTGTTATTTTTATTCCAGGGTCTCCTCTTAGGGTTAGACTAGAATTTTACCCTAACAGTTTTTAGACTTAGTACTAGATTCTGAACTGGGCGTCACTGGGTTAGGGAAGTTGTTTAGGAATCTCTTAAGGCGTTAAGGTCTTAGGGATATTTAGGTTTGTTTCCTTCATTCACATCAATGCGATGTGCCTTTCAGGACGCACCACGTGCTCCAAGGGTGCCACTCGCCTCGTTCATTTCCTTTACGCGACGTGCCCTTCAGGATGCACCACGTGCTCCAAGGGTACCACTCGCTTCTTGTGTTTATTTTGTACGACGTTCCCTTCAGGATGCACCACGTGATCCAAGGGTGCCACTCGCCAACTCGACTGATTGGTAGACATATATAACCCCTGGAGTCAACACTCTGCCAGGTGAACTTGTGGGAGACTAAGGGTTCTAAGGAATAAGGCCCCTGCCTTATTGCACGCCCCTTAGAATCATCGTGAGCGACTGTCGTAGTCTGCCCTCATGGCATCGTGGATCCTCTCAAACTAGGTAATCGTTAACCTACAGTTCGAGCCACGGCGGGAGTGCTAGTAGGCGGTGGCAGGGTTGTTGTCCACCCCTCTCCCTCAACCTCTCTGCAAATAGTGTGTGGCCCCTTTACTCCATATGTGAGTCTGGTCGGCAAGCTATCGTCAGCCTACATCATCAACAATCATGTCAAAAATGTCAACATCAAATCAATGAAACATCACAGTAAATATATCAACCCAAAATCACACTCCCTGACTCAGTCCGGAGTCCAAGGGGGTTCTACCGATGCCTCTGCATCCTCAAGGTCAAAAACCCTGCACACTTAATAAAATAGAGTCAGCAGCACCTGTGTCAATCAAAACTAGTAAAACATCATGTCGTCCTTCAATCACATCATAATCAAGTATAAATGGTTTAACATCACAAAATTCCAGATCACTTGCGAGCAAGTGTCCTCAAAAATAAGTTTTCTGGGTGCGCCAGAGGGGGATGTTACATACACCCCCTCTTGGTCTAAACTTTGTCCCGACGTTTCTCAGTATAATGCCGAAATAAAAGTACCACAATATCATAAGTACCCCAGTATCATAAGTCTATCTATCAAACAAAAATGGAAACTGTTGGCGCATATCATATGCGTCCTCCCAGGTCGCCGAGTGTGGACTATAACTGTCCCACTGGACCTTGACCTGATCTACCGTTCGACGTCGTAACTGTCGAAAGTGATGATCTAAGATGCGTACCGGCTCAGCCCTGAGAACTCCCTCATCTGATACCTGCAAGTAACTCAGGTCAATCACTTGTGTAGGATCACTAATATAATGTCTCAAAACAGATACATGAAAAACATCGTGCATACGCCTCAAAGAATCAGGTAAGGCTAGTCGATAGACCATGGGCCCCTTTCTCTCCACAATCTCAAAAGGTCCCACGAACCTATGAGAGAGTTTAGCTCCCTTTCCAAACTTGATTGAACTCTTATGCAGTTTAACCCGCAAGAAGACTCGATCGCTGACCTCGTAACTACGGTCAGCTCGGTGCACATCGGCATAACTCTTCTGTTGATCCTACGCTTCTTTAATCCTTTGTCTTATGGTTTTCATTTTCTCTTCCATTTCTTGGATCGCTTCTGGTCCCACCAGGACCCTATCCTCAAGTCGATCCCACATCAAGGGTGTCCGACACGATCGCCCATAAAGGAACTCAAAAGGCGCCATCTTAATGGTGCTCTGGTAACTGTTGTTGTAAGCGAACTCTACTAGAGGCAAGAATTCCTCCCACCGTTTTTGTTGGTCCATCACGTACATGCGCAACATGACTTCCAAGGTTTGGTTCATACATTCTATTTGTCCGTCCGTCTCTAGGTGATACACAGTACTAAAGTTAAGTTGGGTTCCCAAGGCCTCTTGGAAACTCGTCCAAAATCGTCCAGTAAACACCGATCCTCGATCGGATATAATATTTTTAGGCACACCATGGAGCCTCACAATATCATTGATGAAAACTCTCGCTATGTCAGGTACCTGATACATCGTACGCACCGGAATAAAGTGAGCACTCTTTTTCAGAGTGTCTACTACTACAAAAATCGAGTCGTGTCTCCTGGCCGTCAGTGGCAGTCCAACACTAAAATCCATCTAAATAACTTCCCATTTTGATTCCACAATGGCATGTGGTTGAATTAAACTTGCCGGGTGTCTATGTTTAGCCTTTACCTGCTGACACTCTAGACATCTAGCCACAAAGTTGACTATGTCGGCCTTCATTCCCTTCTAGAAGAATAGGGGTTTAAGGTCTGCCCTCATCTTCGTAACTCTTGGGTGAGCCATGTAAACTGCTCTATGAGCCTCGCTCAGGATCAACATCCTCAACTCGTCATTAGGCGGTACGTAAATCCGACCTCTAAACCTCAATAACCCATCTCTATCAAAAGAAAATCCCTCATATCGTGGTACCATCATTGTGTTTCGTCTGATAAAATCCTCGACTTCTTTGTACCAGTCATCATCTCGCTGTAAAGTGAGAATCTTCTCACGCAGATTCGTTTGAAGAGGCAACACTGAAAAGATGCATGGCCTCCAACTCAAAGAATCCGCCACTCGGTTCACTGTTCCCTTTATGTAAGTAATCTCGAAGTCGTACTCGCTAAGAAATTCTGACCAACGCCGTTGTCGCGTGTTCAGGTCGCTTTGCATGAAAATGTGTTGTAGTCCACAATGATCGATCTTTAATTCAAATTTTCATCCAACAAGGTAGTGTCTCCAAACCTTCCTTGGATGCATCAGTGCATACCAAGAAGTCTGCGTCCATGTCAGGGACCTTTAGTATCGGCACGGTTGTCAACAACTCTTTAAGCCTCCGAAATGCCTCCGCTCATTTCTCTGTCTAAAAAAACTTCTTGTTTTTCTTCTGCAATTCCATGATCGGATTTGCTATCTTCAAAAAACCCTCGACAAACCATCGTTAGTATCCTGCTAATCCCATAAAACTACACACTTCTGTGACATTCGTCGGCGCAGGCCATTCCATAATAGCCTCAACCTTGGCTGGATCCATGGCGATACCTTCGTCGGAGATGACATGCCCTAAGTAGTGAATCCTCGATTGATAAAAAGAGCATTTGGACAACTTCCCATACAATTTGTGTTCTTGTAAACATTGTAGTACCAAGCACAAGTGCTCGTCATGCCCCTCCGTCATTCGAGACTAGATCAAAATATCATCAATGAATACTTGGACGAACTTGTCCAAGTACTCACGAAACACCTCGTTCATCAAACTCATGAATACCTCTGGGGCGTTTGTCAGTCCAAATGGAAAAATAGTAAACTCGTAATGTCCAAATATCGTCTTAAAGGCGGTCTTAGGGATTTCATCCTCCTTGATCTGTAACTGGTGATACCCGGATCGCAAATCGATCTTGGAGAACACCGTCGCACCCTTCATTTGATCGAACAGATCATCAATTCTTGGTAAGGGGTGTTGATTCTTGATCGTAGCCTTTTTCAGTTGACGGTAGTCAATGCAAAGCCTCCAGGATCCGTCCTTCTTTCATATGAAAATAACTGGTGTACCCCACGGTGACACACTAGGACGTATCAGTCCCAGGTCCAACAACTCCTTTAGTTGAATTTTCAACTCTTGCAACTCCGGGGTCGACATCCAATAAGGCGTTATTGCTATCGGTTTCAGGTCTATGGTAAATTCCAGTTCCCTTTCCGGCGGCATCCCAGGCAACTCCTCTGGAAATACGTCCGCAAACTCCTTCACCATCGGAAGGTGTTATAAACCTTTTGCTACTCCCTTTTCGTTTAGCGCAAGGATCGCATAAATCTTTCACCCCTTGCGCACACTCTTCCGTAACTGTAAGGAAGATACAAACCTCAGGGATACTCCCTGGTTCCGTCCTACATTCACCCGTCCTTGTCCTTCATCATCCACCAAGCTCAATTGTTTCGTCTTACAGTTGAGTATCGCCTCATGCGATTCCAACCAATCCATACCGATCACGACGTCATAAGGTCCTAGGATCGTGGCATACAAGTTGACCCTCATGAAAAACTCTCCCAGGTTAAGGGCACAGCCCGTAACCTTTCCTCCAACCTTCTGTTTGGCTCTCGAAGCCATCTCCACGAAGCTAAACTTATCCTGTTCAACTTCCTTCTGGACGACATCATGCAAGGTTTGAGGCATCAAAACATTTAAACCCTTGCACGTAGGTTTCCATTAAGGCCCAACATGAACCTGATGACCTTAATCTTCTCAAAGCTAAGGTGTGGAGCTTACCAGAGCAGCACCATAAAACATGCCTCGTACTCGAGCACCGTACGACCTCCCTGTCGATAAGCGTTGAACTCATTGAGCTGACGCTCAATGAATTCCTCTGGAAGATACATCTCTCGGAACCATTCCTCGAACAGTTCCCATGACATGTCTTCAACGGCCATATTCAGCTGTGGTAGGAGCATCTTCCACCATAGAAGACTGCTCCCCTTCAGTTGAAAGACCGCCATGCGGACCTTCATGTTGGAGGTATAATTTTGAAGTGCGAAGCACATCGCCATCTTTTCCAACCATGCCTTGGTGGCTGCGCCTTCCGGGGCACCCAAGAACTTGGGAAATTTGACCTTCTCGAGTTCCCGGTGAAAGCTACCTATAACGGCCAGTGCGCGCGACGGAACCTCAGCGGGTGTCGGCGCCCTGGCCTCATCTCTGTCCAATCGACTGATCAGAGCCTCGAACATGCGCTAAAAGGATCTCATCATCCCATCTACATCACCATCCTCTATCTGCACCTGTCCAAGAACCTGCTCGCCTCCCTGGGGGTTAGACCCCTCAAGTGTGGATGCTACTGGAGGCATCGCGCCTCCTCCCTTAACACCCCATCGTCTGCCTCTGCGACGTCCTCTAACCATGATTACCGTGCACGCACACAATCAACTCGATCAATGATAGTATAATAAAATCAACTCATGTCAACGAAATCCGTAGCGAATCCCAAGTCGCGGGTCGAACCGACTCTGACACCATATGTGACAACCTCCTTGTTACGACGACCTGACTCTAGTAATTTTATTTTATTTATTTTTTTTTTATTTTTTTTTGTGTGTGCCTAAAAGGTGTGTGCACGTGTAGAAGTAACACACACACTTTACTCTACGTCGCCCCCCGACAACCAACAAGACGCAACCACGAGGTTGCCACAAGAAGACAAGGGCGCACAACAAGTAGCTGCAACAATAATGACCAAGGACATAAGGCGCGCACAAGTACTGCGACAATAATGACCCAGGTACATAAGGCGCACTACACCAACATTCAACGACATACTGGGTTATGCACAGTACAAACATAGAGGGAAGAATCCATGGTAGTAGGTCTTACTATTTCTGTACAGGAAAGAAGGGCGTTTAATCTTAGTTCTCTGCTTCAGAGAGAGAGAAGGTCAGATAGGCTCCTGGCCGACTTCTCAGGCAGAAACTAGTAATCCCCTCAGGTGTGTTGCAAGAGTGGAAACCCTGCCTTTAAAGGGCCCGAGACTCTTGATACGGCACTGGATTCTTTACACAGAAAAATCACTCACAGACCTATATACTAATGCCACATGGAGGTGTCTATATCCTTCCTGACACAACAATCCAATCAACCAAATATTACAACCCAGTGCAACAATAGACAAGAGAAACCACGTCTACTATGGAAGGCATAAGACAAGGGCTTAGACCGCAACAACCGTTATTATGACCGGGCACTAAATATGACTCAAGGGACCATAGTTACCTACCACACCAAGATAATCACACATCCAAGCACAACCATAATTATATGCGCAACCAATCATTTATACGACAGGGCATTTATCTAAGACTCAAGACATTAGTCACAGACCCAAGACCCCATTTAACTTCTAAGCTTGACAAGTTACCATCCCAACCTTAATTAAGGTACATTTAATTAATGTCAATCCCCCTCTTTCTGAATCATAATAAATTATTGTTCTTAGGTTCCAGAACCTTACCCTTCTCTGTTATCAATAACCAGAATTCACAATAGCGTTGTCATAAAACAACCTTATCATTACCTTTATATAGCACTAACACGGCAATTAAATTAACAAGGTCCTTACAGTTTATTATTCTCGGTAACATTGGAACTCCAATAACATGACCCAATTTAATCGTATCGTCACCTCTTATCTGACAACAACACTGCAATTACGATAACAAGGAAATCATATTTTAATTGATAACAACAACACTGAAACTACTATACCATCATCCTAAATAACCACATCATCATTATCATCACTCTTATGTTCTAATGACCTTGCAATTTTAACAACCCAAGGATCTTACATTAATTTGGTCATGAATAATAATAACATTTGGATAATACTTCATACCATAATTATGTCCTTACTTGATATTACGATGATATTGCAAATTTAACGACAATGTCCATCATGGTAAATAACAGCATTTGATAACCCTTATTGGTCATGAATATCAACAGAATTTGATAACCCTGTTATAACTCAACCAAATCCCTATTTTGATATTAAAAGACATCGCAATTTAAAAGTATCAAGGACCTTACTTTTATTCGGATATAAACCTGTATAACTCAACCAAATCCCTATTTTGATATTAAAGACATCGCAATTTAAAAGTAGCAAAGACCTTACTTTTATTCGGATATCAACCTCTAACATTGGATTTATTTTGAATAACAATATTCAATTACATAGAACCCATCCAAATTATAGGAACCGTATCCAACTCACATTAAACGAGACCCAAAGTAAAATAAAGCGTAATCCTAATTATAATAGAACAATTATATAAAAGAAACCGATTTTACACCCATAATTGATTTCACCTTGTAAAACCATAATTCGTATTTTAAATTAAATACACTCATTCAATTGCAGCCACAGAAATTGGTAACTGAAATACGACTTTTTCCAAGAAGAAAATTTACTCAATTTATATAATGTATAAATTCTTTTACAAGGCGAATAACCTGCTGTTGATAATCGTGTACAGTGCTGGTCTTAATACAGAACTGTAACAGATATGTGCATTGCGGCAGCAAGACTGGAAGACAAATCTAGACCATGCCCGCTCTGACGAGGGGAGAAAGCTTGAGTATGTAAAATGGACAGTCATTTATAGCTCACAAATAAGTACTGCGTAAAGGGCAATTGTGATTCAAAATTGAAATACGACTTAACCACAGCTGAACCTTTCAACGGAAATATTGGTTACGTGATTAACTGTAACTAAATATATATATTTTTTCATTTAAACAATTTCTATCTAACCGACTTAAGGATGTATAAACTATCCATTTCGGAACAAGGAAGGGAAGTTCGTGGGTAACTATCTCTCAAAGATTGAAAAAGACTCAATCTCTGCTGCCATTCTGATTATATATAAATGATATAAATACTCCAAACAAACAAATCTATAGAATAAATCATGCGGCTCTTAGGTTGAAACAAAAGCATCCCTTGTCTCTTCTTTTTCCTCAAGAGCGAACCCTCCATTTTAACCTGTTGCAAATCAAGATTTACCTAGAATGACCGTCTCTATGGATTGAAATGCAATTGAATCTAAAATCGAAATAATAGTAAACCCCTTGCAATTTGCTATAGATACAGCCTAGAATTTAACCTCTTCCAGAGTCATACAAATCTTTTAGTGAAAATTTGGCGGACAGATGTCTACGCGGTTAATTAGCAGTTTACCAAGTCGAGAATTACCGAATGATAGGGTCGGTAAATACGAGGCGAATGGAATTCGCTTCTTAGGTGAGTAGTTATTGTCTTCTGCAACAAGTTCAGGGGTGGATTCCCCATGGTGTCAGGGTAAGGGCCGACGAAGTTCTCCTGTAGACTCACAGCTCACACAGCGCTGCCCACCCACTAACCGCCGGCAGACAAATGAGGCATTGGCTCACGTAGAACGGCCACGCAATCCAAGGTGAATCGCCTGGAATGGTTCTATCTCTCCGAGAGTGGAGGGAGAGGATATTAGGTTTAAGGCTTCACTACTGCACCGACAACCATTAGTGACGGAAGGGACGTTCTGCTAGCGATTGTCGTAGGAGGGAAGGTAAGGAGCTGCCATCGAAGGGATGATTCTAAAACGTAATAGGAGATCTCAGAGCGCACCGGAGTCAGGGATTAAGGTGAGAGCCAAGAGGTAGATGAAAACACTCGGCAACGCCTCCCAGAAACGGGCGTGTAAAGTGTAGGGTCAACACAAGAAAGAAAAATTTCAAGCAGCAGTTTTAAAGAATGCACAGTGAAGAAGGGATACCTATCGTGCGCCTGATACGACAGACTCAAGGTTTTTTTTTTTTTTTTTTTTATTACTGAAGTGTAGCGGATAAAAGAGGCCTCGGGCAGTTTCCAGATAGAACTTTGAGGAGATTAGACGTAAAATAAAAATTTATATGTATACTACGACAGAAGATGAATTATAATCGGTTGTTGATGGTGCTACCCATTTAGGTCACCGAGCGAAGCTCTATAAACTCACAGCAAAGTCTAAAATAGGGCCAAGGTCAAAATTTTCGTCCAATAATACATGACCAACATCATATACATTCGGCAGTTAAATTAGGTAAAATCCACGTAGGTAAATTCTGAACAGAATACACAGTAAGGTAAAAGAAAAATTTCCCCGCTTTTTTTTTAAAAACGAGACTACCACTCATAAACTGCATTACGTGAATACCCACTTAAGGATTTCAATCAAAAAATTATAGTACACCAACCTAAACGAATGCGTTGTAGACATGCAACTCCAGTCAACTTAGACATGTAACATCAAGATGAGATTCCACAAAATCAACCGAGTAGAGGATTGGATTTCCTTTGACAGAATCTAAAAGTAATTACAAATAAAACACCTACAGATCTCATTTTACATCCTACACATTCGATCAATCAACTGAGGGGCGTACCTTTGCCTGTATGCTTGCTCCAGTGGTCGTTTGTTGCTCTGTGTCGTTCCTACACCGCGCTGCTCCTGCTCGTCGACCGTAGAGGACTCACTGGTACCTCCCAGCCAAACTCTAGGGGTACTCTCCTTCCCCGTTAGCCCCCCTAGCCGCAAAGGGGCCACACACATTCCAAACAGTAACCTAGCTTCCCAGATGGCCTCCAAGGCTGAGCTACCACTCAATCAGCTGAGGAAATCCCCAACTCTTCACAAGCAATCAGTCCAGTTTGCCACTTTGGCAGCATCACAATACCTCATAGCCCCCTCCCCCTTTTCCCCCCTCTCCCCTTTCTTTTATCTAGTCTCAAACCCTAAATCCTCTTTCTTTTAGGTTTTCCCCCTTTTTCCTTTTTATTTTTATTTTTTTTATTTTTTTTATTTTTTATTTTTTTTTTAAACTCAAGAAGTAAATGCGTTCATTAATATTTTCCTTTTATTTTTACATGCGTAACTTTTTATTAATGGTATAGGCGGTAGGGACTAATAAATTTAAGGAAAGAGAATCCATTATTAATTTTCTTTATTCTATAAATTAAAGATTAAGGAATACACGACAATTTGTTTATAATATATATTTATATTTTCATTTTTTTCTATTTACATGCATGCATTCATCACTGTAATTTATCATTATCCATCAGTTAAAATCACCATTAATATATATATATATATAAGATAATGTGAGATTAAAGTGATGACAAACATGTATATGGGAAACATAGATGTATTACATAAAAAGGAATAACAAGAAATTAAGGGGATGAATGGTGATTTAGTAATGTGAACTGGACATGTAAAAGGGAAATGGATACTAGAAGATTAAGGTGATGGAGGATAGTTTAATAAAGTTGACATGGATAATGAGAGGATAATGGTCTTAGTTTTTTTTTCTTTTTTTTTTTCTTTCGGGATTTTCTTTATGTTACACTACGAAGGCGAATGTCATTCTCCCACCAGTTAGGAATCAAAATCTTCTTTGCAACGTTTTAAAACTATTAGATTTTCTTTAAAACTTACCCTCGTTATCGCCCCAAGAATTTCATGAAGACAAACCATTACTTAGGTGGGTTTTTGTTTAATTTGTTATTTTTATTCCAGGGTCTGCTCTTAGGGTTAAACTAGAATTTTACCTTAACAATTTTTAGACTTAGTACTAGATTCTGAACTAGGCGTCGCTGGGTTAGGGAAGTTGTTTAGGAATATCTTAAGGCGTTAAGGTCTTAGGGATATTTAGGTTTGTTTCCTTCATACACATCAATGTGACATGCCCTTCAGGACGCACCACGTGCTCCAAGGGTGCCACTCACCTCGTTCATTTCCTTTACGCGACGTGTCGTTCAGGATGCACCACGTGCTCCAAGGGTGTCACTCGCTTCTTGTGTTTCTTTTGTGCGACGTGCCCTTCAGGATGCACCACGTGCTCCAAGGGTGCCACTCGCCAACTGGACTGATTGGTAGACATCTATAACCCCTGGNTCCATTATTAATTTTCTTTATTCTATAAATTAAAGATTAAGGAATACACGACAATTTGTTTATAATATATATTTATATTTTCATTTTTTTCTATTTACATGCATGCATTCATCACTGTAATTTATCATTATCCATCAGTTAAAATCACCATTAATATATATATATATATAAGATAATGTGAGATTAAAGTGATGACAAACATGTATATGGGAAACATAGATGTATTACATAAAAAGGAATAACAAGAAATTAAGGGGATGAATGGTGATTTAGTAATGTGAACTGGACATGTAAAAGGGAAATGGATACTAGAAGATTAAGGTGATGGAGGATAGTTTAATAAAGTTGACATGGATAATGAGAGGATAATGGTCTTAGTTTTTTTTTCTTTTTTTTTTTCTTTCGGGATTTTCTTTATGTTACACTACGAAGGCGAATGTCATTCTCCCACCAGTTAGGAATCAAAATCTTCTTTGCAACGTTTTAAAACTATTAGATTTTCTTTAAAACTTACCCTCGTTATCGCCCCAAGAATTTCATGAAGACAAACCATTACTTAGGTGGGTTTTTGTTTAATTTGTTATTTTTATTCCAGGGTCTGCTCTTAGGGTTAAACTAGAATTTTACCTTAACAATTTTTAGACTTAGTACTAGATTCTGAACTAGGCGTCGCTGGGTTAGGGAAGTTGTTTAGGAATATCTTAAGGCGTTAAGGTCTTAGGGATATTTAGGTTTGTTTCCTTCATACACATCAATGTGACATGCCCTTCAGGACGCACCACGTGCTCCAAGGGTGCCACTCACCTCGTTCATTTCCTTTACGCGACGTGTCGTTCAGGATGCACCACGTGCTCCAAGGGTGTCACTCGCTTCTTGTGTTTCTTTTGTGCGACGTGCCCTTCAGGATGCACCACGTGCTCCAAGGGTGCCACTCGCCAACTGGACTGATTGGTAGACATCTATAACCCCTGGAGTCAACACTCCGCCAGGTGAACTTGTGGGAGACTAAGGGTTCTAAGGAATAAGACCCCCGCCTTATTGTGCGCCCCTTAGAATCATCGTGAACGATTGTCGCAGTCTGCCCTCACGGCATCGTGGATCCTCTCGAACTAGGTAATCATTAACCTACAGTTTGAGCCATGGCGGGAGTGCTAGTAGGCGGTGGCAGGGATGTTGTCCACCCCTCTCCCTCAACCTCTCTGCAAATAGTGTGTGGCCCCTTTACTCCATATGTGAGTCTGGTCGGCAAGCTATCGTCAGCCTGCATCATCAACAATCATGTCATAAATGTCAACATCAAATCATCAAATCAATGAAACATCACAGTAAATATATCAACCCAAAAGCACACTCCCTGACTCAGTCCGGAGTCCAAGGGGGTTCTACCGATGCCTGTGCATCCTCAAGGTTAAAAACCATGCACACTCAATAAAACAGAGTCAGCAGCACCTGTGTTAGTCAAAACTAGTAAAACATCATGTCATCTGTCAATCGCATCATAATAAAGTATAAATGGTTTAACATCACAAAAGTCCAGATCACTTGCGAGCAAGTGTCCTTAAAAATAAGTTTTCTTGGTGCGCCAGAGGGGGATGTTACAAAGAGTATCTGACAGAAACAGAAGAACAAGTTCAATAAGTAACTCCAAAAACACCTAGTAGAAGAGTACAGAAGAATCATCCTTCAGATCAGATTATCATAAACAAAGACGCAGAAGTTGAGACTATAAGAAGAACCTATTCACCATAACAAACTCACCTATCACTCAAATCTACAATTGATCCAACCTATTTTGAAGAGGTCATCAAGGATGAATTTTGGAACAAGGCCATGGATGAAGAATTGGATCAAATAGAGAAAAATGGCACTTGGGAATTGATTCCAATATGAAAGGATAAGAATGTAATCGACACAAATTGGGTATACAGGAATAAATTGAATGAATATGGACAGGTTTCAAGGAACAAAGCTAGATTGGTATGTAAATGATATGCACATGTTGAAGGAATCGACTTTGAAGAGACATTTGCCACAGTTTCCAGAATGGAAGCAATATGATTGCTTTTAGCTTATGCGTGCTCCAAAAATATCAAAGTGTATCAGATGGACATAAAATCATCTTCTTTGAATGGAGAACTTGAAGAAGTCTACATTGAACAACCATAACGATTTCAGTTGTCAGAGGATGCATATTATGTGTGTAAATTAAAGAAGGCCTTGTATGGTCTAAAATAGGATCCTAGAGCATGGTACTCTAGACTAGATAAATATCTATAGCGGGAAGGGTTCAGAAAGGAAATGCAAACAACAACCTCTACATAATGGTAAGTCAAGATAGTATTTTATTAATTGAAGTTTATGTTGATGATATTATTTTTGGTAGTGATGATGACAGGTTAATCCAGAATTTTTCAAATGATATGTAGAATGAATTTGAAATGTCATTACTTGGAGAACTATCCTTCTTTTTGGGACTTCAGATACGTCAAAGCAACCAAGGAATTTTTATTTCTCAAACCAAGTATATCAGAGAAAAGCTAAAGAGGTTCAAAATGGAAGATTGCAAACCAGTTATCACTCCCATGAAAACCAGTTACAAGTTAATCAAAGATGATGATTCAAAGTCTATAGATTAGAGGCAATACAGGTCAATGATTAGTAGCCTACTATATGTGACAACATCCATACCAGATGTAATGCAGTCAATTGGACAGGTGGCATAATTTCAAGCAACACCAAAGGAATCACATGTTTTAGCAGTGAACAGGATTTTTAGATATCTCAATGGAACAAAAGATTTTGGATTACGGTATCCAAAAGGAAAGGATCTATCTCTTATTGCCTACACAGATGCAGATTGGGAAGGTTGTATTGATGATCGACGAAACACCAGTGGAGAAGCGTTCTACTTTGGTGAGTGTTTAGAATCATGGATAAGAAGGAAACAATCATCAATATCTCTATCTACAGTTGGGGTAGAGTATATTGAAGAAACAACATGTTGTACACAATTTCTTTGGATGAAACAAACTTTGACAAATATACAGGTTGAGTATGATGAGCCCATTTCGATAAATTGTGATAATACAAGCGCCATCAGTATCTCAAAGAACCCAGTGATGCACTCCAAGATGAAGCACATTCCAATCAAGTATCACTTTCTACGGGAATAGGTTGCAGAAAAGAACATTAGAGTTGAGTATGTGGGCACAAAATAACAAGTGGCAGACATATTTATGAAACCACTTCCACAAGAATCCTTTGAGTATCTTCTCTAGAGACATGAAGTTATTTCTACTCCAAAATGAATTATTTTGAATGTTTATCTTATCTGTCTTAGATATACATGAGGAAGCACCATAAAGATCAGACATTTTAGTTAGGGGGAGTAACCCCAGATGGAAAGATACATTTTCCATTGATGACAAAGGGGGAGATATTTATCATATGTAGAGGACAGAAGCATGACTCCAAGGGGAGAAATGGTCACAGATATGCAGAGGATAGAAGCATGGTTCCAGGGGGAGCATGAGTGATATGACTTCAGTATTGCATGACATGATTTCAGTATTACGTCGGAATGTTTCCATCAATTCCAAAGGTGGATATTGTGGATTAAGGTTGTTTTTCATTGATGTCAACCCTTGAAGAAAGTCCGATAGCGAATTCCGGTAGCACACATGTTTGGGTAATGGAACCAAGTATATTTCATGTATAATGGTAAGAGTTTTAAAATATTTTAAGGTAATACTATTCTATATGGATAGTACATGTGATTCCATTTCCGGTGGTATGTGGAACGCCACATAACGCCTCACAATTAGAGAGTTATGGCCATGAGAAGTTGGAGAACCCAGGTTTGGCTAATGGACCCACGTTTGTTTGATGGATAATGGTATGCATTTTGATATTTTTGTAGGTAATACTATTATATATATATAGTACATTTCATGCCATTTCTGCTGGTATGTGGAACGTCACATAACTCCTCATGGTTTGAGAGTTATCGCCTTACAAAGTTGGAGGACCCTCATATGTCATCTAGACGCCCCAAAAGGTCAAAGTAGTCAAAGTGGTTTAAGATATTTTATAAGGTAAATAATAAAGTGAAGTGATGAGTGCACTATAATTCAAATTGAATACAAAATAAATTATTTAAATAATAAATTTAATAGAGAAATTAGAAGTGGGTTAACCCTAGAATAAGGAAAGTGGGCAAAGTGACCTAGAAGATGCTTCTAAGGAAGCTACTTGGAGAGTATAAATAAGAGGCAAGACTCTCTCATTTTAATTCACACTTGAGAATATTGAATATCTATAGGTGAATGAGGTAACCAAATGATATCTAAGCCGAATTTTAGAGGGAAGGTGAATAAAAGAACGTCGAAATTCAAGGGAGGATAAATTCTTTTGATGATACTTTCTAAGGTGTTTCGGGTAAAAACGTCATAACTTATTTATAAAAGATCCAAATTAAGTAAGAAAAAATGTGTTGGTTAGAGTACAGTCTGTAGTACTCATTGTAACATTTTGAGATCCATTCAATAATTATTTTGTGCGAGGCACTCTCTACAAGCTCACTCTCTAGAATAAGCCAGAATTCAACAAGGTATGCCATTTTTGCTATAACTCCTTTTCTGAGACGTTCCAAGTAGTCACACCTGGAGGAATTGCATAAAACAAATTGAATAGCATTGTATACTATTTTATATATTTATTCATTACAAGTATACATTTATGATTATTTCAATTTAGGGTTGTTGACTAATCCCAAACTAGTCATGTGAGACTAAAAAAAGTTTGATGAAAATGCTAGTCTCTTGTTGTGAAAGTTAAGGAAGGTTTCCAGGTCTGTGATCATATGAACTATGTCTATTATAGAGTTACAAATAATATTTGGATGATGAAATTGATGAGGGCTTTTGGTTAAGGTACATTTTGGGTACATGGTTTAGACAAGTAGTTGATGAGTTGGCACATACATGAGGTGTATAGTTGATGATGTTGGTACATATTGATGAGTCATAGTTGATGACTAGTTGACACATGATTCGTAAATACTTGGTACATGGTTAGATGCACGTGTTTATGGTATAGGTTGGTGCATGATTGATGCATGTGTCTATGGTACAGGTTGATTACAGATTGAGGTACAGGTTGATGCATGGTTCAGGTTTATTTGTACATGTTAACAATGATATATCTCATAGTGATAGTGTGGCAGCGGTTCCATCATTTTACTTCTATTTCAGGGAAGTTGGACGAGGCAAGGACAAGTGGTTGTAACTGGAGAACATAGGGGGTTGTAGTCTTCTTATATCCATATAACATAGGGGGTTGTAGCCTCCTTCTAGTTGTAGCCAAATAATAGGGGAGTTGGATCTTCCCTCAGGTTGTAGCCTGAGAAACAAGGGGGTTGGAGCCACTTTCCAGTTGCAGTTGGAAAACAAAGGAAGTTTGTGCTTCCAATGAATGTAATTATTCAAGACATATAAGAAAAAACATTCTGTGGTTTTCTCCCACTTTGGGTTTTCACATAAAACACTGGTGTACTGTGTATGTGTATGATTTTTCATTTGTTTATTTCTTATTTACTCTATAATTATTGTATGATAATGCTACATTGATATAACACTTGGATTATATGGTTAAAAAGGAATAAATTACTCTATTATTGATTCACCCCCCGTCTCAGTAATCCAACACATCTTGTCTTGAAATAACCTCTGTGTCATATTCAAATTCACAAATGGTATCATTTCTTATTGAGAGATTCACACTACAATTCATGAATGACTATAATAGAATATAGTGAAGGTTGATTTCACTACTTTAATAGCAAGTAAAATAAAAAATGTTTGGATTTATTTATCCAAGGGATGTTTTAATTTCTATATTATTACATCATTATTTTATAATGTGGATGGAGCATGGTTTAAGATGTGTTGTTATTATGTTGGAGTTAGGAGGTCCATAGATACCACAAAATTCATCTAACACCATGAGAGATTAATACAAATATTACCACTGATTATTTTTAGCCTTAATTAAAAAGAATTATATGATTTATAATGTTTTCAAATTTGAGGCTCCTTGCCCCCGGGGGGGCAGCTCAATTGGCAAGTGTCGTGAAAATGAAGTTCCATGAGGTTTCGAGTTCAATTCCCCCCCGGCTTACCTTGTGTGCCGCGTAAGGGGCATCGTGGGTACACCTGGAGGTTATAGTGGTAGCGGTTGGATAACATGGCCACGTGTAACGCGATCACGTGCCCAACTAGTTGATGATTCCTCCAGACACAAAATATATATATATATATATATTTGAGGCTCCTTGTTAAACTTGTTCTCAATACTTGATCTTTCTCCAACAATAATGGATGATTACTTCCCTCTTCCTTTTATTATATGTTGTTGATATCTACATTCATATTTTTGTTTCTAATCTCATTTTTTTTTTTTTATTACAACTGAGCATTAATATCTAAATTAAATTAAAAAACATCTAATATTATATGTATAATTAGTTAAACCCAACTTCATGAAGAGAACCCTAATCATAACCTTAATGAAATTTAATAAGTGATTCCTCCATCACGTCTTCGTATGTAGTACCCCTCCATAGTAAATCAACAAAATCACCAAGTCAACTAGGTTGTAAGATCCCCAATATAATCACGTTGATTAATGAATAATGTAGATATAAACATGGCTATGGCTAAGCGATGTAATATGAAAAATGTATTTTTTGAATTTTAATAAATATAATGTGATACCAGTTCCTAGCTAAATGGATAAAGATGGGGGATGAGTTATCCACAAGAGAGAGGAATTCTTAGGGAGTGTTTGAGGGGGGTGCAAGGGGGAAATGATTTATGGGTATTAATTCAAACCCATATTTTTGAATTTTATTATCACTTGACGAAACCTTCTATTTCTATTTAAGTGTATGAGAGCCCAATCATTAAACTCATGTAAGAGGGCCAGTGTGAAATCACATCCCATAGTCATTGGAAACATGGGGTTGAAATACAATCAACCTTGGACAGAGTGAGTAGTCAACTATCTTGGTAAAATAGAGGAAATTTGTAAGGGAGAAATAACCATATTTGCACATCTAGTCTTGGCATGAACATGAAGGAGAGATCAAGGAAAAATTGCACAAGAGATATACCAAGGAAGATTAGAGAATCATGGAGAATGCTCGAGCATTTTGGAGCATTATTGAATGTTCTAGACCTGGATATTGAAGAGCCATCTTGTCAGGCTTGAAGAGTGAACTTATGTGTGATTTTCACTATAACAACAAGTGTTTGTTGCATTTTTCCTGGTAGTTTTCCTAGAAATGAGTTCCCATTAGCCGATATTCATTTTTAACTGTACTAGAGAGAACCTAATAAACAAATGGGATGACCAATGGACTAAGATAAGTGGAGGGGTACATTCCTTTCGCTGGGAAGGTCAAGACGAAGAGACTTGGATGAAATTTGGGATAGTTGTAGGAGAATATCAATGGGTTGTGGGATATTGATCTATATGTAGGTTGTGATAGGCACACTTATCTTGTGGATTCCTATTCCCAACTCAGGGGTGATTTGTTGTTGAAATTTGGAACGAAAATTCTAAGGTTGGGTGGAACGTCATTCCCAAGAAGTTGGTTGCATGAACGTTTTGAGAGATAAGTGTTTATATAGTTTATGAGTTTTCTTATGAATCTTATCGTCATGATTTTACCCTATGTATGATAATGGTTTTATGTGTTCTTGTAGATAATTTATTAATAGAATTCATGTTCATTTAGAATTCTATAGATGCATTTGATAATGTGTATCTGAATCTAGTTAAATATGTGCATAATTTGTAGCTAGTAAGCTACAGGAAATGAGCTAGCAGATTGTTTTTGAATTTATGTGTATTTTCCGCAACTAATATTCCTTGGTTAAGTTGGGGAATGTTACATATTTGTATCAGAGCCATGGTTTCAACGCCGATCATGCATGGGATAGATTGAGCATTCAGAAGCTAAGTTGCAGGATTAAATTTCGAGGGATGTCTACAAATTTACTGGTGAAATCACTCCAATGAAATTGGGGAAAAAATCATCAATAATTTGAGTAAATTGAGCTCAACTTGGTTAAAATATACAATTTAAACCTCTCAATGATTGTTTTTAACATGTAATTTCTCTAGTTTGGGATTGTACAAAGCATCCCTCGATGAAATTGGAAAAAATCCCCAATTTTTGAAGTTAAATAAATTGCGAATTTGACATGGGAGTGTTAAATTTAGGGTGTAGGGGTCAAATTGACATGCACAGGGCCAAAATTGGCCATGAGAAGATAATTACAGAGTTTCATAGTGGCCCTGACAAAATTTTCGGAAATAGGCATTTTTGAAAATTTGGGGAATTTTGAAATTTGGGTAAGTTTTTGTACCATGACGTCAACAAGACGTGAAGTCCATATGGTCGGTGACGTGTTAGTGAAATGGAATTAGTGGCATATAATTCCATTGTGGGAGGTCCACAGTGGTGGTTGTTGGCACAATAGTAGGTCTAGTGGTGAGGTGGCAGACTGTTGTCATGGGGCAACGGGCTGTGGTATTGACTAAAACCATAATTGGTTTCACATCATGAGAAAATCCTTTTTACAAAGGTATTTCAAAATGAAAATACATTGATAGGATGCCATGTGTAATTGGGCGGTAAGTAGTATTGCATCCCGAGGTGTCGTTCTTACGATCAAGTTCACAATGTGAAATTGATGTGGGTTGTCGATCTTCTTATCATCAATATTGTTATATCTAGGAGTATGCAGGTTGCATGTGCCCAAGGAAAAAGGGTGTGAGATGGGAACCCCAGGTCCCCAAAGCTAATGAATTGGTGCTACATGGAACTATGGCAGAAGAGGTGGGACATGCATCCCATTAATGGTCATATAAGGTGGCATGGGGCTTGAAATATAGTTTAATTTATAAAATAACGGTAAAAGGAAGAGAGAAGTAAAGAAGGAGAGAAGGAATAAGGTGATGTAGGCTGACGGGGCAAGTCTAGGGTGGCCAAGAGGGTTACATGGCATCATCTTAGGGTGTCACATGGAACTAGAATGCCACATCAATAGCCATATCATCAATGATGCCACATCACATTTTGGCCATAATAGGATCATAATAACTTAGAATAAGATAATAATTTCCATTTTTTGTCTGCAATGTCTAGGGATACATAAGTTCCAGAGAGGTCCATTAAGCAATTATGCTCGAATTTTCTAGAAAATGAAAATTACATGTTTTTGAGGATCGGGGTCAGCCTCAGTGGTAGAACCACAATTATGGTTGAAAGTTGTATAGAGTGTTAGAAAAGTAGACATGGAAATATTGTGTGAAGGGATTGACCTGATTCTAAAGATTTTGGAGTGGGGGTGCAAAATTAGGGGAAAAATCACTATTCCATAACACCTTTTAGAGATTTTTGGGATTTTTAGAGGAAAAGGGTCCCCAACTGGAAAATATGGAAAAATATTTTTTCTCGACATTTTTTATACTCATGAATCCACATAATTATGAGAATCCTATAGAGATAAGTTCTTGGATATAAGGTTGATAATGAAAAGATTATAAAATCCCAGGAATATATACTACGCAGCTTGAACATTATGCAGAGGTAAGACAATGAAGACTCTAGCACAAAGAAAGCATCTAGTGTAAGACAAGTGAAAACATTTATATACCATATAAAAATGGATGAGAATTGAATGGAAGGAAATCAAGAACCATGAGTAGGCACCATCATTCCCCAAGGAAATCAACTAAGAGAGCTCATTCAATTTCAGGGACAAGAAGAAACCCAAGTGCACCAAGAAGAAACCCAAGTGTGTCCCCTGTGAGGAGGAAGAGGAGAAGTCTCTCAGGATAAATCTTGCAAGATGAACTCGAGAAAATCAATCCAGCAACTTTCAATGGTGATAACGGGAAGAGAGAAAAGGCTGAGGCCTATCTGTTGAAAATGAATAATAATTTACAGTTGCATGATTATCCCTCCATGGTAGAAACAACAATTTAAACCTACAACTTTCAAGGAAAGGCAACCATGTGGTGGGATCAACTTAAGCAAGAAAACCACCTTGATGAGAGGAAGGTCTCATGTAGGTAGTTCAAATGATATTTCTAAGAGAAATATTTTTCTGAGAATTACTATGAGAGGAATATGAAAGAGTTATTTGAAATCAAGTTCGGAAGCATGAAAATGGATGAGTATGAGAATAGGTTCTTTGAATTACTGAAGTATGTGGACTTCAGAGAGGATGGGGTGATCAAAATCCTAAGGTTTTTGAGTGGGTTACCCGCTTTCTATAGTGACAAGATACAATATGATAATCCCAAGACTTTGGAGGAATCCATAAAGAGAGAAAAACATATTTATGAGTAGAGGAGAGGGTGGCCATTATTCCAAAAGACTTGGAATGAAAATATGAAGGGTAATAAGGAGAAAAGGGAAAAATTGTTTAAGACACATTTTTTCAAGAAAAACTCTAAAGTAAATCAATAATGATATCCAACCCATAAGGATCACAAGATAGTAGATTTATTTGGTAAAATTTCTATGGAGTATCATGTACATTGTTCGGAATGTGAGGGAAATCAATTATACAGAGACCACCCTCACAAAGGATAAAGAATGAGAATTGTCCACAACATTCAGGAAGCTAAAATAGTTAAATAAATGGGAGGAATCATGCCAAGGATTTATGTATCTTTGGACAATAAGAAAGAAGAGTATCAATCCCCCATGATTGAAGTGGAAGGTAAGATTGATAACCAACCCATAGAAATTTTAATTGATTCTTGAGCAAGACAAAGTTACATAAACTATAACATTGTTGAAATATTTCACTTGCAAAGGAGTAAGCATAATAAATATTAGTTAGTTGAGCTAGCTACATGGGCTAAGAGAAATATAGATGAGTTGGTTAAAAATTTCCCAATAGATATGAATGGACTCAACAAAAAGGTAGATGTTAACATCATACCATTGGGTTTGTGTGAATGTTTAATTGACATGGATTGGTTGGAAAAACACCATACTATCCTAGACTATTACAACAAGACAACAACATGTCTTAATGTGGGAGGGTATCAAGGAAAGATTCAAGGCATTCTGATAGGTGTAGTTGTTAAAGAAATTTCATCCATACATCTGAAAAAGAGTTTCAGGAAGGGATGTCAAATTTTTGTATCCCATATGGAAGAGGCATCCAAAGATAAAATGAAAAGCATTGAATACCACCTAGTCTTAAAATATTTTGAATATGTTTTTGGGGAAAACCCAGGATTTCCACCAAAGAGAGACATTGATTTCTCCATTGATTTGGTTCCAAGAGTTTCCCTAGTGTTTAGTACACGTTACAGAATGGGAACATGAGAATTGAAAGAGTTGCAGGTGCAACTTAAAGAGTTGTTAAACAAGGGGTATATACACCCAAGTGTGTCACATTGGGAAGACCCTGTTATTTTTTTGAATAAGAAGGATGGAACCTTAAGTCTATGTATTGATTTAAGGAAATTGAATAATTTCATAATAAAGAACAAGTATCCTTTGTCAAGGATTGATGATTTATTTGATCATATGAAGGGTGAAAGGATATTGATTTGGATTTAGGAGCGGAATGAATTGATTAATAGACTGAATACAATAAACACATAGATATGAAGAATAACACATATATCCAATGAACAATATCTTCTATTGAATAATGAAATAGGTTGAAACTGAAACACTTGCTCGAGTGGTCGTAGTTATCTCTAAGAGGAGATGTGGTTGCTACATGCATTCATCTGAGAATAATGAATTACAATGTGGCTCTAGAGGCATTTTTGATATTACTCATGAATTCCAAAACCCTAGACATCCAAAAACCTAACCCTAGTAGGTGAAACGTCAAACGTCATGTGGGCCCCTATGGGTAAGTTGGTACAACAACTTCCCGGGGTTGTAAATTTTGCATACGACCTTCATTTTAGGCTCATGATAGCCCGTTGGAAAGGTATTTAAGAGAACTACACATTTTCCTATAAAACTTTGAGTCCAACTACATTTTGACTATGGGGAGCCAAAAAATCATTTTTTAGGCCTTCAAAACGTCCTTGGAAGTACAACAACATGTGTTGGCATGAAAACATACAAAATAATCCAATTGGATTAGGTGAGAGGCCACCAATATCCACCTAGAATATTTTTGCGGCTTCAGATAGCCCCAAAAGTGTAGAACCCACAATTACAAAGAAGTACAGAAGAACGTGTTGAAGGAAAAAAAGACAAGAGGAGCTAGTTGGAATAGGTTGGTGGCCACCAATAGCCAACTAGATCAATCTTCCCCCATTACGAAGCAATGGTCTCCATTTTGTTGAGTTCTCCCATTAGGTGATGAAAATTATGTTGGATTTGGCCCCGGGTGAGGCACTTGCCTTGATGTAGGAGTTTCCCTGCCTTGACAACATGATAAAGCTGGATCCTCTACTAGCGAGTGCGCTTGACCTGTGTGTCCACTATTTGATCAGTCGATGCTTGTTCCATGCAGTCGATATTAATCCCTATGGGTTTCAGTTGTTATGCGATCTCTGAGGTGTCCAATAATGGTGCAAAATATGGTCAAAGGAGGTCCACATTGAACATTGGGTGCATTCTAAGGAAGGGTGGAGTGTTGATCTCAAAATCATTTCTACCCACAACCTTGGTGATAGTGTAAGGCCCATAGAGAAGTAGGTGAAGCTTTCAATGGTGCCTTGTGAGATGCTCCTTATGCAAATGTAACCAAACTTTGTCACCAACCTGAAACTGGTGTGGTATGTTGTGTTGATCATGGAATTTCTTATACTTAGTGTTGTAACAGAGGTCAAAATTGACTGGCTGCCCAAGGCATAAAGAAGGAATTTCAAGGATCAAAACAGTATGCCAAGTGCCAAGGAAGAATTTCTAACTTTTTCCTCTGCATTTTTTCTTCTTGTTGACTTCTGACTCATTTCATCTAGGTCATCACTACGTTTCTGATAGCCTGATCCATTGTACCTGTTCGATGAGAGACATCATCATTCACCTTGCTATTTATCCTTTCTGAAATTTCAAGTCAATTCTTATTGCTAAATGAGTCTTTGCCTTTGGAGCCTGTCAACAGTATTCCTGGTCGACACACATTTAGTCTCACCATGCCACGAGTCAATGGTTGCTCATGATCCTCAAGGTCCATTAATCTGTATTTCCTTGTCTTTTTTTTATGGAGAATCGTCAATCAATGCCCTCGATCCATCCTAGCTCTGTCTCTCAATCGCACTGGAATTAATAATGGATCTGGGTTTCCAAATACTTGCACGAATCTGCGGCATCGGGTAATCTCATAGTGGGGGATCTCCATACCTCAATCTTGCGTACGCCGAGACATTGTTGAAATGAAGGAATTGGGCTTGTCTCTTAACATAGATGTCCTCAAATTCCTTGAGAAATATACTGCAACTGGAGCATCTACATTTGAATTATTGTACTTTGACCATGTCTAGCGAGCCTCTGGGAAATGTCACCGCACTTGAATTCATAGATGTCAGATTATGCACAAAATTTGAAGTATTGCCTCCTCAAGTCGCACATCAATGGTACCTATAAGATTTGCGTCTTAATGGGACAGGTGTCGAATTCTTACCACCATGTATCATGGCACTAAATAGTCTCTCAAAGTTAGTAGTATTTGATAGTCCGTAAGAGAAGTGCCATTCAATAGAGATTCTTTAGTTGAGTGCATGTTCGGCCTTACAGACTTGTGGTTACTCTCAACAAGGATATCGGAGATAGAATTTGGTAAAGGTATTTTCCCCAACCTTCAATGTCTTTATATCTACGATTGTGAAGGTCTAGCGGAGGTTAGAATGTTGCCAGATACACTCATGGAACTAAAGTTGTGGTATTGTCTTGATTTGGAAAACTGAAGCGTTTCGTGGTCTGACAAAACTTTGTGTGCTAAAGGTGTCGAGCTGCAATGCGTTAGAAGAACTTGCAGGGATCGAACATTTGATGAGGTTCTCGGTGTCTCAAACTGCAATGCGGTGGCCCGATACTCAAGCATCTGCGCCAACCAACAAACCTATTTGGTGGTGCGCTGGCTCAGGTGGGCGTTATGGGCATGTCTCATTTTTGGCCATGCATGGAATGCTAATTCTGACACCTGCAGATAGGTCAGAAAGATTCCCCTGTCAAGACTGACAATACTGTCAAGGGTCGTTGGAGTGCATTTCTCTCGATAATCGATTGCCTCTGGTTATGCAGAGAATTGAAACGATGGCACTGAGAGGGCTGAAGATACAGGCCGAAATGGTAGAAGAAGAAACCCTCATGGCCAAGCAATCGAAGATTAACGGTGCAGGAATAAACCCTAGTTTGTTGTTCATCGAGATTTTGTCAGGAGCTGTACATGGTATAGTTGAGGCAGAGTTTGATGATATCGTGAAAGCTAATGAAATGTTGAAAAGACTCTTCCTGTAATATGTCGGAGAGGAAGCACAGGTCTTAGCTAGTTATGGTTGTGGCCATTCCCTTCTTCCAGCAGTTTACAAGAATAAACTCCATCATGTTCTATGCGTCAGCGCTATTCAAGACAATTGGTTTTGAGACAATGCATCTCTCATGTCTGTTGTCATAATAGGTCCCGTGAACGTTCTGTCTACATTTGTTTCCATTCTCAACGTCTCAATAAATCTTCTCTTCACCTTCGTCATCGCGCAGGCATTATTGGCGATGCTCTGCCACTTCAAAGTCGGGATCTTTCTCTTCTTCGCTGGATGGGGTGGTCGTCATGACTCTCTTCGTCTATCTCTTTCTCCCTGAAACCAAAGACGTGCCCATC
Organism: Picea sitchensis; assembly: GCA_010110895.2. NCBI lineage: Eukaryota > Viridiplantae > Streptophyta > Pinopsida > Pinales > Pinaceae > Picea > Picea sitchensis. The sequence continues at coordinate 757,848 of SNQJ01S0000153.1, forward strand.
GAAGATATTAGCAGAGTGTGGGTGAAGAAACTTCTCCAGATACATAATATGAGCTTACGCCCATTCTGACAGAACAATGTTCGACAGGCATTTTTGACAAGCGACGACACTGAACAAACATATGGGTCCTCACTCTAAAATCCCGTAGGTTCCCTTTCACCATTCGACGTGTTGTCTGTGGTGACAACCATTGTACTAGTAAGGATACTCAGAAGTTTCACAGGCTACCGTAGAGATTCCCTACGTGTTTGTCTAATCCGCTATTTACAGTAACTATGATGTAGGAATGAAGTTCTTCATTTGGTGTTGCAATAAGTGAATCATTCTATTGAGCTTCCTCGGGTGTCTTTATTCGTGGTTGTTAATAGCGAGCTCGTGTAAGTTGGCGATCGTGATCTTTTCACTTTTTGAGTTTTGGAACCAAGGTGTCCATACAAATATGGAACGGAGAGAAAACTCGACGGGAAGGGGTAAAGGAAAAGCCAGAGCTGGAAGCGGTGGACAAGGCCGAGGAAGGGGATCATCGGATGAAAAAACATCAAAACCAATTCTTACTTCCCATCCAACTATCCCACACGAAATAAGTGTATCTACAGTGCAGTCTCCAGAAATGGACATGGAAAGAATGGCCACCTCTACTCCAACGCCTACTAGACTTCCTAAGCCTAAGATATCTAATCTCTCTGTTCCAAAGGAAACTGGACCGGAGTCCAGCCGAGCTCGTAGTGCTCTAGTACATATCCCCCCTCCTAATAAACCCAATGGAGAAGGAATGACTTATTCTTTTCAGTTCGGCTCGGTAGCTCCTGTATTTGAAACCAAACTGGAATCTGGTCTGTTTCGTTTGTATAGACTCGAAGGAGGAGGAAAGAATGTTCTCGGGTCTTCAAAGAAACCTGACGGAGGAGGGACAAATGATCTAGTTCCTGTGAATAGACCCGACAAAGGGAATAATTCTACCCGTCTGGTTCTTGTCAACCTTCTTGCAAATCATTTCCCTATAAGCTTCAATGCAAGCCAAATTATATTTCATTACGACTTGGACATAAAGAAGGAAAATGGTAATGTAACTACAAAAAATAGAGAAGAATGTGTGAAGATAAAGAAGGGATTGCATCGTACGATTTATAACCATGCAACTATAGAAAGGAATATGTACAGTTTAGAGAATTTAGAGCCTGGAAAAAAGAGCACATCCAAAGTATACACAGTCACCATCAAATATACGAATAGTAAGGATGGAGGATCTCTGTCTAAATTCTTAGATATAAAGAATCGACATCACGTGAATTTCAAGAATCTCCAACACTGCCCTGCTAATAGTATTTGCAAAGGATACTTTCGAGGTAGATTTTCGGCATCTAACAATAACCATCCTAACGACGGGAAAACAAGGAGTAATCCGTTACAACTGCAGGGATCAGTCAGTCCACTTGTCCAAGCCATTGGCAGTAGTTCGAGTAGCCTACAGAGTTGGCAGCCGCACTCAGCATCCACAGAGTTCCAGAAGAAAAAATGCTTCATATTCCCTAGAACTCAAAGAGTTTTAGTTTAGAATTTTATTTTAAAAGACTGAGGCGTGTAACCAGGAAAAAAGCGGGGGGCGCATGAGTGCAGGACTAGGATAAAAACCTCTGTCAAGAGAGTTTCATTGTAATGGATAAGTTCTTGTAAACCAGATTGGAGTAATAAAGATGATTTTTCTTGCGACTGTGAGATTCATCACGGTCGATTTCTTTCAGCATGTTTTCTTCTCCTTCAGCTGTGTTAAATTTGTTTGGATTTCATTATGTATGTTCCTTACCCACAGTTGATGTGTTATCATTTCTTTAGGTCTTCCTTAATCCATCACGATTGCTGTACATTTTGTTTTCCTCTAATCGGTGTGCTTCGTTATACTTTAGTACGACCACTACTATAATGAAAGGATTTGGGTTTTCTGCAATTGTTTATTGCCTTTCCTCTGCACCAGCTATTAGTTGTGTAAGACCAATATGCATTTTCAGATTTCTGCATGTATCCTTTGCTACGTCGGCCTTTCCTTTTTCTTTCCACTACCACATCATGATTTTTCAAAGCGCTGAAAGATAGACTTACTTTGCCTCACTTTCCACAAGTATTTGATCTCTGCTATTGTCTCTTTTCTTCGGTTTTCATTTGACTCCATGCCCAATGTATCATTTCCCTGGTTTAACACCCAAACTCCAAAAATCCAAGAACATCTTTTACCCATAAATCTGCCCACCATTTCACGCTTATTTCAATTTATTTTGTGACATTTTTCGAGAGATCCCTCTCGGGTTGGGGGAGGGCAGCCTTCCAATCCAAAGTGGTTCGAGGTTGCCTCAGGATTGATTTGTTGCAGCCCATTTTAGTTTTTAGTGTCAACATTTTGGCGTCGTTGCCGGGGACGGAGGGCGAGGTTATCTTCCCTGGGATACGACAAAGTTCAGATCTATCTCTTGATGGTGAACAAGGGATAGGAATTCAATTGGATGTGATCGTTCACTTGGTGACTCCTTGGTTCATAGACTCTACATGATTTTGTTGGCGACTCCACTGGTCTCAAATGTCGAGCTCGTTCGCTGCTCAAATTGCTGCAAGGTTTTCTCCTCTGGACTTTGCAAATGTTTATGGCTTTCCAAGCATTGTTCCAGACATTAAAATTTGGGCAGATATCCTTCCTAAATTTGGAGAATATGAAGACGACAATCCTGGTCAACATTTGTTTGAGTTCCACAAGCTCATGGAGGAATTAAATGTACATCATGAAGATGTCCTCATGAAATTGTTTATGTTTTCATTGGAAAATGATGCCAGACTCTGGTATAAATATTTACCCCATTCCAATATTCCTTCATTGAAATGTTTTCACACACTTTTTCATCAACATTGTAAGAGGATATATTCTGCTGAAATCCTTTCGGAAGATTGTTGTGATACAAGTCCTCTGGAGGAGGAGGAAGAAAAAATAGAAATTTCTCAAGTTGATGAAGATAAGCAGTATGAGGAGGAGTTGGCTCATAAAGATACTGGATCTTGTGAAATTACTCAAGAAGAAGATCATATTTTAGATTCTGATTTGTTTCATGAAAAAGATATGGCTACCATGTTTAATGATCCTGAGCATCATAAATCAGAACATGGAGTAGTCCTGGATGTTTTAAAACCTCAGTATGATATGTTTTTTCAAGACCCTTTTGTTGATCTTTTGGATTCATTTAATGGAGGAATATGCTATGTCGGGAATNGATATCCTTCCTAAATTTGGAGAATATGAAGACGACAATCCTGGTCAACATTTGTTTGAGTTCCACAAGCTCATGGAGGAATTAAATGTACATCATGAAGATGTCCTCATGAAATTGTTTATGTTTTCATTGGAAAATGATGCCAGACTCTGGTATAAATATTTACCCCATTCCAATATTCCTTCATTGAAATGTTTTCACACACTTTTTCATCAACATTGTAAGAGGATATATTCTGCTGAAATCCTTTCGGAAGATTGTTGTGATACAAGTCCTCTGGAGGAGGAGGAAGAAAAAATAGAAATTTCTCAAGTTGATGAAGATAAGCAGTATGAGGAGGAGTTGGCTCATAAAGATACTGGATCTTGTGAAATTACTCAAGAAGAAGATCATATTTTAGATTCTGATTTGTTTCATGAAAAAGATATGGCTACCATGTTTAATGATCCTGAGCATCATAAATCAGAACATGGAGTAGTCCTGGATGTTTTAAAACCTCAGTATGATATGTTTTTTCAAGACCCTTTTGTTGATCTTTTGGATTCATTTAATGGAGGAATATGCTATGTCGGGAATATTTGGTCACAAGAATTGATGAAATTTTTGAAAATCCATGATCACTAACAGGTCAGTTGGAAGTTGTCAGTTTCTTTTTTTAGCCTGCTTGAAGAAAGTGTGAGAAAGTTTCAAATACGTAGACAATTATTGGATTGGCTTCACCGGCATTTTCGTATCATTTGATTCAGTGGAAATTTTTCAACAGTTAGAGTAGGTGATGTATATAAATAAGCTTGACTTCAAGCACCATATTGCAGCGGTGTTTTTCAATATGTTTTCAGTTCAGTTTTGAATCCAGTATTGTTTTGTTATAAAGCATTCACGATTTGATATGGATAAAGGCCACCTGGTCTACGATTCTTGGCACTTTCAGGAAAGCACCATCCCTAGTTGGAGCCGATGTTGTAACAGAGGTCAAAATTGACTGGCTGCCCAAGGCATAAAGAAGGCATTTCAAGGATCAAAACAGTATGCCAAGTGCCAGGGAAGAATTTCTAACTTTTTCCTCTGCATTTTTGCTTCTTGTTGACTTCTGCCTCATTTAATCTAGGTCATAACTACGTTTCTGATAGCCCGATCCATTGTACCTGTCCGATGAGAGACATCATAATTCACCTTGCTATTTATCCTTTCTAAAATTTCAAGTCAATTCTTATTGCTAAATGAGTCTTTGCCTTTGGAGCCTGTCAACAATATTCCTGGTCGACACACATTTAGTCTCACCATGCCACGAGTCAATGGTTGCTCATGATCCTCAAGGTCCATTAATTCGTATTTCCTTGTCTTGTTGTGATGGAGAATCGTCAATCAATGCCCTCGATCCATCCTGGCTTTGTCTATCAATTGCACTGGAATTAATAATGGATCCAGGTTTCCAAATACTTGCACGAATCTGCGGCATCGGGTAATCTCATAGTGGGGGATATCCATACCTCAATCTTGCATACGCCGAGCCATTGTAGAAATGAAGGAATTGGGCTTGTCTCTTAACATAGATGCCTTCAAATTCCTTGAGAAATCTACTACAACTGGAGCATCTACATTTGAGTTATTGTACTTTGACCATGTCTAGAGAGACTCTGGGAAATGTCACTGCACTTGAATTCATAGATGTCAGATTCTGCACAAAATTTGAAGTATTTCCTTCTCAAGTCCCACATCAACGGTACCTATAAGAGTTGTGTCTTAACGGGATAGGTGTCGAATGCTTACCACCATGTATCATGGCGCTGAACAATCTCTCAACGTTAGTAGTATTTGATAGTCCGTAAGAGAAGTGCCATTCAATAGAGATTCTTTAGTTGAGTGCATGTTTGGCCTTACAGACGTGTGGTTAGTCTCAACAAGGATATCGAAGATAGAATTTGGTAAAGGTATTTTCCCCAACCTTCAACGTATTTATATCTACGATTGTGAAGGTATAGTGGAGGTTGGAACGTTGCCAGATACACTCATGGAACTAAAGTTGTGGGATTGTCTTGATTTGGAAAACTGAAGCGTTTCGTGGTCTGACAAAACTTCGTGTGCTAAAGGTGTCGAGCTGCAATGCGTTAGAAGAACTTGCAGGGATCAAACATTTGATGAGGTTCTCGGTTTCTCAAACTGCAATGCGGTGGCTCGATACTTGAGCATATGCACCCACCAATAGACCTATTTGGTGGCGCGCTGGCTTAGGTGGTCATTATGGGCATGTCTCATTTTTGGCCATGCATGGAATGCTGATTATGACGCCTGCAGATAGGTCAGAAAGATTGCCCTGGCAAGACTGACAATATTGTCAAGGGTCGTTGGAGTGCATTTCTCTCGATAATCGATTGCCTCTAGTTATGCAGACAATCAAAATGATGGCACTGAGAGGGCTGAAGATACAGGCCGAAATGGTAGAAGAAGAAACCCCTGTGGCCAAGCAATCGAAGATTAATGGTGCAGGAATAAACCCTAGTTTGTTGTTCATTGGGATTTTGTCGGGAGTTGTACATGGTATAGTTGAGGCAGAGTTTGACGATATCGTGAAAGCTAATGAAATGTCAAAAAGACTCTTCCCGTAATATTCTAGAGAGGAAGCACATGTCTTAGCTAGTTATGGTTGTGGCCATTCCCTTCTTCCAGCAGTTTACAAGAATAAACGCCATCATGTTCTATGCGTCGTTGCTATTCAAGACAATTGGTTTTGAGACAATCCATCTCTCATGTCTGCTGTCATAACAGGTCCCATGAATGTTATGTCTACGTTTGTTTCTATTCTCACCATCTCAACAAATCTTCTCTTCACCTTCATCATCGCGCAGGCATTCTTGGCGATGCTCTGCCACTTCAAAGAAGGGATCTTTCTCTTCTTTGCTGAATGGGGTAGTCGTCATGACTCTCTTCATCTATTTCTTTCTCCTTGAAACCAAATACATGCCCATCGAAGATATTAGCAAAGTGTGGGTGAAGAAACTTCTCCAGATACATAATATGAGCTTACGCCCATTCTGACAGAACAATGCTCGGCAGGCATTTTTGACAAGCGACGACACTGAACAGACATATGGGTCCTCACTCTGAAATCCCACAGGCTCCCTTGTACCATTCGACTTGTTGTCTGTGCTGATAGCCATTGTACTAGTAAGTATACTCAGACGTTTCACAGGCTACCGTAGAGACTCCCTACGTGTTTGTCTAATCCGCTATTTACAGTAACTATGATGTAGGATTGAAGTTCTTCATTTGGTGTTGCAATAAGTGAATCGTTCTGTTGAGCTTCCTCAAGTGTCTTTATTCGTGGTTGTTAATAGCGAGCTCGTGTAAGTTGGCGATCGTGATCTTTTCACTTTTTGAGTTTTGGAACAAAGGTTTCCATACAAATATGGAATGGAGAGAAAGCTCGACGGGAAGGGGTAAAGGAAAAGCCATATTTGGAAGAGGTGGACAAGGCCGAGGAAGGGGATCATCGGATGAACAAACATCACAACCAATTCTTACTTCCCATCCAACTATCCCACACGAAAGAAGTGTATCTACAGTGCAGTCTCCAGAAATGGACATGGAAAGAATGGCCACCTCTACTCCAACGCCTACTAGACTTCCTGAGCCTAAGATATCTAATCTCTCTGTTCCAAAGGAAACTGGACCGGAGTCCAGCCGAGCTCACAGTGCTCTAGTACATATCCCCCCTCCTAATAAACCCAATGGAGAAGTAATGACTTATTCTTTTCAGTTCGGCTCGGTAGCTCCTGTATTTGAAACCAAACTGGAATCTGGTATGTTTCATTTGTATAGACTCGAAGGAGGAGGAAAGAATGTTCTGGGGTCTTCAAAGAAACCTCACAGAGGAGGAAAGAATGTTCTGGGGTCTTCAAAGAAACTTGATTGAGGAGGGACAAATGATCTGGTTCCTGTGAATAGACCCGACAAAGGAAATAATTCTACCCGTCTCGTTCCTGTCAACCTTCTTGCAAATCATTTCCATGTAAGCTTCAACGCAAGCCAAATTATATTGCATTACGACTTGGACATAAAGAAGACAAATGGTAATGTAACTAAAAAAAATAGAGAAGAATGTGTGAAGATAAAGAAGGGATTGCATCGTACGATTTATAACCATGCAACTGTAGAAAGGTATATGTACAGTTTAGAGAATTTAGAGCTCGGAAAAAAGAGCGCATCCAAAGTATACATGGTCACTGTCAAATATACGAACAGTAAGGATGGAGGATCTCTGTCTAAATTCTTAGATATCAAGAATCAACATCACGTGAATTTCAAGAATCTCCAAGACTGTCCTGCTAATAGTATTTGCAAAGGATACTTTGGAGGTAGATTTGCAGCATCTAACAATAACCATCCTAATGACGGGCAACCAGGGAGAAATCCGTTACAGCTGCAGGGATCATTCAGTCCACTTCTCCAAGCCATTGGTAGTAGTTCGAGTAGCCTGCAGAGCTGGAAGACGCACTCATCAGCCACAAAGTTCCAGAAGACAAAACACTTCATATTCCCTGGAAATCAAAGAGTTTTAGTTTAGAATTTTATTTTAAAAGACTGAGGCGTGTAACCAGGAAAAAAGGGGGGGGGCGCATGAGCGCAGGACTGGGAGAAAAACCTCTGTCAAGAGAGTTTCATTGTAATGGCTAAGTTCTTGTAAACCAGATTGGAGTAATAAAGATGATTTTTCTTGCGACTGTGAAATTCATCACGGTCGATTTCTTTCAGCATGTTTTCTTCTCCTTCAGCTGTGTTAAATTTGTTTGTATTTCATTATGTATGTTCCTTACTCACAGTTGATGTGTTATCATTTATTTAGGTCTTCCTTAATCCATCACGATTGCTGTACATTTTGTTTTCCTCTAACCAGTGTGCTTCGTTATACTTTAGTACGACCACTACTATAACGAAAGGATTTGGGTTTTCTACAATTGTTTATTGCCTTTCCTCTGCACCAGCTATCAGTTGTGTAAGACCAATCTACATTTTCATATTTCTGCATGTATCATTTGCTACGTCGGCCTTTCCTTTTTCTTTCAACTACCGCATCATGAGTTTTCAAAGCGCTGAAAGATAGACTTACTTTGCCTCGCTTTCCGCAAGTATTTGATCTCTGTTATTGTCTCTTTTATTTGGTTTTCATTTGACTCCATGCCCAATGTATCATTTCCCTGGTTTAACACCCAAACTCCAAAAATCCAAGACCATCTTTTACCCATAAATCTGCCCACCATTTCACGCTTATTTCAATTTATTTTGTGACATTTTTCGAGAGATCCCTCTCGGGTTGGGGGAGGGCAGACTTCCAATACAAAGTGGTTCGAGGTTGCCTCGTGATTGATTTGCTGCAACCCATTTTAGTTTCGAGTGTCAACACTTAGCATTGGATTTTTGCAAAATATCCTGGACCTGTTGGTTGATGTGTTAAATTTGATCAATGAATATGGTGGCTTTTTTTATCGCAAACTGATCATGGGAAGAATCTATCTGTGTGGTGGCAAGAGGAAGTGCAACATCAATGGGTCCTAAGGGTTGGAATCTGAACTGCACCTGAAATGGGCTATGGCCGGTGGAGCTATGCAGAACCCTATTGTAACTATGTTGAAAATAGGTGAGACTTTCATCTCATTTACATGGACGGTTAGAGTTGTACATGCACATGATGTGCACAATCATCCGGTTGAAAACCTTTTCTTGGCCATCTGTTAGGGTTGGAAAGTAGTGGATTTTGTGAGCTTGGTGTGCAACAGTGACCAGAGACTCAACCAAAATTTGTTGACGAACCTCTTGTCCCTATTGTAGATGATGGTATGTGGTATCCCAATGTGGACCCACACTCGTTCGAAGAATATCTTGGAAGTATCTATCGATGTGATATTCTTCTTTCAGGCTGTGAGGATGGCCATCTTTGAAATCCAATCAACGACCACAAATAAAAAGTCTTTTCCTTGCTTGGTGGACGAAAGGCCATACATGTTATCTAGTGAGATGGATTCCCAAGGATTCTCGGGAGTAGGAAGAGGGTTGTATAATACTTGCTTCTTGATGGTTGGATTGGAAATGGCATAGGAAGTGCAAGATCTGATATACTTGTTGACATCCTCTCCAAGTTTTGTCCAATAAAAATGTTTCTGTAGAACGACCACGTTTTTGTCCATGCCAAAATGTCATGCCATTCGAATGTAGTGGGATTCCCAAATCAGATTTCTAAGCTCGCTTGTAGAAACAAAAAGATGGCCTAGGTGGCATAATAGTCTATCCTAAATGTGAAAATTGATGGCATTCGCACTTGTACCCAAGAGTTGATAGGTGGTGGTGAAATCTATATCTTGTTGATAAAGTTGGGGCCACTGAGATGCTTCATGTCCACAGGAATGGAGCATAGTGGTGAGTGCAGCCATAGGAAGTTGACTGAGGTAGTCAATGACACGATTTGAGATACCTATCTTATACTTGATGTTGAGATGTAACTGTTGCAAGTAGGTCGACCACTTGTAATGGAAGTCATTCTATAATTTCCCCTGTGTTTGTATGAATTGTAGAGGCTTGTGATCAATGTGTATCATCGTCTCCTTTCCCATAATGTAATGTTTACATTAACGACGAGATTGTACAATGGAATACATTTCTTTTTCATAGGTGGGGTATTTCAAAATAGTATATGAGAGTTTCTCACTATGGTATGCCACCATATGACCGTGCTGAGTGAGAGTTGCTCGCACAACATATTCATATGCATCAATCTCAATATCGAATGGTTGTTGCAGATCGGGCAAGGAGAGTACTGGAGACGAGCACAATTGATTCTTCATATCATTGAATTCTCATTGTTGTTCCTTCCCCCACACGAACTTGGCCCGACCACCGCCCTTGGTCACTTGGCAGAGAGCCCATGCAATATGGGAGAATCCCAACACGAACCATCGGTAGAAGTTGGCTAGTCCCAAGAAGCTCCGAAGAAAGAAGGAAAACATGTGCATATATGAAAGCTATATACAGAAGCCAAAAATGTGTATATGCGCATTTATGGAAGGAAAAAATGTGCATATACGGAAGAAAAATGTGCATTTATGGAAGAGAGCTTCCGTAAATATCTCTTTCATTATGCGCATTTTGGCTTCTGTAACTATGCATATACAAAAGCCAAAATGCTCACTTACGGAAGACAAAATGCGCACATATGAAGAGAGCTTTCGTATATGAACATTTTGGCTTCCATAAATCTCTCTTACGTATATGCGCATTTTGGCTTCCATAAATCCGCATTTTGGCTTTTGTATATGTGCATTTACAAAAGCCAAAATGCGCGTATACGGAAGAGATATTTACAAAAGCTCTCTTCCGTAAATTCACATTTTGACTTCCATATATGCGCATTTTGGATTACATAAATGTTCATATACAGAAGCCAAAATGCACATATACAGAAGCTCGCTTTTGCATATGTGCATTTTGGCTTCCATATATGCGCACTTTCTCCTTCCGTAAATGCGCATATACGGAAGCCAAAATGCACATATACAGAAGAGAGATTTCATATATGCACATTTACGGAAGCCAAAATGTGCATATATGGAAGCGATCTTCCATATATGTGCATTCTATCTTCCGTATATGCGCATTTTGGCTTCCGTAAATTCGCATATACGGAAGATCTATAAACGGAAGAGAGCTTCCGTATATGTGCATTTTGGTCTCTGTAAATACGCATATATGGAAGGGAAGATGAACATATACGAAAGAGAGCTTCCATAAATGCCAATTTTTGTTTTCTGTAAATGCGCATTTTTTCCTTCCGTAAATGTGCATATACGAAATCTCTCTTCCGTATATGCACATTTTTTCTTTCGTATATGCTCATTTTGGATTTCATAAATGCACTCTGTAAATGTGCATATTCATAATCTCTCTTCTATATATGCACATTTTTCCTTCCGTATATTCGCATTTTGGCTTCCGTAAATGCGCATTTAGGGAAGCCAAAATGTGCATATATGGAAGAGAGATTTACGAAAGACAAAATGTGCATATACAAAAGCTCTCTTAAATATATGCACATTTTGGCTTCCGCAAATGTGCATTTTTTCATTCCGTAAATGCACACATATACAGAAGCTCTCTTCTGTATATGCGCATTTTGGCTTCTGTATATGCACATTTACAAAATCCAAAATGTGCATATACGAAAGCTCTATATATGGAAGAGAGATTCTGTAAATGCAAATATACAGAAGAAAAAATGTGCATATAAAGAATTATCACCCCACAAATTATGAACCCAGGAACTATGACCTCTCAAACTATGACCATGGTCACCATGTTCTATCACACAGTATGCAATAAATTATATGACCATTGTCATAGAAGATTAAATTAAATGGCGAACCTGGTGGGCATATGCATTAATTGATATGACAAAGTTTGTGTGTTGACTGCAAACGCGTACTCGTGTTGTTGAGTTCAAACGATATGGAGATGTACCATTCAGTCAGATCAATATGATTCCGACGCAAGAGTTGGAAGCTCAAAATTAGTTAAAAAAACAACTAATTTGTCAATCTCTCCTATAATTTCACACAATTAATAAATACCCTTGATAATTCCTTTTATATCAAGTGCCAAAAATCTTCAAACGTAATACATTATCGGATTTTACTCTACACTTGTCCCCTCCAAAGGTTTTGGATTTTTTTTTTTTTTATCATTTCATTATTTGTTTTTTATCATTTAGTTATTTTATATGATTTACTCTAAATGTATTATATTCTGGATTTTTAGATGGTATTATTTTCATAAATTTTGTTAGAAATTCGAGCAAGAATTATTGAAATTGCATATTTGATTTGTTAAATTTATTAGTATTTCACAACACTAAATCCATTTATATATTAGAAAATGAAAATTGCACAATCTAATTTTATTAACAATTACTTGAAATTGTATATTTGATTTGTTAAATTTATATAATTTAACATTTCATAGAACTAAATCCATTTATACATTAGAAAATGCAAATTTCACCATCTAATTTTAATAATTATTTGAAAAAATTCAAAACTTACAAACATTTAAATTACATCATTTTTATACAAAGAAAACAAAACATTTTTATAACATAAACACTATTAGTTTTTAGAACCAAATAAATTTATATAATCAAAATTAAGGTTACCTTGCAACATACAAGTTTTTATATAATTAAAATTAACTTTACCCACAACATCCAAGTTTGTAGAAACACATAAATTTTTATAATTAAAATTTATAATAATATAAAATTCATATATAAAATGTATAGAAAATATTGTTGTATAAATAAAATATATATTTTAAATTATTATTAAAAAAATTATATTATTAAAAGAATATATATTATAAAAATAAAAAATAAATAATTTTTTAAATTATAAACATTAAATTTTATTTTTCTTAATAAAATTATAGGAAATTAAAGACTTTAAACTTTTCATATAAAAGAATTGTATATAGAAAATTAGTCTTAATAATGATTACATGAATTTAAAGAATTTAAACATTTTTGTATAAAAGAATTATATATATAGAGTTAGTCTTAATAATGATTACAACAGATTGTTTTTTTTTTTTTTTTTTGCTCATTTGATATTAGGTGAGCTATGATATTAATTTTTACCACCTTTAAATAGCTCATTTGATATTAGGTGAGCTATGATAATTTTTGCCACCTTTAAATAAAAAATCATAAAATTTAAATTTCAAAATATTCAATAAAAACTAATAGAAAAATTCAAACTAATTAATTTAATTCATTGATATCAAGAATAATGAACAAAGATACCCCTGGTGCTTTGGGTAAAAGAACATTTAATTAATTTCAATGAATATCAATCAAAATTGATATGAATGAAGAATAGTGAACAAAGATACCCCTTCTACTTTGGAAAAAAAAAACATTTAATTAGTTTCATTGAATATCAATCATTCATGGTAATTTCATCTTATTAATTCAAAATAATCTTTGAAGCTAATGTCAAAAGAAGAGGTGTTGTCGTTATAAATTTTCATCTTGTTTATAATTTGATTATACAATTTTTTATAATAGAAAATTAACAAACAAAAAAAACTCAAATTCATAATAATAAACATTCTAGTCAATATTCTCTACAACTTGTATTATCAAAACAAAATACTCTTGAATATTACATAATACATATTGAATTAAGTATTTTTGAATATTACATTAGATCCAACATCTGATTTTAAAGAGTTTCACTCACCTAACATTTAACAAAAAGAAACATCTCAAATGAAACACCTAGTATGTTATCAAATGAATAACATGAGACATTGAAACATATTGAAAGAAAAAACATAGTATGATGGGGACACAATGTATTGTTGACATGTATAAAAGAAAAAAGAATTTCATATCAATAATACTATAACAATTAACCAGTAATAAAGTATAAAATATCCGACAGTTTTAAAAATTCCTTAAATGGTAAACATAATGTAACCTATTCCAAACTACAACCAGACTTATGACAAATACAAAACCAATTTACATCTGCATGAACTTGATGACCCCTTTTCCTTTCGAGGCATTCTCTTCTTAACTTTATACTGACTTCCCTGTTAAAAACATGTTGTAACTCATGATCCATTACCTTCAACTCATCTAAACAATGAAGTGTTTCATTGAAACTGTGTATTGGAGTTCCATTTCTCCTACTAATCATATGTTGAATTCCGGTAAGAAGTTGTTATAGAGCAGTGATATCATGTATCACTGAAATGAACTTTGATGCACTTTCATTGTCCATGACTGTATGTTCAAAATATCAATAAACAAAAAAAATTATTTAGTATAGATGAAAAAAGAAAAAAACACTCATTCTCATAAATTATGAGTACAACAATTATATTGATCCATTTTAAAAAATGATGAAATCAAAACTAAATGACAAAAAAACAAGTCTTTATTTTAAAGGAATGTTTAAAACTATCAAAACAAAAGTAGAATGGCATAATATCAGTAGAATTCATATATGAATACAACATTTTTACTATGTCTTATCAAATAAACTTTGAAAATTCGTTGTTCTTTGTAACTCTTTGTCAAAAAAACATAAATAAATGAAATAATATATTATGGAGGAGAAAAAATATAAAAACAGAAGGAAAATAATTCTTTCCCCTAAATTATGACCTTAAAGATCAACATGTTTCATCAATGAAGACAATACTAAATGCATTATAAAAAAAATTATTCTTTGAATAATAACAATTACTTGCCAACATCTTAAACATTAATTTTACCTTTCGCCAAACCTCATATGTTCAAATATGGAATAAATGGGATTGTTGTATTTTCTATATTAATTTCTTGGATCGCTACATCATTTGGTTGAGCTTACAACATAAACAATTAAAACTAAAAAAAAAGTAAGTGTTCATTGCAAGACAAAATGCACTAAATATTTAATTATACAAACTTCAATTAAACTATATAAATAATTTTATGACTCTCATTTGTCGACATTAAATTCAAAATGTGTACCTATGTTACCCTTGACAATATCATCAGAAAATAATCGAAGATGACAATGTGGGATGTGACGAGGTTCATTATGATATGTGGATCCCTCCACTGTAGAAACAATCATATAACATTTCTACAATCACATTGAGGCAAATAAAATAATTCGTATAATGTAAAACAAATTAAAATCTCTAATTACCATACCTATATTGTCTGGAACATAATGTTGCACGTGATTAGAGGTTCACTTCACATTCCTATGATATTTTGAAGAAATTAGTTCCATTTGATTCTCCATGATATTCCTTGACGTTTTTCGAACCCGTCTGACCCTTTGAAATTGTGGTTTATCCTTAGTTGAATGTCTTTGATGACAATGTTGTATCTTTTTAATTTGTGGGATCAAAAAATTGTGTTGTCTCCTAGTCATGATTTTAGAGGGAGACATGAAACTAACAATTTTTTTGTTTATCTATGCTTCTAAAGTGCAAAACAAGTTTTTGATTTCTTTAAACTTGTCAACAGTTGTAGGCAAATTGTTCAAAATCCTTCTTGCTCTTTAATTGATCGATTCATGTAAAAATTGGAATCTATCATCCTCAGAGATCGGATTGTTCAATTTTGAAGTGTTAGGATCAGCATGATCTGATAAAATATTTACATGGTTATTGTTTGGTTGGTCTTCTAGTAGTGGGCTCATTGTGGCTGGTTGATTTAAATCAACCGAAAATATAGGTCTTTCAATAATCAAACTAGAAATATTTTCTAATATATTAATGTACAAATCATGTTCAATAGCCCACATTTGAACTTTGAATACATGCTTACAAACATTTCCATTCAAAAACCAATCACAACTAGAAAACTTAAAATCGGACCCTGTCTAGCTGTGTGGTACAGTGCATAGATTTTTTAAGATCGTCGCACTCTAGGTGTATTGAGAGATGAAATGACTCCTCTTCAACATTTTCACGGTGTTATTTTCTTTTGAAAAATTACAAAGTATGAAAGGTATCAAGAAATTTTGGTTATTTTCCAAAAATATTGAATTTTCCTTTTTAAAAGCGTGAACACGTCAACATGGGTGAATGAAGTAAAAGGTTTTTTATGGAGTAAAATGATTAAGTAAAGGTATAAGGTAAAAAGTAAAGGTGGAGGAATTAAAAAGTGTTTTTAATTATCTCAAAGTGAATAATGGTTAAAAAGGTGATCTTTTTTATTTTTTATTTTTAAATAAAAGGAAAGGTTAGTAAAAGGATTTTTTATTAAATCTTTTATTAAACCTTGTAAAGTTTAAAAAATTATTCCTTCACATTATTTTTTCAAAGGGGATTGGTTATTACAATAAGTGGTGTTTTTTGGAATTTTTCCTCTAATGGCAAAGACACAAAGTGCTAAGTTCGAAATTGAGAAGTTTAATGGAAAGAACAATTTTGAGATCTGGAAGCTTAGGATGCACGATCTGCTCATGCAACAAAGCATGGTGAAGGTGCTTTTGGGAAACAAAAAGTAACCCGCGACCATAACAGAAGATGACTAGGTTGAGATGGACGCGAGAGCACTGAGTTCCATATTCCTGTGGTTGGCCGACAATGTTCTATTCAATATTGTCTCGGATAAGACAACAGTCGGTTTATGGACAAAGGTGGAAAGCTTGTATAGGACAAAATCCTTGACAAACAAAATCTTCCTGAAAAGACAATTGTACAATTTTTGCATGAAGGAAGGCACAAAAATAGTTGATCATTTAAATACTTTTAATACTCTTTTAGTCCATTTGGAGCATGAGAGTGAAATTAGATTTCAAATATAAGGAAATTACATTAGTGTGTTCTTTTTCCGCATCATGGGATCATTTTGCTACCTCTATTAGTTTCAGTTCAACAAAAATTATTGAGTTGGATAATATTGTTGGAGCTTTATTGTCTGAGGAAACAATGAATAGATCCAATTTAGGAACCTCTACATCTAAGTCAATGGTGATCAAAGGCAGACCTAAAGAAAGAGGACACGGTCAGAGGGATTTCTCTCGGTCAAAATCGAAGGGAAAAAAGAGCAATCTTAAGTGTTGGTTTTGTGGCAAATCTGGACACTTGAAGAAGGATTGTTGGAAGCGACAACAAGCCTCCAAAGAAGAATCTCCAAAAGAGACGAAGGAAGCAAATGCAACTGAAATAGGTTCAAAAATAGGTTCAGGTATGATTGATGAAGTTTTATCAATTAGTATTGTTTCACGTCATGATCAACAATGGTTATTAGATTCTGGTGCTTCAAATCACATGTGTCTTCATAGACACTGGTTTATTACCTACCAATCTATAGATCACTACTACATGTGACCACATTTTCCAGGGTTTTTCATTGTTATTGCCACACATATCCGTCGCACTTTCCATGAAAGTAAAGACTATTTTTTGTGGAATGTTTTTCATCACTATATCCACGAACCAATTATTCGTGGAAATAGCGATGAAATTAGCCCTCCAGGTTTACCTTATAAAGAGTGGCAATAGTGAAGAACTTCATCGCAATAGGGACGAACAACCATGCCAAAGCAAAAAAGTTACAAACAGATTACGACGCAGATGCCATACGTGAGAAACAAAACTGTGGAAAGTTGCGACGAAAACGCGTTGCAATAGAAACAAAAACGTTTGGGAGAGACAAAATTTATGCCGCAGATGTTATACGTGTGATGCAAAACTGTGGAAAACTGCGATGAACTTTCTTCGGTATTTCCATGCTTGGTCAAAAAAATTCATTTCCTTAAGATGAACTTTCGTCGATATTGCCACGCTTGGTAAAAATAATTCATTGCCTTACGACGAACTATCGTCGATATTGCCACGCTTCCTTTAAGTTTAAAAAATATATATCTAAATGACAAGATGGATGTTGGGATTCATGATTGACCCATACTCAATATTATCATGTGTGATTGACCCTTCAAAGGGTATATTATGTGAGAAGGTCTTATGAGAAGGGGGTTTGGGACTTATTAGGGGTATTTCTTAGTGGACCAAAAGGGAAACCCAAGGAACCTTGGGATGAAGGGGAAGATAAAATACATTCCCTTGAATGAATGGTTTTAATTGAGATATTGGGGCTCTGAACTAGAGGTCAAAAACAATTTGGTAGGTGCCTCCCACAGGGACAATATGGGACATGTGTTTTTTTTAAATCTATCACTATCCTTCTAAGAGTGGGCCAACCCTTTACGTATCCACTTCAATGAAATCACAACCATTGATCGATATTAATATAGACTAGACACAATAATTACCTTGAATATCAAATTTAACCTATTAATGTGAAGGGATAATCACAACATGAGGTTAAAGGCATTCACACCCTTTCAACAACTATGTTTGTATATTTTTGGATGAGTAACTTGTAGCCTTGTGGTTGAGTCATTACCTTACCAAAAAAATGAATGTTACTCACACTCATATGAATGAAAGAAATCAAAGTTGTTCCCATGAAAAAATTTGTAACGCTTTGAAAGAATGGTACATCACAACAATGGAGCACTTGTTTAAAGAAATACACTTACACCTATTCAAGTAAATGTAACTCACCCTATTCAAATGAAGGTACATGATACCATATAAATGAAGAGAAATGGAAAGGTTTAACTCGAAGGGTAGTTCACGCCAAATCAAGTTAGTGTGATCACAATGTTTTGAAACAAAGGGTGATCACACTACTCTAGGTGATAGTTTCTCACACCACCCTAAATCAACGATGATTGCACTTGTTGAAGTCGGGGTACTCACATTAATGCCAACAAATGGTAACACATACCACTATAAATGAGTTGGAATCACACATGATGAAGGGGAGATAGCAAATATTTCACTTGGAGTAATGGAATTTGGTGGGAAGCAGAATAGCTAGTAGTATATGTTATAGTCTTAATTTCCGCCCTACATGCCAGAAGGGAATCTAGCAGAAGATGAAAGTTAAAATACATTTATTTCTCAAGATTTAGGACGTTTTATTTAGGGTCTTTACGTGGAATATAGGAGAAAACATGCAATGATAGTCGTTGGTCGTTTATAATGAAACAAGTGAGGATCCCTGCAACCTTCTATATTTGCAAAGTTATGAAGTAGTAAGTGAGGGATCAGTTGTATATTTGTGGCATGGGGATAGAAAATCATAGCATTCGATTTTCCAGTGGGTTCCAGAAGATCTGGAAGCTCTCCCAAGCCTGTTCCAAGGATATATATAAAGAAGGAAAGTCTTGAGAAAGAGGGGGAAGAATATTTTGCAGAGTTATCATGTCCAATTATAGAGGTGCTTCTCCAGTCACAACAGCCACAATCAAATTTCCTAGTCAGATTGAGAAGCTGAGGAGGAATTATGAGCAACGAGACAAGAAAAATGATTTCACATCCAAGGTATTATGTTTGATGTGTTTCCTACATGTTAATGAATAGATCATTAGTTTCCCCTAAATGTGTTTGTATTTGATTTGTAAATGCTTAGATATGGTCTCGTGTTAAATAGATTAGGATGGATCTAGTGATTTGTATTTTTGTAACATTAGGATAGAAAGTAGATCAATAGTTTTTTGTCTTCGCGTATGTAGGAAGCATATTATAGGAGCTGGAGCTCGTGCATCAATGAAATATGTGAGGAAATCGTTGGTCATAAGGTATGCTTACTGTTCTTCTTGGTTAAAAGAAAAATAATTTGTTGGCATCGAGGGAAACCATTAGAATTTTATCCCCATTGTATGTCTAGGATCAATAGGTAGGTCCTAGGGAGATCTAAGTTACCATACTGGTGATATTTCTCCAATAACAGTCTAGGTAGATTAAATCTTTGGAATGTACAAGGCCAAATGATTTGGCATTAAAAGAGTCTCCTAGGGGAATTAGAAGAGACATAATGTAGCATACAAATTTCCAAACAATGGATTCAACCATGGGAGTGGATGGGGGACATAATTAGAATTAGGGTAATAGGGCTTTGTGGAATTAAGTGGATCATCTCCCACCATGATTTTATAATTATTATGATGTGGGGTATATTGAAATGAATTACTTATATCCTCACCATCCTTGATGTGGGTACTACTAAAAGACAATACATAATACACATGATTATAGAAACATAGTTACTATGAATGCTAGAAACATAGTTACTATTAATGAAATAAATAGAAAACCTTCCATAATTTGGCCACTAAGCCAATGCATGATTATACTAGTATATATAGTGGAAGATGAAGTCAAAGAATTTTTAAAAAGTTTTCTATAGATAATAGAAAATGATAAATCCACAAAAAAGTGAAGGGAGGTGCTTGGGCCGAATTATGAGTCACCAATAGAGGCACAAGATAGGCCCTTAAACCATGTCCAATGAACAAGGTATGGAAAATAATTTATCTTAAATGCATTGATTCAATGATATGAAGTGTGAGAATTTATGCTCAACTTCGAGTTGGATGTTAAGATCCTACTGAAGTAACCATGGGAACTCATGGGATGACCAAACTGCGCCCACTCGTTGATCTAGTCGTATTTCATGAACCAATCACACATTTTCCCCATTGTCAAATTGGATAGATGGAATTTTATCTCGATTGTGTGAATATTTATGCCTACTTTGAGTTCATTGACATAGTAGATGACAAATATCCATACCTAGTATTGTAATATATTGATTGGGAATTAGATAATGATGTCATTTGTTAAGAAGGGTTATCGGATGGTATATCCATTGGATCTAATGCAAGTAAATACATTTGTTAAATATATATAAGAAGTATTGGATGACTAGGATAGTTGGAAGACTACATTAATCTCACCATAGGATAGTTGGAAGACTACATTAATCTCACCATAGGATAGTTGGAAGACTACATTAATCCAACTGCTAGTGGAAATTTGAGTTGGAAAATAATATTCCCCTATGTCATTTATTATGCGCTCATGTACCATACTTATGGTACGTCACTGAGAAGGGATTCAAGGCATCTGTTCAGGGTCGTGAACTGCAACAACGAAAATGATCATATCGATATGTTGAAATATAATTGAAATAACTAATTCATTATTTTGATTAACATTACACTATTCCTCTTTATCTCTCTATGTAGGTGTGACAGTTGGTGTGTTAATTTCTTATCCACTTGGTTCCTCCTGCATTTCACCCTCTTGAGCTACATGCTCTTCAATTTTGAGAATATAATATATAAGTATAAGTCAGGAAATAAATATCTACAGTCACGGTAAATTTATTGTTAATTCTGAAGCATACATATCGGAATGAGTACTTTTCTCTCCACTATCATTAGACATGTTCACCCTTGTGTGACGTGGTTTCTGTTGAATACCGCTAGATTCACTATTGTGGTAGCACTATTTCTTGAAAACAAACATAATTACTTAGTTAAGGGTGATATAATAAAATATGAATAGAATTTACAAGCATGCTACTGCGGTTTCCTTATTCATTTGATTTACCTGTGTGGCTGGGGAGATAGGAGTCTGGCCCAAACTTTTTCTATATTCAATCACACTTTTAAAACCGTGCTTGTAACCAAGATTTAGGTCCTCCTCGGTGGTAGTAGTGTTGAACATATTTAACTGCAATGCATAACACCATTAAAAATACCAATTAAAAAAACATATATTTGTTTGCTACTATTAAATAAATATTAACCACAGTTAATCATTTAAATCTTACTATTCGATCTTTTAGTTTTCCATAGCCACCTTGGCCTAGTTTATGCTAGCCGTGTTTTTCCACTCTGGCCTCAGTTTCTTTGGAGGTGTCTGGTAGACTACATATGGAATGTTTGAAAAAAAAATAGATATCGAAATTGTTACTTAAAACAAGAAAGAAAAACATAAATGATAATATTTCACTGATAATATGACATGTGTTGTACCTTGCTTGACCAGCTCATGGATGTCTTCCATTTTTTTTAAACAAGTTCTCCTTTGCATCCTCTATCAAGGCCTTCCACTCTTTCTATGGAACCATGGGAGGGTGCTCGTGCTTGAGGTCTAATTGCAATTTCTCCCTATACTAGGCCCTGGTATATTTTACATTCTCATCAGCTAACTTTGTAACCACTTTCTTGTTGAAAGTGTTGTCGAACAAGTTTACCATGTGGTCTATTAAATCATCTTTTTTTTTCTATCTTGGCCATTCCACTGTCTACGAATGGCAAAAAAATCCAATGCTTTGTCATTTAGGTTTCTATAGAAAACATTGCTTCCTGCATAAACATGTTATCCATTAATTTATAATACTCTCAACAAATGTCCATTTCAATTTCATGGAAAAAATGAATCAATTAATTAACAATTACTTGCAATCTTATGAATATTGATCGTAACACATGTGTCATCCACTAGAAAGGTGACATCAAAGTGATCTGGTTATTTTAATTCGTTCTGGTCCATGCAGAATAGTTTCATATCCATATATAGTACGTTTCTCTCCGGAGTCATGTGGAGTCCTAGGCTTTGACTCATCATGCTCGGACATGTCATGCCAGTCAAAATGATTTCTCTCATCAATGGATTCAAGGGGAACCTCAAGAGGCTAAAAAATCCTCACTTGCACTTTTCTATGTTGACATTTGTTTTGCATTGGGCCATCACTACTGCCTATAACAGTTGCAGGATCGACAGGCTCTCTACGCACGGGGTTTAAAAACTCCTACAAATGGAAAAATTACTTTATTAGATTAGATACAAAATATAAAAATAAAAAACAGATATGAAATTGTCATAGCTAATAAAAATATGTGAAGATGCCACTTAACCCAAAATTAGTTATTGTATTTTGTATCTCTACAATTATTTCCCTGCCCTCTCGTGTCAGGGGTCTTTTGCTAAGAAAACCTAGATATTCTATGTTAGCCTTCTTCAAGGCCTTCATTACAATTTTCATTGGGTCAGTCGAATAAAATATTTCATCCTCATCAATATCCTCAGTGGGAGCCTTCCCACATTGAACATGCCACAATACATTGATGAATAAAATTAATGAGATGAACTTTAAGATTTGAGAAATTTAGTTATTGTAGTCATAAGTTGTTATTGTATTTAACATTTACATAGTGAGTCACAACGGTTGCCTTTCCACGGTCACCCTAGACAGATGTAGAAGGTGATTTTCGAACACGGTCATCCTGGACAGATGTAGCGGGTTATTTTCGAATACGGTCACCCTGGACAGATGTTGACACAATAAATCAATCAACAAAAGTTATGAAATTCACCTGTAACATTAAAAAAATGAACTATTGCAGTTATATCATAAAAACAATAACAAAATTTTAGAAATTTAGTTCTTGTAGTCATAAGTTGTTACTGTATGTAAGATTTAC
The DNA here is from genome assembly GCA_010110895.2 of Picea sitchensis. NCBI lineage: Eukaryota > Viridiplantae > Streptophyta > Pinopsida > Pinales > Pinaceae > Picea > Picea sitchensis. The sequence continues at coordinate 781,000 of SNQJ01S0000153.1, forward strand.
CTGGTGAGGCACAACGGGTGACTTTCCACGGTCACCGTGGCCATATGTAGCAGGTTATTTTCAGACACGATCACCCTGGACAGAAGTTGACATAAGAAATCAATCAACAAAAGTTATGAAGTTCATGTGTAACATTTAAAAAATGAAATATTGGAGTAATATCATAAATAAATAATGAAATTTCATAAATATAGTTGTTGTAGTCTTAAGTTGTTACTGTATTTAACATTTACCTGGTGAGGCACAGTGGGTTCCTTTCCACGGTCAGCCTGGACAGATGTAGCGAGTGATTTTCTGCCATGGTCACCCTAGATAGATGTTGACACAATAAATCAATCAATAAAAGTTATGAAATTCACCTGTAACATTAAAAAAATGAAATATTGCAGTAATATTAGAAAAAAAAAAAATGAAATTTCTAAAATTTAGTTGTTGTAGTCATAATTTGTTACGGTATTTAACATTTACCTGCTGAGGCACAGTGGGTTCCTTTCCATAGTCACCCTGGATAGATGTAGCATGTGATATCTCACGGTCACCCTGGATAGATGTTGACACAATAAATTAATCAGCAAGAGTTATGAAAAATAAATAGTGAAAAATGAAATATATGGAGTAAACAATTGAAATATTGTAGCGATAAATTGTAACAATGATTGATCAAATGTTGAGTTAAATGGTATGTAATATATTTATCCCCATAGACACACCCCCTCCATCTAGTTTATTTAAGTTGTAATCCATCAACAACTCTTCACCTGGAAGTATTGTTTTTGTTGCACATACAAATATACGATTTCCTTCGCATCCCTCAAATATGCAATTCGGTTTCTTATTTGTTTCCACTGGTTGTGTACTATTTATAAATCCTACAATGTTTCCAATAGCTTTTGGCCTTCCATCAATATACATAGTTTCCCCTTTATTTTGACTGTTATCTACTAGTTGTATATAATTTGCAGCAACTTCGTATCTCCGCATACTTCACGTATATCAGACCAACATCAACCAGTGATTGTATTTGTATAATGGTCTAACATACTCCATCAATTTAGTTACAGTTCCATAGCCAACCTTTATGCCATCCATGGAAAATAACCCCAATCCATGTAAGGACGAAGGAGCAATGCGATACATCCTCCCATTGATGAAGAAATTTGTGTCCACTTCAGGTAGGTCCTTAGGTGCACATCATTTCACTAGATGTTTATACCTCAAGGGAAACTCAATGTTACCTATTCTCTCAACATCATAATTACATGACCCTCCGTTGGCAATAAAAAATTGCATGCATTTACGAAATCTTTTCCTTACCTTTTCAAATCTAGTTGATCTAGAATCGATAGATCTAATACAACATGTATCACTTTCAACCTCTCTTAGTATACCTTGATCATCCCTCGAGGAAGATAGATCCGATAGATACCTATTTGGTGGTGCCTACACTCGTTAAAACAAGAAGATAAATTATTGTGCCAATATACGTTTGTGGTACCAACACAGTTGCATATAGTTGCAATATAGTTGCATATAGTTGCATAAGTTGCATTGTTGCATAAAGTTGCATATAGTTGCATAAGTTTCATATAGTTGCATAGTTTCATATAGTTGCAATATAGTTGCATAAATGATGTAGGAGCATCTAACAAAGCCAAGGCCCACACCTAGCCAAAGAAATAGCTGGATGCACGGATGAAGAAAAGGGGCATGTTTTTATGAAGACCATTTTGAATTTTGAAGCCAAAAGCATTAATGTAATAGTTAGGAGGAGCGTACTTGCATTTATGTTTTGAAGATAGGAATAGATCTAGAGATATTACTCTAATCTATCAGATGTAATAGGCATTTAAGTATGTTTAATGTAAAGTAGGTAGATTGGAATTAAGAGATTAGACAGTTTAAAAGTGTAGAAGGAAAAACGGATATAGACACCCTCACTCTTGTATTATTGTATCTTTTTGTAACATTATCAACATAGAGAGATGTAGCAGAGAGTTGTAGAGAAGAACCCATGTACAGGAGTATTTGAGTTAATATATGAATCTTTGACTTAGATTTCATGGTGTTATTATGTTTGTTGTTTACATATGTTGAATGGTATCCTTACAGTTGTTTTATTCTCTCTGTTATGCCCTTGTTGGCATTTTGTGTTGAATGTATGATTTCATGTTGAATGTATGAAGTCTGAGAGAGAAGAATGAGTTTCAATTGTTTCTCTTCCTGAGAGAGTTCCTGCAAGGAGTGCAGTGAAACATCTGCAAGGTGTGCGTCGACAAGTGTTCTGATTTTTATCTCAGAAAGCTCAGGAGGGATACCATTGTTCTCATTCCAGTAGAAGTGTAGGTGAAGCACATAAGCTGTGAAAGGTCTGTGCAGGCTAGTCAAGGCCTTAGAAATTATCAACTAAGGTTTAAATGGGAAGGAATGTTGTTGCCGAATGCACAGAGTCATGGACTCAAATACCCTGGAGTATTTGAAAGATTGCCGCAAGGACTGCGTGCAGGAGTCCTTTTAGAGACTCGAGTTTACAAGTGAAATCTCAAAAGCGATAACACCTTTGAACATTTCAAAGGAAGACGGAGATCGAAACACTTCAAAGGGAGATGGAAATCGAAGTTGTTGCATAGAAGTTAAGTTCACGTGGAAGAACATTGAGTCAATTTGGGCAAGAGATTCATAGGAATGAATCGAATGATCAAAATTCTCATTGGAGAATTCGTGAAGTTGTGGGGACCGTAGGATCCAGTAAAGCTACAGGGTGGTTAGGAGTCGGATGAACCCACCACTCTAGTTTCAAGGATCAATGAAGACTGTCGATCGTGTTCATCTCGGGCCATTGGATCATTCTTTCGAACTCGGGTTTCATGAGTTCAGAGAGCATACCAAATCCTTTGGTTGCACAAACTCCCAAGTAGAGAGAAGTAGGAGCAACCATCGTATCAAAACCTCTTCGCTATATTTCATATTGGGGTTTCAAAGGTTGGTAAGAATCAGTTTCGACTGCAGAAGTCACGAAGGGCCGAGGGCCGAGGTCTCGGGTGGACACGTGGCACGTCCATCAAGTGGGCACCATGTGGTTGACAAGTGGACACTCGTTACCTGGGATGGGGTCAACACCTTATTGATTTATCATGCTTTGAGTTCTCATAACAAAGGAGCACAAAGGCTCAAAAAACCAACTCGCAAAGTTGTGAGACACGAGAAGTGTTGAAGGATTCAAGTCTTCTCTAACTTTCGCATCTTGGAGTTTCGTAAAAGAAGGGCCCGGAGATTCAACCCTTCAACTCCCAAAATCTCGAGTTGCAAGTGAGGTTAATACTTAGCTCTAGCCAGTAATCACATGTGGAGGGTGCTAACAAGGAGGAGCCATATCCCATCGCATCTTAGGTATCGGTGTTTGGTGAAGAAAAGTCGAGGGTTTTTGACCCGCAAACACGTAAGTTTCGAAAGGCACTTGCGCAAGGACCAGGTCATGGTTGTATGGAAGTGTAACGCTCACACCTGGAGTTAAGTTGGATAGGGTGGGTTTTTCAGGAAGGACCTGTGGATACACTCTTTTGTGTGTGAGGATTTCTCATAGGGAAATTAAAGATTCAATCCAACTCAGAGGAGAATTGGAATGATCCTGTGCGGATCTTGGCCTGAGGGTTGGGGTCTGCACCATTTGGTATCAGAGCACAGAACAAATCCTTTTCTTTCTATAGCAGGGAAAAGAAAAAAAATTATATCCATGCCACCAAGAAGAAGATATAGGCCAATGCTTGATCCAGCAGTGGAAAGAGAAATGCGCGAATTACATGCTAGGCTTGATGCTATGGAGATAGCACAAAGGCGCATCGTTGACACTGGGGATATCAATGAAGCTGAAAGTGAAAATGAAACTGGAAACGAAGGAGGATAAGTAGCAGTCGAATATGTTGCGGATGAACGCCTATTCAAGGTTGTTGCAAGGATAGGTGCCAGAGAAAAAATGGAGATTCCCATGTATGAGGGAAACTTAGATGTTCAAGAGCTTCTAGACTGGATTAGAGCTCTAGACAAATACTTTGACTATGAGGATGTCGAGGAATACAAGAAGGTCAAACATTTTGTCACTAGACTTAAAGGGCATGCAACACTATTGTGGGATGAACTGGAGGCTGACAGACACTGCTAAGGCAAGCAAAAAATCAAGAGCTGGGATAGAATGGTTGCAAAGATGAAAGCCAAATTTATACCCAAGGATTATCAAATCACTCTGTTTCAGAGGATGCATAATTTGAGACAGAAGATGATGTCTATGAAAGAATACACTGAGGAGTTCTACAAGATAAACATCAGGGCAGGTCATTGGGAAAACGATGATGAAAAAGTTGCCAGGTACATGAATGGTCTACGGTATGACATTCAAGATGAGATGAGCATGATGACCATTCAAAATGTGGAAGATTCTTATCAGATGGCTCTGAAGGCTGAAGTGAAGTTGAGCCGAAAACAAGGTCAAAGAGGTCGAGGTAGAATTCAAGCCAGAGGCAAAACAATTGCCCAAGACAGAACTCAGAAATTTAAAGAAGAGGGGAAGAAACCTCAAACTCAACATGAGAGAGGGGAAATATCACAGAGAGGGCAGTATGCTGATAGAAATACTTTTCCTCGAGCCAGAGGAAGAGGAAGAGGCAGAAGCGGTGAAGTAAAATGCTTTGTCTGTGGAAAGATCAGACATAAATCCTATGAGTGCCCAGATAAGAAAAAATATGGTGGTGAAACTCAAAATGTCGAAGCTCAAGGACAGAATGTTGACGAAAAAGATGTTGAGGGTGGAATATCTTTAATGATGAGGAAAGTTCTCTTGAAGCCAGAGAAAGAGGCAGAGAACCCATCCCAAAGAAACAGTCTGTTTCAGACTGCTTGCAAAACCAAAGACAGAGTATGCAAAGTCATAGTGGACAGCGGTAGCACAGACAATCTCGTATCTACAGAGATGGTAGAAAAGCTAGAGCTAGAGACTGTTGTACATCCAAGCCCATATAGAGTTTCATGGCTACAAAAAGGACATCAGTTAAATGTCACTAAACAATGTTTAGTTGAATTTAAAATAGGGGGATATAAAGATGAAATATTATGTGATATCATTCCCATGAATGTTTTTCATCTATTGTTGGGTAGACCGTGGCAATATGACAGGAACGTGATTCATGATGGGAGAAAGAACACATACACCCTGGAGAAGAATGGGAGGACGCACATGTTGCTACCGATTAAAAACCAAGAGGTGAAAATAGAGATGAGAAACACTGTACTTCTCATGAGTGGGAAGGAACTTCTTAAGGAGGTTAAGAAGAAGGAAGACACACAATTTATTGTAGTCAGGAAGCCCAAAATTGTTTTGACCAGTACGAGAATAGATGATTTACCAAATAAATCCAGGAGTTGTTGGAAGAGTCTGTTGATATAGTAGTGGACGAACTACCTTGTTCGTTGCCACCTATTAGAAGTATAAGCCATCATATCGACCTTTTACCTGGAGCTAGTTTGCCAAACAAAGCCGCGTATAGGTTGACTCCGCAGGAAAATGAAGAAGTTAAGAAACAGGTTCAAAACTTAATGGACAAAGGATTGATTCGGGAAAGATTAAGTCCATGTGTTGTTCCAACAGTGTTCATCCCAAAGAAAGACGGAGACTGGAGAATGTGTACAGACTCAAGGGCGATCAATAAGATTACCATAAGATATAGATTTCCATTACCAAGGATGGACGACTTGATGGATTGCTTGAGTGGAGAAAGATTTATTTCACAGATTGATTTGAAACACGGATATCATCAGATTAGACTGAGAGAAGGTGATGAAAGGAAGACAACATTCAATACGAATGAGGGGTTGTATGAATGGCTTGTCATGCCATTTGGCTTAACAAATGCACCCAGTACTTTCATGAGATTGATGAACAAAGTCCCAAAGGATTTCATAGGGAAATTCGTCATTGTATATCTTGATGATATATTAATTTCAGCAAGATAGAAGCAGAGCACTTAAGGCATTTAGTTGCAGTGATGAGGAGATTACAGCAAGAGAAATTGTTGATTAATATGAAGAAATCATCATTTATGAGGACATAACTCATTTATTTGGGTTTTGTTATCTATGAAAATGAGTTGAAGATGGATCCCAAAAAGGTAGATGCAATTAGGAATTGGCCATCGCCAAAGAGCGTGTTTGAAGTTAGAAGCTTCCATGGTTTGGAAAGTTTCTATAGGAAATTCATTCAAAACTTCAGTGGAATTAGCACACCAATGATGGATATGGTGAAGAAAAGACACAAATCTTTTCACTGGACAGAAGAAGCAGAGAAGAGTTTCAATCTACTAAGGAAGAAGATCATTGAGCAACCAATTCTGGTTTTGCTAGATTTTAGCAAGACATTCCAGGTCAAGTGTGACACGAGTGGATTTGCTATTGGAGTGGTCTTGAGCCAAGACGATAGGTCGATCGCATACTTCAGTGAAAAACTGAATGAAGCAAAGATTAAATACTCCACATATGACAAGGAATTTTATGCAGTCATACAAGCACTGAAGAAATGTAGACATTATTTGGTTCCTAAAGACTTTGTTTTGTATAGTGATAATCACACTTTGCAATTCATGACTCAACAAGAGAAGTTGAACCAAAAACATGTTAAATGGGTTGAATTCATGCAGAATTTTACTTTTGTAACTAAGCATATTTCTGGAACTGCTAACAAAGTTATTGATTCTTTGAGGAGGAAATGTTTGCTTATGCAGGAATTCTGAGTCAAGACTTTGGGTTTTGATAACCTCAAAGAAATGTATATGGATGACCCAGATTTTAACGAAGCGTATGAGGCATCTGAGAATCCAATTCTCAGGGACAGAAGCCAATGGACCGAGTATATGATCCAGGATGGGTTATTATTCCAGGGCAATTAGCTATGTATTCCAAAATGCTCCATGAGGGAAAATATGCTAAAGGAAAAACACAGTGGAGGATTGGTCAGACACTTTCTTCATGATAAGACGTTCTCAAAGTTGAATGGATCATATTTTTGGCCGGGGATGAGGATAGATGTTAAGAAATTTGTGGACAGATGCAGGATTTGTCAACACACAAAAGGGAAAAGGTAGAACATAGGGTTATATCAATCATTACCCATGCCAGAAAGGACGTGGGATGCAGTGAGCATGGATTTTATATTGGGACTGCCAAGAACACAGAGAGGATATGATTCGATATTTGTGGTAGTCAACAGATTTTCAAATATGGCACATTTCATACCATGCCAGAAAACCAGTGATGCAACTCATATTGCGAACCTATTTTTCAAGGAATTCATCAGACTTCATGGCTTACCAAGGAGTATTGTGTCTGATCGGGATACCAAGTTCGTGGGACATTTCTGGAGGACTTTATGGAAGAAGTTGAGGAAAAATTTATCTTTCAGCTCAGTGTATCATCCTTAGATGGATGGAAAGACAGAGGTCGTAAATAGGAGCTTGGGATATTTTCTATGGAGCTTAGTGACTGAACACCATAGTCAGTGGGATCACATTCTACCATAGGCAGAATTCCCTTACAATGATTCACTCAATAGAAGCACAGGGCAGAGTCCATTCCAGATTGTATATGGAATGAAACCAAGGGGAGTTTCTAAATTGAAAGATTCGGAGCAAGCTGAATTTAGGAGTGCTAGTGCAAAAGACTTTGCAGAAGGAATGAAGGATCTTCATAGCCGAATTAAGTAGCGATTGTAGAGTTCAAGTCAAGAATATAAGCAGAGAGCAGATCAATGCATGTGAGAACTTCAATTTGAAGTTGGTGATATGATTCTTGCACATCTAAGGAAGGAAAGGTTCCCAAGGGGAACGTATAATAAACTGAAGATGAAAAATATTGGACCGTACAAGGTCATAAGGAAATTTGGGGAAAACGCATATGAGATTGAATTACCCGATGGGATCGGAATCTCACCGATATTCAATGTTGCGGATTTGTACCCTTACAGAGATGAAGAAGTAGGAGTAGAAGATGAACAAAAAGAAGTTCAATGGACAAAACAAATGCCTGTAGTTGAAAGGCCACAAATGGAAAGCATAATTGACAAGAGGATAAGCAGAAAGACCAGGAGAAAGGAGTATTTTGAATACTTGGTCAAGTGGAAGGGACATCCAGTTGAAGATGCTAGTTGGGAATATGAAGAAGAAATTCATAAGCATGGACAGGTCGTGCAAGAGCTCATAAACAGGAGTTCATGAAAATTTTCAAGCGAGGGAGTATGATGAAGGAGCATCGAACAAAGCCAAGGCCCACACCTAGCCAAATACATAGCTGGACGTGCAGATGAAGAAAAGGGGCACGTTTTATGAAGATTGTTTTTAATTTTGAACCCAAAAGAATTAATGTAATATTTAGGAGGAGTGTACTTGCATTTATGTTTTGAATATAGGAACAAATATGGAGAGATTACTCTCATCTATCAGATGTAATAGGCATTTAAGTTTGTTTGATGTAAAGTAGGTAGATTGGAATTAAGAGAATAGACAGTTTAGAAGTGTACAAGGAAAAACGGATATAGACACCCTCACTCTTGTATTATTGTATATTTCTGTAACATTATCAACATAGAGAGTTGTAGCAGGGAGTTGTAGAGAAGAACCCATGTACAAGAGTACTTGAGTTAATATATGAAGCTTTGACTTAGATTTCATGGTGTTATGATGTTTGTTGTTTACATATGCTGAATGGTATGCTTACAGTTGTTTTATTCTCTCTGTTATGCCTTTGTTGTCATTCTGTGTTGATTGTATGAATTTTGAGGGAGAAGAATGAGCTTTAATTGTTTCTCTTCCTAAGAGAGTTCCTGCAAGGAGTGCAGTGAAATGTCCACAAGGCGTGTGTCAACAAGTGTTCTGAGTTTTATTTCAGAAAGCTTGAGAGGGATACCATTGTTCTCATTCCAGCAGAAGTGTAGGTGAAGCACAAAATCTGTGCAAGGTGTGTGTAGGCTAGTCGAGGCCTTAGAAATTATCAACTAAGGTTGAAAAGGGAAGGACTGTTGTTGTCGAATGCACAAAGTCAAGGACTCAAATACCCTGGAGTATTTGAAAGATTGCCACAAGGAGTGAGTGCAAGAGTCCTTTTAGAGACTCAAGTTTACAAGTGAAAGCTCAAGAGGGATAACACCTTTGAACATTTCAAAGGAAGACAGAGATCGAAACACTTCAAAGGGAGATGGAAATTGAAGCTGTCACATAAGAGTTAAGTTCAGGTGGAAGAACGTCGAGTCAATTTGGGTTATCGATTCAGAGGAAGGAATCGAATGGTCAGAATTCTCAGTGGAGAATTCATGAAGTTGTGGGGACCGTAGGATCCAGTAAAGCTGTAGGGTGGTTAGGAGTTAGACGAACCCACCACTCTAGTGTCAAGGATCAATGAAGACCGTTGATCGTGGTCAGTTCGCACCGTTGGATCATTCTTTTGAACTCGGGTTTCATGAGTTCGGAGAGCAGACCAAATCCTTTGGTTGTGCGAAATCTGGAGTAGCGATAAGTAGGAGCAACCGTCAGATCAGAACCTCTTCGCTATATCGCGTATAGGGGTTTTGGAGGTTGGAAGGAATCAGTTTCAACTGCAGAAGTCATGAATGGCCAAGGGCAAGGTCTCGAGCAGACACGTGGCACGTCCGTCAAGTGGGGAGCGCATGGTTGACAGGTGGACACTCATCGCTTGGGAAGGGATCAACACCCTATTAACTTCTTGGGCTTTGGGTTCTCGTAAGAAAGGAGCACAAAGGATCAACAAACCAACTCATGAAGTTGCGAGCCGCAAGAAGTGCTGAAGGAGTCAAGTCTTCTCTGACTTTCGTGTCTCAGAGTTTTGTAAAAGAAGGGATCGAAGATTCAACCCTTCAACTCCTGAACTCACGAGTTGCGAGTGAGGTTAGTACTTATCTCTAGCTGGCGGTCATGTGTGGAGGGTGCTAACAAAGAAGAGCCATATCCCATCGCGTCTCGGGTATCGGTGTTTGGTGAAGAAAAGTCGAGGGTCTTCGACCCACGAACACGCGAGTTGCGAAAGGTGCTTACGCAAGGACCAGGTTGTGGTTGTATGGAAGTGTAAGGCTCACACCTGGAGTTAAGTTGGATAGGGTGGGTTTTTCAAGAAGGACCTGTGGATACACTCTTGTGTGTGTGAAGATTTCCCGTAGGGAAATTAAAGAATCAATCCGACTCAGAGGAGAATTGGAATGATCCTGTGCAGATCTTGGCCCGAGGGTTGGGGTCTGCACCAATAAAGTTTTATATAGTTGCATAAGTTTCATAAGTTTCATTTTTGCATAAAGTTGTATATAGTTGCATAGTTGCATATAGTTGCATATAGTTTCATAGTTTCATAAGTTGCATATATTTGCATATAGTTGCATAGTTGCATAAGTTGGATTCTTTCACAAAGTTGCATGTATTTTCATATAGTTTCATAGTTGCATAAGTTGCATATAGTTTCATAGTTTCTTAAATTGCATATAGTTGCATAGTTGCATAAGTTGAATATAGTTGCATAGTTGCATAAGTTGCATTGTTGCATAAAGTTGCATGTTGAATAAAGTTGCATGTTGCGTAAAGTTGGATATAGTTGCATAAGTTGCATAAGTTGCACTTTTGCATAAAGTTGCATATAGTTGCATAGTTGCATAAGTTGCATAGTTGCATAAGTTACATAAAGTTGCATGTTTCATAAAGTTGCATAAAGTTGCATAAGTTCCATAAGTTGCATAAAGTTGCATAAAGTTGCATAAGTTCCATAAAGTTGCATAAGTTGCATAAGTTGCATGTTGCATAGTTTCATATAGTTGCATAGTTGCATATAGTTGCATATTTTCATATAGCTGCATATGAAATTGTTGCAATATAGCTGCATAAGTTGCATAAGTTGCATTTTTGCATAAAGTTGCATATAGTTGCTTAATTTCATAGTTGAATAAGTTTAATATTTGCATATAGTTTCATATAGTTGCATAGTTGCATATAGTTGAATATAGTTGTTATATAGTTTCATAAGTTGCATTTTTGCATAAAGATGCATATAGTTGCATATAGTTGCATACAAAATTGTTAGTAGTTTTTTATCAACATATATCCCTCGACGCTCAGTAGAGAACTAGATTTGAGACCCAAAAAGGGTTCAAGTGTGGATCGATAGTTTGGAAATCCATGATCCTGGAATTTCACATATTTGGAAATGCATCACTTAATAAGTTACAACTATTAAGTGATGAATTTCCAAATATGGGATAACATACAAAACAATAGTTGACAAGGTCTACTCATCTATCCTTTGTGCAAGGAGAATGAATAAACTATTTTCCACCTCTTCATAGTTTGTCACTTCTCACGGGATTTTGGGCAACAACCAAACGAATCACATAGTTTTAAATATGTTTTATGGGCCATGTGGGTGGGATGAAATGGATATAGTTTTAAATACATGATCTACACTCTTCAATTTTTTTACAAGATTGAGAGTGCATACAATTCATTCTTTTTTATCCCCAAGCAAAATAAAGATAGGGTTGTTCTTCCTCCAAATTTGAATGAATATGTTTCGTGGGGTTTCTTTAATGGGGCCTCTCAAGGTATTATAGGGCTTATGGAGTAAGACCTATTTACATAACAAAACACTATTGGAGGTCCTTCAAGTAGGGAGTGACATTGATCATAAAAATTACCAACTAGTGCATTCACAAAGTATTGCTACATAAAATACTTTATGCTACTCTATTTATCCAAGCACAACCTTAACCATATTTGAGATAACATAAACCCAAACTACCTCCTTGCTAAATTAGGTTACTCACCACCTAGGAACTTCATCACTTAATAAAAGGTTCTTCAATCCGACATCATATAAGTTACTTTGTTGCACTTCCAACACTTAGTAATGATGATACAATTGCAATACATGTGGTGGTTGATGGGAGGTTACTTGGTTACTCTAATATAATGTTTTGATTGAAAATGCATCACAAAAGGATTTATGAGTATTTGACATTGTATATGCGTGATTTAGTGATTTCAAGGGTACAATATTCCCAAATAACATCCCACTCTCGAGTTGCATAAAGTTGCAAAAAGTTGCATAAAGGGTACAATGTTGCATAAAGTTGCATAAAGTTTCATAAGTTCCATAAAGTTGCATAAGTTGCATGTTCCATAGTTGCATATAGTTGCATAGTTTCATATAGATTCATATAGTTGCATGTTTGCATATAGTTTCATACAAAATTGTTGCAATATAGTTGCATATAGTTGCGATATAGTTGCAATATGGTTGCATAAGTTGCAATGTTGCATATAGTTGCATAGTTGCATAGTTGGATAAGTTGCATAGGGATGATTGGTGAGCAAGGAGAGGACCAGGTCAAGGGATGGAAGGTCAATTGTAGCCTTGGAACTTCAACTAAGGACATTGGATAAGGTTGGAAGGACTCGACCAGACTTGGAAACGAAAACCAGGAGGGTTTTGTAAGTGCTCTTGGTATCTTTCTTTTATGTAAGAATTGGGCGATTGGCCCTGGTACAAGAGCCCATTGTTATGGATATAAGAACATTTTTTTTTGGGAATTAAATTCTTATGTATTTGTGCATGATCCAATTACTAGTTTATTTTCCATTGTGCTAAGTTTTTAGGCATCATAGTGTGTTTATGTTCACAACTCAAATTGTGTAATATTGTGCAAAATGTTCAGAACCTAGAGCAGACATGAGGTGTGTGTGCACCAGCCTGGGTGCACTCTGAAATATAACAAAGAAGAATTTCCCCTCCAAGCACTTAGTTGAATATATTTTTAGGAGTATTGAAAGAAGGGAATCAATTCAATTTGAGGTTTCCTTTGTCTATTTTTTTTTTCATGGATTATTAGGGTGTTTGCAATAATTGACATAATTTTGCTGCAAGAATAATCTTTTTAGACAGATAATTTTGTTCCAAAATAAGAGATTAGGATTAAGGTTGTTAAACCCTCCCTAATCCTTGATGTAATCTTGAACTATTAAAGGATCTTGTTGTTGTCATCTCTATTGTTCAAGTTGTTTCTAGCTTATTTATTTATTACTTCCACAATGTTGTTGGTTCTAATTTCTTGGTTGTGATGGTGCATCTTGTTGAAGGGCTCTCTTTTATTATTGCATCATCTAAAAAAAAAATTGGACTAATTATGACACATCGATGAAATCTCAATTACATCTTATATGCCATATTCTAACCCTATTATTCTCAATTTCCCTAACTCCATAGGTCAATTGGATAGGCACTGGTCTTGAAAAATTCCACCATCCATTTTATTCTAAAGATTACATCAAAAACATTTCTTTACTAAGGTTTCCCCCCTACTGTCGAAAAAAAACCAGCCTAAAGTGAGTGGAAGATTTGTTGAGGTGATAATGGGAAACCTTCATAAGTGCCCCTAGAAGTGTACTTTCTCAAAGGACTTTTTAACATTTGAAGTGCATGTTTGGGACATAACAAGTATCAAAAAAGGTTATAATATATCACAAAAAGAGAAACATACTATAGCTAGTGAAGGGGTGTAGGATAAGAACACAAGTAATAAAAATTAAACCAAGAAAGAAAAAGGAACGAGCAATCAAGAATATGCTCAAGCAATTTAAAGGTCCAAGAGAAACAACTAGGAAAATAAAATAAAAAAATGGCTAAATGTAATCAACCAAGCGTTCAATCAAATTTCAACTAACAAGCATATGGTGGCAAAGAAACGAAGTAGAAAAGATGAAATAAAGATAAGTTGTGAATCATACCTACACTAACTTATGGTTGGCAAGTTGACATGGAGTGTTGATAATGACTATTGAATTATTTTGTAGCTATACTTGTTAAGTAACCTCCAAACTATTTCCATGTTATATTTAATCGAAGGGTTGCACTAGGGAAAATGAGCATACAAGATGCGTCGAATGGAAAAAGAATGAGGAATTTTGTTGTGTTGTTAGTAACCCATTGGAGAACAAAGGAGAGAACTAGAAACTAGATGGCCAATAAGGTTCTTTTCAATCCATACAACTACAAAAACTCACGGTTTTCCTCACCTTCCACCCTTTCGAGGAAAAGAAAACAATGAATATATGTCACTTCATTCAAACAAACCTAACATTGATGAAGCACACTAAACTTGAGGCAATTAGATGATACAAGAAATACAAGCCTCACTCTAGCCAAATAATAAACAAGAGCATAAGAGCACTAGGAATGTCCCAACAAAAAGACTACTATGAGAAGGAAAAAGGAGTAGGGCCATAAGAAGTCAAAGGTAGGCCAAGAGGCCAAAAAGGAGGAATAAGAGTTGTAAGGAAAACTGAGAGGCCAAGAGGAGGATTGAGAGGAGAAGAAGGGGTGATAAGAGGTAGTAGAGATATTGCAATACCAAACGAAGGCTCAAGAGGATGAAAATTACGTCAAGGGGAAAAATTAGTTAGAATAGGATAAAAAGGAGGTCAAGAGTATGAAGATGGGTGGAAGACACAGGGCAAGAGGCTTGGATACTACAAGTCCAAAGAGAGCAAGGAGATGCACCACAATCCCAAAGAACTATTGAGAATCACAAAACAAAATAAACAAAGGACCAAACCTAGGTATGACAAACCAAAAAAAAACTACCTACAAGGAAAAGGCATGGGTTTATGGTGGATAATGCTACAAACATGGTGGTTTTGACAAGTTGTGACAACAATGGGCTACTAGTAGGGATATTGAAATGGTAAGGAGGAAGATGAGAGTTATTGAAAAACATCAACTATGGTTGTAAAAAGTACCTAGATCTACACCATATGAAAGTTGTGAGCAATGGGAAATTAGGTTGGGGTTTGTCATGCAATTTAAAAAATTCGAACAACCTATTTTAAGAAAGGGTGAACTAAAATAGGAAAACAAAGAGAAAATAGTTGCAATGATGGAGGCAGCACATGAAAGAAAACCTGTAATAGATTATAGGCTATTAAAAATGAATCAATAAATCTAGAATGTTCACCTATAATGACTTCAAATGATAATTTTTATAGGGTAATCACCATTCTTGGTGCCCTCGTGTGCCCTCGTGTTCCCTCGACCACTCCCCTTGGTCGCATGCTCCATAGATTTCGCGCAGACTATCTCTCCCTCGCAAACTATCTCCTCCCTGGCTCCTCGCAGACTATCTCCTCACTGTTCTCCTCGCATGAGACTATCCCCTTTCTCTTCGCATATTGGCGTGATCCCCTTGGTCTCCTCGTAGACTATCCCCTTTCTCCTCATAGACTGGAGTGCTCCCCTTTCTCTCCTCGCAAACTATCCCCTTTCTCCTCGTAGATTCGCGTGCTCCCCTTGCTCTCCTCGTAGAATCTACCCTTTCTCCTCACAGACTTGTGTTCTCCCCTTGCTCTCCTCGTAGACTATACCCTTTCTCCTCTCATAGGTCACATGCACTCTCTAATCGTGAATGGTTACCTTCAACATTGTTTAACATACCTTCAACATGGTTTAACATTCATATGACATTGAGAAACATTTAAAACCCCTCCTATGACATTTAAAACATTTAAAAGTCAAAATGTATGAGGATAAGAGTGCATTAATCTTAATAAAGTTTTATTTATTTATGATAAATCTTTAAACATGGTTTTGCTTAATCCTATTGAATATGAAACTTAAAAAATAAACGATATTTGCAACATAATTTCATGATATTCAATGGAGATGAAGTTATATATTACAAGTTAGTAGAATCTAGTAAATTTATTAAATTTTATGGAAATGTGAAAGTGTAAGTATTGGGATATATTATTGGGTTGACTTTTAGAACTAGTGATCAATGTTTTATATTAGAGAAAACATTTTCAACGTGGCACCAAGTATATCTCATGAAACTTCTTCTATATGGCATCAAGATTGGTAGAAGATAGAGTAGTTAGAATCGGAAGGCCAGGGAAATATTTAATGGGAATCATACATAGAAAAACTTAAGCTAAGTCATGTTCAAATCATTAAAACAAAAGATAAGTTTGTTTGGTTCAAGAACCTAGTCTTAGAGACTTATACTCCAAAATTAGGTTATAAAGAAATGTATGTTCTTGGTAGGCCAAAGGAAGTTCAACGGTGATGGAAGATAAATGTGAAAATATATCTTCTTTAAAGACTGAAATTTTTATGTGGTTGACAATAAAGAAACAAAGACTTAACTTAGAAAATTCTATAAAAGAGGAAGAAGTATGGACCGAATAGGTGTATTCTCTGTAAAAATAAAGAAGAAAATATAAGTCGTATTCTTATAGAATAAATTAGGGTTTATTGATTACATGATGAATTGATGATGGAATAAATTGTGTGTTTGAGCCAAATTTGAGTCCAAAAACCATCCCATATTGGAGTGATATGGACGCTACAACAAGTAAGAAGAATAATTGGCAAGGGAATTTAGTAGAAGAATGTCTAAGGAAATGGATACTAAAACTTGAACTCAAAGACTTTAAATGTCTTCCTTTGATAACATCATGGGGCATCTAGTTAGCTTAGAATGTTGGAGCCTTCTAGGATAATTGCATTCCCCCTTTCCAATGCACTTCTCAAGAAATTCCATACTTTTTTAATTTCAAACATGGAACCAAAGTCTATGTGCAAAGAAATCTAACCCATACCCCAATAGAAAAATTGTAGCTTCATGTAATTTTGATGGATCTAGTCAATATGCCCCTAAAAAGAATGGATTTGGTGGTATTATGCATCCAATTAACACACACAACATTGGGTTCAAGGCTATATTAGGGAAAGGGTCCAACAATTTTGCCAATCTTATTCTTTATAATTTCGATTTATGGTTTACATGATGAATTGATGATGGAATAAAGTGGGTGTGTGAGTCAAATTTCAGTCCAGAAACCCTTCCATATCATTAAGGCATGTGAATAGTCTATCCATGTAAAATTTAAATGCATACAGAAACAATTTGAAAAAATTTCAACATTGGCCCCATTCACAGGTCATTGTTGCCCATGTCTAGTCCTAGTACAATTTTCTTATAAAATTTGTATAAGATATTAGGAGAATGATAATTTTGAAGGTGCTAGGCCTATTCCTACACACCACGGCCAGATCACCTCTCATTGATAGTATGTGTATTGATACCTTTTAGTTTTGGGTGGTTAGTATTTTCAATTGCACGCACCTTTCAATCTAGTCAAAGTTCAATTAATGTGTCTTGTTATTGTAGGTTTATAAAACCTCATGATACCAATGCCCATATGCCTCCAACCTTGTGATATAGTAATGATCATTGGGTGACAAGTGTCATGAAGGGTGATGACTAAGACTAGGGGCAACTTTCAATTCAAGGCTAGGAATGACCAGGCCCACATCAAGTGAAGGAAGAAAATTAATAAGGTACTTGTGTTGTCCAATTCCATGTCAACAAAACCACATCCATTCATTGGGAACACTAAAACCAGAAAAATCGATGACTCCACTAAATTAGGATTTATGGGTTACATGATGAATTGATGATGGACATACCTACATCATTGGTATGATTAGGCACAATCGCGTAGATCTCCTCTTCGTTTCTAGAATAGTTCATTCTCTACTAAACAGGGGAAACCATGTGAAGGTGGAAGATCTAATTATGCCCCCCCCCCCNCACATCACTCTCAAGATCGCCATATTACCTAATTTGAAATTCTAAAGAACATGTATCATATACTATATTATAAAAAATAAAAACATATAAAGATCATATAAAATATATAAACACATACCTCTTCTTTTCAAAAATTAAATATTAGTCATCTTCTTATTCATCCAAATCAACATCTATATCAGGATCTGGTTCATAATCGATATTTCTGAAAGGCTCATTCTTATCAATATCATTATCAACGTTATTTTCGCTAATATAGTTATCGATATCATCAATGATATCGTCGTCTCCTACATTTGGATGATCAACTTCTTTGTCTAACACATCGAATACATGAGCCACCTGCTCCTAATATGCATAATCATGATATTCTTCCTCATTATTATCTTCATCCTCGACTACATGGTTATACTTTATTGATCTTCCTCTTGGATCATATCTAACAACGTATGACCAACCTACTTTACCAGGTACCTCTGAGTAAAATACTTTCTCACGTTGACTTGGAAGAACATAAGGCTCTGTACACGGTTCAAATGCCCTTGTATTAACCATGGTAAATCCATTATCATGCTTAATAACAGTTCATTCAGGATCACATTCATGCATCCGTAGCCTGTACCATTTAACCTCAAACAAAACTATTTTAAAGGAATTAAAATCACACTCAATTATATCCTCCAAATGGCCATAGTACCTATTCTCAGTTTCTTCCAGATTTCTGTCACTTCNCACATCACTCTCAAGATCGCCATATTACCTAATTTGAAATTCTAAAGAACATGTATCATATACTATATTATAAAAAATAAAAACATATAAAGATCATATAAAATATATAAACACATACCTCTTCTTTTCAAAAATTAAATATTAGTCATCTTCTTATTCATCCAAATCAACATCTATATCAGGATCTGGTTCATAATCGATATTTCTGAAAGGCTCATTCTTATCAATATCATTATCAACGTTATTTTCGCTAATATAGTTATCGATATCATCAATGATATCGTCGTCTCCTACATTTGGATGATCAACTTCTTTGTCTAACACATCGAATACATGAGCCACCTGCTCCTAATATGCATAATCATGATATTCTTCCTCATTATTATCTTCATCCTCGACTACATGGTTATACTTTATTGATCTTCCTCTTGGATCATATCTAACAACGTATGACCAACCTACTTTACCAGGTACCTCTGAGTAAAATACTTTCTCACGTTGACTTGGAAGAACATAAGGCTCTGTACACGGTTCAAATGCCCTTGTATTAACCATGGTAAATCCATTATCATGCTTAATAACAGTTCATTCAGGATCACATTCATGCATCCGTAGCCTGTACCATTTAACCTCAAACAAAACTATTTTAAAGGAATTAAAATCACACTCAATTATATCCTCCAAATGGCCATAGTACCTATTCTCAGTTTCTTCCAGATTTCTGTCACTTCAAGAGGAAATGTTGGTGACCTTAAACATTGCATTTATCCCATTGTTGTTCCAGAGTCTGTACTTAAGGCTAAAAATTGCAGGGTCTAGGCATCCGAAAGTGAGTAAAAGATAAAAAGGGGAAAAATAAACCGTCGGGAAAAGGGAAGCTAAGGCTGATTTCTAGGTTGGCTTTGTCTCGCTTCCAAACATTCCTGGATGCTTATATCCCGTTCAATTGGGGCCCATTAACGTTTGAGTTCGACCCGGGTGATGACGGTTTAAAATATGGTGTCAAATAGGTTCAAAGCAATGTTGGTTTGATCCAATAGGTCGGGTTCGATGTTGGGATGTCTTGCAAAGGGCACAATCATGGAGGAATAGAAAATGAAAAGAAAGTTCGAGGTTTAAAATGCCACTTAAAATTTTTCTTTAACTGTATAAAAGAGAACTTTCAAAATTTGATGTTAAGATAGAACACAAACCAAAGGTCTTCTCCTGTAACTGATTTAACTTTTTAAAGAATCATGTATGAAATGTGAGAAAACATTAAGCAGTCGACAATGCGAGGCTCCTATCAAGGGAGAATATCACCCTGTAAATAGAAGAAGAAAAAGGCAAGAAGTAATCTGACGAAGAATAAAATATAGAGATCTAAAAAGTTCACGGGTCTTGACCTGTTGATAGCCAATACAGAGGAAAAACTGCAAGCGATTAGACGACTAAAAGTTGGTCACCACAGTAGAAGTTGCACTAAATTGTAGCTAAGAATTCATCAGAAATATATATGTGAAATGAAACTTAATATAAGATAACAGAGAAAACAAAAATCGTAACTCGGTCTTCACAGAATCAAGAATCTTCAGATTGCTTTGTATTAATTTTCAAAAGGGAGAAAGTCTCTATTACAATCGGCCAAGAAAGGTCCAGCCTCATTCTCTCTTCAAAAATGCTTATTTATAAAACTTATAAACATTCGGATCTCAATCATTCCAGGAGTTTTCGGTTACAAAATGAAAAATTTAAGCCTTTTGCTTCTTTGTCTTTGTCCTCCTTCATGCGGGTAGATCACCTTCCTTTCTTTACCCTTCGAGTACTAAAAATATAACATGCAATCACTTGTCATTATTTGGCACCGAAAACCTACCTCTTCACCTGCTTGGTGCAAGTGACGCACCTCTCCACCAACTGGGCTATCACCCTAGAAGTATCTGCTTGATTGTTTTCCTCAAAATCGTAACAATCCTTCGCTAGTTGTGGAAGCCTTCCCCCTACTTGTCGGTTTTTAGTGATGATAGAACATAACTGTACACTTGGTTTTATTAGCCATTTATCCACTTGGACTATATCAGTCTGGCTTATCTGCGATATTTGCACCTGCTCATTTTCCTCGTTCTCATTGATATTTAGCAGGTGCTTGGCTATATCGATCTGGCCCATTGTCCCAGCATTGCTTTCCCAGTCAAGATCCAACAAACTTTCATTTATCAAGCCGAAATTTTCTTCACAAGAATTTCTCATTTCTTTAGCTCGTTCTCTGCTTTCTGATATATTATGCTCCCACACCTTCAACAATATATTACCTCTGGTTTTCTCTGGGATGGAAATCCTGGAACTACTGACCATTTCTTTTCTCATCACGGCCATAAAAGCCTCTTGGAAAGTGACCCAAGCCACCCCATCTTATCTCTCTCTCAAAGAAATGTCTTCCAGTACTTGGTCAATGGTCCTACAATGGTTTTGGATGGCCTCCACTTTAGCAAGTAAATATTTTTGGGCTACTGACACTCTTTTTCAGATTTCAATGGCTTGGGATTTGAATATCCCAATATCTATAACCTGGCTCTCATCAAAATTCAACTTTAACTGTAACTGCCTGATCAGTTCTTCTTGTTGGCTTACCTATGCTTGGTTGATCTGGGCCGACTGATGTATTTGCTCAAGATTGGATCTGAGTCACTCGATTTCCTTTTGATCAGATGCTCTGGCTTTCTCTAGACCTATGTTCACTTGAACTCTGGCATTTGCCTCTATTGTAACTAGCTTAGCCTCCAATGTTTTGATCAAATGGTTCTTTAGATTTAACTGCTCCTTTAGAGATCCGACAAAAAATTGGTTGGTTGTAGCAAAATCCCCCAACGTTCCTGCTATCTGAGTGGAGAATTCCTCCTTTTTCATGGCCTTTCCTTCGACTAGGATTTTGAATTTTTTGGCTATTGTTCCTGCTTCTTGGTAAATCTCTTTCTTTACAACGACCTTCCTCTTCTTATCGAAGAAGAACTCATTCAGAGGCAACTCTTCTACAGTAATGGGCGTTAGTTCTTCGTCAAAAATCCATCCCGCATTGGGGGTCCCCTTTGTGGACTGTAGGGGAGTGATAGAAACGATGGGACTATCGATTTCCTTGGATGGTTTCTCTGGGGTAACAACCGTGGTTGGCTTGTTTGATGGGTTGGGATCTTGGCTTCCTGTTCTTGGTCCCCGATTTCCTTTTTCTTTTCTTGATTTTCCTCTTGGTTAGGAATCGAATCTTTTGAGTCCTTGGTTTCTGTTTGTTGTACATATGCAGTCTGTGGGTTCTTACCCTGTAAAACTGGGGGACGGCAGCTTCATCGGTGTTCCTGAAACTTGAAAACATCTTCCCAATCTCTAGGCGACAAGGCTTGAATCCAGCTTAGGACCTCGGCATAGGATCTTGCACCTCAGAAGATGTCATCATGAGGTGAGTGCTCATGTTCGTATATTTTCAGGCCACAAATTGCCATGTGATTACTCACGACCTTATTTGGGTCATATTTCTTGAACTCGATGTTGACAAATTTAAATTCCTCCAAGTTCGTAGCCTTGGCTTTGGCGTGCCCAAAATATAATAAAGAATATGTATTAAAATGAATGGGGAAGGTCGGCCATACCTTCTTCGAAAAACCTTTAAGTTCTTTTCTTATGCCACTGAGGATGGTTTGCCTGGCAATTTCATGGCATACCAGCTTATCTGGCACAAATAGTGGAAAAGCATATGGGGGAATAGAGGCATCGAAAACCTTGATGTATGAAAATTCTACTTCTACATACCAATCAGCCACACTACTCAAGTTGGCGGCGATGCTATCTTAAATCTTGGGCGGTGGGTTACTGAAGATGGAGACATGCATCGGTACCATTACCCAATTGAAAATATCGTATATGAATTATGAGGCCTTATCCTCCAAAAGTTTCGAGTGATAGACATGGATAGGCTCAGCATTAGATGGAGTCCATCTCCAACTCATTAGAGGGAAATACGTCATGAAAAAAATAGTGTCCATGATGTAGGCAGACATGAAAAATGAGGTTGTCTTCTCGCTCTCCTTCTACACTTGATATTCGGTAATTTGACGGGTTAGACTGTCGGACAACAGTTTGGCCCAGTTGAAAGAACAACCTTCATCTACTGTATAAATCAGAGGCACCCACAGGAGAAAAAAGTGTGTGGTGTCCTCCCTCTCATACAACCTACAGGCCATCATTGCTATATACTTGAATGGAGGCTCTAAAGAGGAGATTGAATAAATACCATTAGAATCTGCCCTAAATTTTGCGGGGTGTGAAACCCAATCCTTGATCATCTCGGGCAAGGTTCTGCCATATTGCTCGCATTCCTTCTCCTTGAAATATTCCAGAAACTTGGCATTGTATGCAAAGTTTGGTGTGGGTGACAGCTAATACATTGCCTGCAAATGTTCCAGTCTAAAGGTCCCAATCGTCACCTTTTGTTCCCTGATGATAGTCCTGGTCAGGATATCCACATGGTCTAGCACCCATCTGATCATATCATAATAGGGGAGGAGTCGTAGCCTTGCCGCTATTTTGTGCATCTCTTCTTGAATGACGATTTTGTATTTGGTGGCCAAATCATCCTTCTTGTTATCGCTGGAATCATCTGAACTGTTCACCAATTCAGACTGAAGAATGTCGGAGATGTATGTCCAAGTTTTGACAGTATTAATACTTTGGGGTGAAGTATATGAAATTGCATCTGAGCCCTGACCTGAACTCTCTGCAACCGCCTTGGATGCTTTTTTTGGAACCATGATAGAAAACTCTATGTTCAAATCTCCTGTAGTAAGAATTGTAAACATAGAAAGAAGTTATCCCAATGAAAGAAAACAACTTTGCGCGCAAGATAGAAATAAAATTGAACAAATAAAAGAAACTTCCTTGTTTTAATCTTTCAACTTTGCATGATTCCTTGCTGACAGAACGGTCAAATCATTTAATGGAAAGATTTAGGCGTGAAACAATATCTTATTTTCCATTAACTCATCAAGATTCAAATCAATGCCATAAATTTTTAAAATATTTGTGATAATAAAGAAATGCGGAAACATTAAAAAATCTCATTTGTAGACTACGCACGTTAAAGGTCCTTTAAAGAATTAATTGATTTAGTTAAATTATTTAACTTTGTACCTTCAGCCCTCAAACCTCTTTTTTATGTTCATCGTCTCGGATAATTTCGTTCCTAGTCTTGGAATCCAAAATACCCGAAATCGCGATGGCACAATCTAGTTAAAAAAAATCGTGATTTGATTTAAGTTCTTAATTAACCCATGCTTATTCTCCAATTAATAGAAATCATGACTTCGCGACTTGTGGCTACAAAGGTATATTTTTTTGGGAGAGTGATTGCCGAGTCGTGAAACCCCGATAGTGCTTAACTACGGTTTAAAGTGACTTACCCCTAACACCAACCTGGGTGAACTTTTTAAAACCATTTCTCGAATTTTCATATCCGAGTTTGAAAACCTTGCGACTTGTAACTCCTTAAGCACGATAGCACGAGGTAATAAAATTGATAGACTTTCCTAATGGTTAAGTGACGGTGACATAGGACTATAATGACCATTGCCACTTCGCATGTCAGGGTAAACTTTTGACTTCAAGAATTATATTTCAACACTTGTAAAAGGCGGCTCCAACATAGGCTCCAACTAGGGATCCCGTCTTCCTGCAAGACGGGAAGAACAGTAGACCATGTGCCTGTATTGGGTAAATGGATTCATTGGTTTCTTTCTGCAAAACTTGTTTCAGGAAGGGGATACAGAGGGAAAAAGAGATTATGTCTTTACCTCTGAAAAGATTTTCAACATTCAATTGTGTTCTAAACCTAGCTGCAGCCCTTTCAGTGACTTTCTCCTTCTCGATATTGAATTTGGGTCTACTTTAAGATAATCAAAACAGTCTTAGGAAATTGAACAGATACTGTGGATTTTAGCTTGCATCAAATGAAGTAAATTTCATGCTTTTAATCGAGGGGGTGTCTTGTCCGAACTTGGGATGCATAGTCAGTTTCGAGGAAGGTTGGTTATGAGAGTAGAGTGAAAATTACGTATGACATCCGTACAGATATCTCATATATTGCTTCACTGTCAATGAGCCTGTTCAGTACCCCGATGAAGTTATCTGACCCTTTTTACTGAATTTCCTTTCACCGCTTCGAATCGTAATTATGCATTTAAATACTGAGACGAGGGAAATCATTTATGAATTTCCTTTCATCGTCTTCTTGGACTAGATGGGGGTAATCAAGTATGAATTTCCTTTCACCATCTATCTTATATTTTACTTTTTAAAACATGAAGTGGGGGTAATCAGTTTGTTTAAGGCATACCAGGGATGATATCTGTGTAATATTCGCAGTGGAGGTCTGTCAACTTACTTTCATTACTCGGGATCAACCTTCTCTTAACTTTCAAAACACCTTATCCCTCAGGTAGAAAGGGAAAAATTACTTCCATGGGCCTTCCTTTGAGCAAGCCTCAATCCTTCAAAGATTGTTAAAAAACCTAGAAGAGTCAGGATCAACCTACGCATAACTTTGTTTAGTAGGAGACTGAGGAGTGTATGCGGACTGGCTTACTTTCCAAGGTCTGTTTTCCAGCTTCCAAATTTAAAACGTAACCTCTTCTTCCCCTGTAGGAAATCCGAAGAGGTGCTCGGCTTTTAATGAAGGTAAATCCAAGGACAGAAAAAGGGCGATGAAGAAAGGTATGGAATTCGAAAAACAGGGGTCATGGATTAAACCCGACCCTTGGAACCTTTTGTCTAAGATGCTTTACTCTTTCTTCTTATTTTAATTACCTCTTATCTTTATCTAAGTGAAAATCCTAGGACCCAGAGTAAGAAATCATTATTTTAATGCCATATCATACTTACGAGACTGTAACGACACTTTAGAGACCTTCGTTTGAAATACAAACCTCTCTAGAATTCGTATCTTTTCCTTACCACTTCGTTCTCTTCTAAAATAACGAAAAATCTTTTCTATCACCTATTTTCGGCGAATTTATCCTCTGATATATGATCGTCTATTTATTCCTTTCGCTTGTTTGGGCTGCAAGCCGGGATCCTGTAAGGGAACAACACAGAGAGTATCAGGGCATTAAAAGAACTGAATGCGTTAAAAAAATTGTATCTCTACTTCTAGAAAAACACTGACCTATTTTATTTGTGATGAAAGTAGACTTACCAAAGAAAAATTTTGAAATGAAAAAGAAAACACAAACCGGTATATACAGTCGAAATTTTGGAAACCATTTATTACATATAGTGTTTTAAATAACGCCCGTTGACAGGGGCGTTGAGGATTTTATCGTCCAAATTCTCTAATAGAAACGAATTTTTCCCTTCAGGAGCTGTGACTTTGAAAGGTACGTACTATATATGATCAAATTTACCATGTTTTGTCGAGTCTTCCTTCCTAGCATCCCATTTCAAAACCAAATTGCCAGGGATAAATTCTTTATCCTTGGCCTTACGATTGAATAACGCTTTCATGTTGTCCTGGTATTTCTGTAGCCTTTCGTCCACCTTAGCCCTGTGTTGTTGGACTTCAATCAGCTGGTTTAGTCTTCTTGTGACATGATTTGGTTCTTCTTTCTCATCTTGCCAAAGTTTCATTATGGGAAGCGCTAGATTTATAGGTAATACTACGTCCGTCTCGTATACCATTTGGAAAGGAGAAGTTCCGATAGATTTTTTTGTACCTATCCAATTCGCCCACAAAGCGTATTTCAAATGCACATGCCAAGATTTTTTGTTTTCGCTCAACACTTTTTTAATTATAGAGATTAGACTCTTGTTTGAAGACTCGGCTGGCAAATTTCCTTGGGGTTAATATGTCATGGAATGACCGAGCATGATATTGTACTTTTGGAAAAAACTAACCATAGACATAGATTTAAATGCCTGGGCGTTATCTGTGACTATCTTTCGGGGCAGTCGAATCTAGAAAAAATGTTTTCTTCTAGGAAATCCATTACCACCAAATTCGTTGACTTTCTAGTTGGAATAGCCTCCACCCATTTGGTGAAGTAATCTGTAGCAGTCAGGATCCATTTATGTTGAGCGCTGGAATGAGTGTTAATTTCACCTATAAAATCTAGTCCCCATTATTGAAAAGGGTCTTCCGTTTTGACCGGAACCATCGGTAGTGCGGGGAGTTTGTGCCTGCCTGCGAACAATTGGCAAGGGTGACAGGCTCTAACTTTGGCATTGGCGTCTGAGTAAAGTTTTGGCCAATAATATCCTACCCTCAAAATCTTATAATTCGTTGCCCTCCAAGTGTGATTTCCTTTGCACACTCCTTCGTGAAATTCGTTTACGACCTTCTCTGTTTCTGATTCAATAAAACAAACCAACATGAAGCCTAGTGGGTCCTTCCAATACAATTGGTTTTCGGATATACAATACTTCACCGCATGCAGCTTTAGCATCCTGGATTTAGATGGGGATAAGTCACTTAAAAATTGTAGGGTCAGCAGGTAGGACACTATGTCTTTATATGAATATGATGAGGCAAACTTCTCTTCGATTCTGGTGGCAGTTATTTCTTCATCGAGTTTGTTCATGTCCATGCACTCTTCTCATCCCTATAGGCCATTTATCTCGAGGGCTCTGAAATTGGATTCAGATAAGAGCTTAGCCAAACCTTGTCCCTTTACCAGTCTCGTCAGTTTTATCTCTAGGTCAAATTCTTGAATTTTAGCAAGCCATCATCCCCTTTTTCCATCATTGTCGGACTGAACCAAAATGTATTTTACAGAACTGGTGGGTACTTACACAATTACCTTGGAATGTAGCACGTAGGTTCTGAAATCCTTTAGCACCTTCACCATAGCATATGATTTCTTTTCCATTATATTGTATCTGAGTTCAGTGTCTCTAAGACTTTTGCTAAAAAAGGCTATTGGTTTCTCAAAACCTTCTTCATTTTTCTGGAGGAGTACCGCGGTAAGTGTGTGTTCGGAGGTGAACGAGAAAATCAGAAAATCCTTTAGATAATCAGGACTTTCTAGTACGAGTGCCTCTCTTATAACCTTCTTGATGCGTTCAAACAATGATTTGGCTTCTGCTGTCCATTTCAATTCGATGTTCTTCTTCAACATATCTGTGATCAATTTCACAATTTCAGCAAAGTTTGGGATAAATCTCCTCAAAAAAATTATTTTTCCTAAGAATGACTGAATCTCTTTTACATTCCTAGGGATATTTATTGTGTCTATAGCTTCAACTCTTTTAAAATCAATTTTAATTCCATCTCGAGCCAAAATATGGCCCAAGAGTTTACCTTCTTACATAGCAAAGTGAGACGTTTTGGGGTTAAAAGACAAACCAAACCTGCGACATTTCTCAAACATCTGCTTGATATGTATCAGCTGATCTTCATCGGATTTAGAAAAAACGATCAGATCATCAAGATAGATAACCACAAATTTGTCCCTTTCATCAATGAAAACGATATCCATAGCACGCTGGAAAGTAGCACCTGCATTCATTAAACCAAAAGGCATCTTGTCATACATAAATGTACCCCAAGGGGTGGTGAAGGCTGTTTTTTCTTTATCATGCTCGTTGACAAAAATTTGATTGTACCTATAAAACCCATCGATCATCGACATCCTATTTTCCCCAACTACTTTTTCTAAAATGTGATCTGTTTTGGGTAGGGGGTAATTATTTTTGAGGGAGGATATATTTAGATTTCTAAAATCAACACACAATCTAATCTCCCCACTTTTCTTTCTAACTGGGACCAGGTTTTCTACCCAGTGAGAGTATCTCAGTGATACGATTATTTTTTCATCCAAGATTTTTTTGACTTCCCTTTCAACCACGGGCAATAAAATAAGATTGATTTGTCTGAATTTTTGTCTAAAAGGTTTGACACGAGGCTTTAGGGGTATCTTGTGTTCAATCACAATGGTGTCATAGGTCATCATCTCTTCATATGACCAAGAGAAGACGTCCTTATATCGCCCGAGTAAGTATTTATACTTGCTTTTTACCTCGGGAGGAAGGTACTTTGATATTTTTACTATCCTAGGCTCCTCTTCGGTCCCTATGTCGCAGTCTTCGACCTCTTCAGGTTGGGATTCCAAAGCTGATTTTAAGGGCATATCATTTTGGTCAAACAGTCTCTCTAGAGGGACTAGTCCCTTTGGAATCTAATTGTTCTTTAAAACTAACATGCGATGATTAGCGATATTTTTCTGGAACCCCTGAGGATCCTCTCCCTCTTGAATGATCCATGTGTGGTCATTTTGGTTTTCTTGGTCAATGTGAGTTTCAGCGAAGTCATCCACCATTTCGAGGAACTCCCTGATTTGTTCATCATCCTCAAACACTTTCCAGTGTTGAATGTTGTTTGGTATGGAAGGTTTGTTCCTCACCTCTATGTGGTAGCTTAGTTTGAAAGCTGTAGGGGGGCAAACATTGAGGTTTCTTTGGCTAATGAATCGGCTTGCAGGTTTTCAACGGGTGGGATGAAATGAACATTGACCGACGAGAAGAAATTTTCTATTAAATCCCAGGCACAATTACTGTAAGATCTCAATCTTGGGTGTTTGGCCTGGTATTGCCGATTTATCTATTTCACTATCAACTCTGCATCTCTGTATACTTCCAAGTTTTTTATGTTCATCTTCCTGGCATCTTCCAACCCTAAGAATAGGGCCTCATACTCACACACGTTATTGGTGTAGTCTATATCCCACTGAAGCCTGTTAGAGAAAGGAATCACAAATTCATTTTCAGGTGCTACAAACAATACTCCTGCACCTGCTCCTTCATATGACAAGGCACCGTCAAAAAACATTTTCCAAATTCCAGTGCTATACATATCTTCGTCTATCTTTCCTGATTCATTTTCATCTATGTAATTGTCTTTTGTATAGCTATTTATACCATGATCAAAAGAAAAAATACAATTCCCTAGATCTTGATCGGCAACATAAATAGGATAATTGTTAGGATTTTGTGGGTCGCTCACTGTGTATGCTAACCTTGTTTCCCTGTATAGTCGAGTAAATTGTCCACCAAACATAGGAGTTGTGGTGTAGGTCGTGTCTAGTTGAAGATACCCCCCAAGTTTGGCTCCCCACGACCTAGATAGTAGCAAGCCATACTTAATTTATATATCCCTCAACCATAGAGCCCTCCGGGCATGCTCTTTGTCTAACAAAATCCTTCAGTGACTTCAACTACCTCTCCACCATCCACATCGACCTTGTGTGTACTGGTCCACATAATTCAATCTCCTCAACTTGGTGTATGAGGTAGTGTTCTTGTTCATTGAAAAATGTTGGAGGTAGATACTTTTGCATTTGACACATTAGTCAGGGAATTTCTCTCTTCCAATACCTTATATCTTTTTTATGGATTTCTTTTGATGATAGCCACCTACAAATGTTGATGCAATAAAATAATATCAAGGCATACATAAATTTGCAAATAAAACATAATATGTCAATAATTTCCGCTAAAAATCACATAAGAAGTACATTTTCCTTATAAAACAATACTTACCTCAGATATTTTCCAAGTACATAAATAATTTGTTTTATGTTGTTGTCAAAGTCATCTGGGAGAGATAGAGGTAGAACATACTGTAGCAAAAAAAAAAACATTATTATTTGTTTTCAAAAAAATCATACCAATAAGGAAATATATTATAACCTACTAATTACCTTAATGATTGTATGTCATTCATGTGTTTTAACCCCGCCAAAATCACATTTTTTCGTTAAGATATTTTGTATGTTCGACGAAAACACCGTCAGAAACCTAATTTTTTGAATAACCTATTTTACAATATTGTTTTGTTGCTCCATCAATAACCAAGGAAGACTAGTATTTTGTTCACAACCATCACCATTAGAATTAATAATAACACTTTTCAATGCGTGATTATCTTCCTGGGTGTCACAACAAATCTTTCAAATTCTCTCTTTGTCAGTCCTTCCATCTAATATTTTCCATAACAATTTTGTTATGTTATTCCTGATATGCATTGTATCAAACAGATGAACCATTTGTAGGTGCTCGTAGTATGTAAATCTACTAAATTACATCAAGTAACTTTTCATTCCTCGTGGAATCCCATTCGTGCCTTAACGACATTCATGAAACATCAACAATTTTAAATTAACACTAATTAATGGGACAAAATCAAATTAATACTAATGAAATTAACCAAAGATTTATATAATATGTCATACATAAATAAATTGTGTACCTTGATGATTTCTAATATATTCCAACTTCCATAGGCAAGGTGTCATTCTTTGTGGTTTTTTTCCATTTTCTTCTTTACCATTGAATTTTTCTTTGTCTATAGTTCGATAACTATGGTTCTTAGGCAGAAAGTGCATATACGCATCAAACACTTCCTTTCCTAAACTTCTTGAACGACGAGATTTTATCCTCGAACCACAAATTGTGCATGCAAATTTACCCTTTGCTTGAATACCTACAAGATATATGAATTAATGTAGCGTCAAATTAGAGTTACAATTTAAAATAATGCATGATATTTTCAATAAATATATATAATATTAAATCACAAAATAAAGTAACAATATACCACAAAAATGTGTTAACCCAAAAACATCATGAATTGTCCATGTTAGTATTCCATGGAATTGAAATCATTTTTGCCCTATTGGTCTAGAGATGTCATACATAGTGATGCCAGCCCATAACTTCAATAACTCATCGATAAGAGGCTCAATGTATACGTTCATATATTTAACCCGGTACCTACCTAATTGGTTCAACATACTGCATGATTAATTATACTTATATAGATGTAGTTATATATAAAATAAATAATTACCATGCACAAAACAAAGAAATGAAATATTTTGTCGTACTTTAAAGAAAATAAAAGATAATTAAATACTTGGAACAATCATTGCCAACATTGTGTGCTCTCTCTTGATCGACATACAAGGAGGAAGGTTATTGTTTATAACAAAAACATGCCACACTGAGTATGTAGAACGAAGCTCTCCAAATGGATTAACACCATCAGTTGCCAACGAAAGTCTAACATTACAAGGTTCTTCTTTAAAAATTGACCAATTTTCTTTGATGTACTTCAATGCAGAACCATATGCAGGCATTCGAAGAACATCTTCTCGACTTATGTTCTGTGCATGGAAATACATAATCTGTGCTATACTTTGGCACTTGAACAACCGCTGGAAACGTGGAATTATAGGAATATAACGAAGAACTTTGTGAAGCACCTTCTTTGACGCTTTATCGGTTCAATATCTACTTATTTGACATTTTGGTCATTCATTTTCTAATGCATATTGTCCATAATATATGATATGATCATTAGGACATGCATCAGTAGCCTGATAGTCCATTCCAATTTCTTTCATAATCACATATATTTCTCGATATGTGCATGGAAAAATATTTGATGTCGGTAATAGAACTTCACCTAACAATCTACAAAATTCTAAAAAATAATTCAATGTAAACAATATTAATCATCAATATCGCATCCATTATACTAATTTACAAATTAGAAAACAATAGCAATATAGGAAAAAAATGAACCTTTTAAGTATTTGTGAACATGCAGGCATAAATAATTAACAAATTAAATACCTTAGTATCTGTGTGAGGCATGTGTTTGATAAACCATTCAAAACCTTCAGGTTCACCAACAACAATATAGCATATAAAATATTTGTTTTTGAGCCTTCATAAAGAGGTTGGTGTGACTTCTCGACTAGAGGATCAACATCATGACTATCATCCTGGTTGTCCTCATCCATTGGAGCAAATGTGTCTTGGATCAATCTATGTACCTCATCTTCCTGATTTGAATCACTAATGTTATATCCATCCATATCATCATTAATAACTTGATCAATAGCTTCAATATTTTGATCTCGAAGTTCATCACCTTGTAAAGGAGTATTTCTGCTAGTACTTGGAAAATAACTCTCTGGAGGTCGACATTTTGGGGGCATCGTCTATATATTTAAAAACAATGTAGAAAAGTGAGTGGGTATAAAAAATATTAAAATCTCGATAAGAAATATTACTAAAATTCATGACATGTTGATTATTACAGAGAATACATTAAATATTGAATACTCTTACCAATGGATGATATTCATAACCCCCTTCGGCGTGCCCCTTCTCCCAATGTCTGTCAACTTTTTTTATTAAAATTCTTTTTCTTTGCAAGCCTCTGCAATCATAGTAAGGGAAATAACATTTTCCATCTCCCCTCGCCTCTAATGCTTCTCTTAACCGAGAAAGATTCCTGTCATTTTCATTCATAGTGAAAAATCCTTGTCCTGACAAGTGATTGTCTTACCTACACCATACCAAACAGTAAGTTGTCAATTTTTTATATTTTAGCTACTCCTTTTGATTATGATATGTTTATTTACAATGACCTACAATCCTCACAATTATTTCTTCTAAGACATTTTGACCTACTTTTATTTTATTACTGATTAACTATTAAGATCGATATGCTTCAATTTGTACTATAGATCAGTAGTGTGTACTGAATCACCATGGAAAATAATTACGCACCATTTAACGAAAGTGGTCAAAATTTCTCAATCTTGAATCACTCGACACCATAGTACACTAGCCTCTAAGTTGTTTTGTAGTCAAAATGACAATATTTTAAATTCACCACTAAAAAAGGAATGACAACCACTTGTCATCCACAATTGGTTTGGTTTGGTTCAAATTATGACTTGTTCATTTTCATCTACATACAATGGTCACAATTTTATGCTACTTACAGTGGTCACAGTTTTATTTTCTAAGACAGTTTGGCATGTTTTCATTTTCATTGTCTGACTAGTAGATTTCATCATGTTATCGTATATTTCGTCATGAATTTTTTATATTTTATATACTCATTATTAATAGTGTATAAACTACAAACTAAAGTTTGTAGTTACATAAACTACAAACTAAAGTTAATCACTACATCTATAATTGCGTGTGATTATAAAAAATTGAGAGAAACAACATCACATATAAGAAAAGGGTATGTGGATTTTATTGAGAAAGTTGAAACAAATATACTTTATTTATATTGGAAGAGTATGGTATATAATCATAAGTTCATTTGTTAAAGGTTCTTAGTCATAATCCAAGAAAGTTAAAGGTGGCTAACCATAATCTAAGATGGTTGAAGTTGGTTAGCTAAAAGTGATTGTTATGTGCCTAATCATGACATAGATAACATATTTATAGTAAGGTCATATGTGTACAAATGTTTCCTTTATATAATAACGACATATATATCTAACATAAGTTTAGTTTTAGTGTTTATGTATCTTATTGTTATAAACATGAGTTTCCTCCCTATCTTATATATACCATAACTTATCATTTATCAATATAACAATCAACTTCAAGATTTTATTCATGGAGATTTATTCCTTCATTTAATTGAATTAGTAAG